>SJXQ01000371.1:0-64799 GCA_006408695.1 Aepyceros melampus
AAGAGGCAGAAACAAATAGTGGTGGTAGCTGGATCTCAGAGACACTCTGACAGCTGCTTTATTCATCAGGATGGCAGGGGTCGGGGGTGGGGAGGAGACGGAATGGGCACAACTCACATCTGTGCTCTCAAGCCACATGCAGGTCCTGTGCTTCCTCTCTCACCTCTATGAACTGTCCCCTTGTGCCCTGCCTGGTAGTTATGATCAGCAATAACTACATAACCCTTAACCTGTGTCTGGGTTGCCAGATCAAATACAGGGTGCCCAATGAAATGTGAGTTTCAGATAAATGAATAATTTAGTATAAGTATGCCCCAATGTTGTATAAGATATACGTATGCTAAAGAATTACTCATTGTTTATCTGAGATTCAAATTTCACTGGGTGTCCTGCATTTTTATTTGCTGAATCTGGCAACTTTAAACCATCCAGAGACCTCTTGCTTGGTCCTGACTGTCAGCAGCCATACCTGTCTCATCTCGGCTTTTCTGTGTAGCATCCTGCTGGCAGCCTGGCTCTGGGCCCCTGGGCTCCACCCAAGCATTCCTCATCTGCTGTTGTACATGCCCCAGCATGAGAGAGGAGTCTGCTACTGCTGCAGAGAAAAGCTCTCATCATATTTTCTTGCTTTGTTTCCTCTGATAGCACTTCCCTGGCACCACACTGGCAGGCTGGCAGAGTAGGCAGAGCAAGCAGGTAGAAATTGGCAGAACTTCATCTCAAAGGACATGGCCCAAGAGGAGAAAATGTTGGAACAGTGGAAGTCTATGGCCTAAACTCAAAGCACAGATTGTTATAAATACCTTTCACTTTGTAGGTTGCAAAAAGCAGGAGCTTTTGGTTACTTGATCCTTTCCATGCTGCAGAGAAAAGCTCTCATCATATTTTCTTGCTTTGTTTCCTCTGATAGCACTTCCCTGGCACCACACTGGCAGGCTGGCAGAGTAGGCAGAGCAAGCAGGTAGAAATCGGCAGAACTTCATCTCAAAGGACATGGCCCAAGAGGAGAAAATGTTGGAACAGTGGAAGTCTATGGCCTAAACTCAAAGCACAGATTGTTATAAATACCTTTCACTTTGTAGGTTGCAAAAAGCAGGAGCTTTTGGTTACTTGATCCTTTCCTCAGTTAGAACTCCTGATCCCTCTTTCTCCTTCCCCTATTCAGATATTTATTAAGGACCTACTATGATTACCACACTATCAGGCAGGCAGAGATGAGTAAAACTTTGTCCTCAAGGATCTCATGACCGACCAAGGAAGTCAAGATCCGCCTAAATAGCTGTAATGTACAGTGGAAAATGATAACACCTAAGGGAAGTGCAGAGAGAAAGCTATGGGACTTTAGAAGAAGAAGTGGGTGAGGGAGAGGTTCAACCCAAGCACCTTCATGGAGGAATATCTTTTGAACAAACCCTCAAAGGATAAATAGTACTCAAACATCTCTCAATTTACTAAATAACAAATTGTTGAACACTAGTTCATTAATAGCAGTTTGTCAAACCACCACTTCACTAAAATCTTGTTCTAATTATTTATAGAATTTGTAGCAAATTGTGTTTTACCAAGGCTTCCAAATATTGTCCATTATTATTTTAAAGCATCTCAGGCATTGTTCATGTCCCAGATGTCAAAAATATCATAAAGTTGATTTCTCTTTTCCACTCAATTTTATTTTTTTAATATCTAAAAATTGTATGAGCCTCAGGTGTAGTAATTCGACATCTGTATTCATTACGAAGTGATCACCATCATAAGTCTAGCTGCCATCTATCACCATACAGTTGACCCCCTTCGCTCATTTTGCCTACCCCTTAACCCTCTTCTCTGGTGACCACCCATCTATTCTCTATCTGTGAATCTATTCTTGTTCCATCTTGTTTGTTCATCCATTTTGTTTTTTTAGGATCCACATATGAGTGAAATCATATGATATTTGTCTTTCTCCATCTGACTAGTTCACTTTGCAAAATACTTTCAAGGCCCATTCATATTGTCACAAATGGCAAGACTTCATTCTTTTTTTATGACTGAATAGCCCGCCATTATATATATACCATACCTTCTTTATCCAGTCATCCATCAATGACTACTTGTTTCCATACCTCGGCTGTTGTAAATAATGCATCAATGAACTTAGTGGTGCATACATCTTTTCAAATTTGTGTTTTCAGGTACTTAGATAAATACTCAGAAGTGAAATAGCTGGGTCATACAGTGTGGGTTTCTCTAGTGACTCAAATGGTAAAGAATCTGCCTGCAATGCAGGAGACCCAGGTTTGATCCCTGGGTCAGGAAGATCCCCTGGAGAAGGGAATGGCTATTCACTCCAGTATTCTTGCATGGAAGACAGAGGAGGCTGGGAGAAGAGGGGAGCTCCAGTCCATGGGGTTGCAAAGAGCCAGACATGACTGAGCAGCTTTCATGTCTCTTCAAATTCGTGTTTTCATGTTCTTCAGATAAATACCCAGAAATAGGAGAGCTGGGTCATACAGTAGTAGTTCTATTCCTAATTTTTTGATGAATTTCCATATTATTTTCCATAGTGGCTATACCAATTTACAGATTAGTAAATGGAACCCCTATCATCATGCTGTCATTTTAGCCTTTGTTGTATAAGTTCTATTCATCCAGTTTTCAGATCTCCTACTGAGTGAATTATTCCATATGTAGTTGTAGATCTCTTGTGCCCAGGGGATGAAGTGAGTTCAGGATCTGGATACAATACTGTTCTGAACCTTCTCCTTTCTGATGAATAGCTTCCAACCAACTTTAAATTCATTTCTCTGTATCCTTGGGCTTCTGCGACTCCACTGACTTGATTCCCACACACTTTTCTGCAGGCACATGCTTGAAGCTTTCTCTATCTTATGACTATTCCTGTGTGATTTTGACATTTTTTTAAATAAGCAGAATAATAAAGAGAATAACAACAAATACCCACTGTTTAGCTCTAACAAATCTTAACATTTTCCATATATGCTTAAGATAATTTTCTCCCCGAGACAAAATACTATAGATACAGTTGAAGCCCCTGTATTCCCTTGCCTGTGATTTGATTCCTTTCCTTTCCAGAATCTAAGACTTCTCATTCCCAAGTTTATTTTTATACTTGTCTACATATACATGATTTCATGAAAGTTTACCATTGTTTTGCATATTTAAAAACTATATATGTATGTTCATACATACATAATACTGTTACATCCTTCTGTAATGCCATATCATTATGATTTATCCATACCTAAACAGAGAGATTTTAACTCATTTTAGATTTCTCTAAAGTAGTCATCTTACAAATATACGACAATATATTCATTCTTCTGTTGACGAATGGGTTATTTCCAATTTTTTTATTATTACAAACAAAGCTTGAATGCATTCTGTACATATGCTATAGTCTATCTAGAATATATTATTAAAAATGGCATTCTATAGGTTATACTCATCTTCACCTTTGTTAGGTATTGCCTAATTAATTATGAAAACATTTGGCCCAATTCACTCTCACTAGCAATATTTCTGTTTATCAAGCGGTCAAGGTCAAACCCCACAGATAATGGTACAGGCATGTTTCACCCTGCAAGTATAGGAAATGCAGGTCATGCATGTGGTACTTACTGCAGACGCTGACCATTCCCTGAAGAAGTGTGCTCAGGCCAGGCACAGCTGGACACACTACGCATTGTGTATAGGAGAGGGACCACACACTTCCTGTGACCTCACACATTTACAGAGGAGTATGGAGGAATCAGAATCATCTGAACAAGCTGTCTTTCTAATTAAGATTTTAGCCTTGCTGGCGTGAGTAATGCATCTAAAATAGTCCAATAATTCAGAAAATTTGTAGACCAGGCTTTGTGGTCCTCCCTGAGAGCCTGCTCATTGGTAGGCTACCTGAAAGAGGCTCACAGCAGTCATCCAGTGGACGGTTGGTTTCTCTCTCTGTGTTACACCTCTGGCCCTGAAGGCTTGTTAAACACAGGACTCCTGACACAGGGAAGGTATCGGTTGACCACACCATGACAAATGTGCATCAAAGGCTATGAAAGACAGAAAAGATATTTTCAGACTTCTTGTCCACATCTGTAATTCAAAAGAAGAAAGAATGTTTTAACATTTTTAATATAGGTCTTTATTGAGAATTTTTTGTTTTGGAGAAAGTAGAAATATTATCATTAAAAAAATATGATTAACTTATTATCCTATTCCTATTTATTAAAAGCTTATGCTTTCTTCCATTGATTTGCAATAATATCCCCTTCATCACTTACCAAGTTTTCATACATGCATAATGAGTTTGAGCGCTCTCTCTTCTATTCCTTTGGTTTATATCTCTACAATAGGCTAATACCATATAGTCACAGTTATTCTTACTTTATTGTCAATCTTCATTTTTGAAAGAGTAAGTTCCTTAACCATGTGATTTTTGACAATTGTTTTGGTTTTTCTTGGTCTTTTGTTCTTCCGTGTAAATGTTATATCTAACCTGTCAAGTTATCTGAAAATTCTATTGTGATGTTAGAAAATATAAATCAATATACATGTTTAATTAACAGATTAGGGAAAAACTGATATTAAAAAACAACTTTATGATAAAGTGTATTTTCATCCATGATCACGGTATATCGTGTCATCTTTTATGACCTTCAGTATTATCTTTGAGGGTATGATAATTAGGGTTTTCCACTTGGATTTGGAAAAATTGAGAAATAAAAGGAGTAGTACTTAAGAGACAAAAAAATACTACATTTCATTGATGGAGACCAGGTTAGAGAATATAGTTTTAAGTCAGATAGTCAAGTTCTTGGTACTAAATATTAGTAGGCATTCAAAAGATTTATACAAAAGATCTCATAGATATAGCTATGTATAGGACACTGTCAGCAATTTGCTCCCCAAGAAGAAAAATAGAACGGAACCTAGCATGTCCAGATTATTCTTCCTAAATTTACTACTTAATAACACTTAGTACTCCAAGAGGCAAAAGAAGGAAAGAGGCAGAGAAATTAGGAGTGTTTGGTAACCAATAGGGCTCCTTTCAAATGGATGGAAATCTTACTAGTAGGAAAGAAATATTCTTTCTTTATATTATATACCTTATATAAGGTGTTTGTCTTTTAAAACTGAGAAAGAAATTAGTTCCTCATTACATTTTTTGATTGGTTATTATGAGGATATAGGAATTTTTTTGATTTATCTATGATGAACTCATTTTCAGCAAGCTTAGAACCATCTTACGAGAAAGTAATGTTATTATCCCTCTTTTAGATAAAGAAATTGAGGCAACAGAGAATTTAAATAACTTGCTCCAGGCCTCAGATCTGGGATACAGCAGAGTCTGGCTCTGGTCTAGGCAGCCTAGTTCCAGAGCTATCACTCTGCATCCCATGCAGACTTCTTTCACACGAATTTGTGGTATCCATTGTATGAAGGACCCATCATTTATTTTTCCAGTCTTTACTGATGAACATTTAGTTTATTTCCAGTCTTTCCTTATTACAGATACACTGCACTGGGTAAACTTATACATGTGTCATCTTTTAAAAAAAACTTACTTGTCTGCTCTCCATCTTAGTTGCATCACGCCAGGGCTTCAGTTTTCACTGCGGCATGTGGGATCTACTTCCACGACGAGAGATCGAACCCAGCCCTCTGCATTGGGAGCATGGAGTCTTAGCCACTGGACCACCAGAGAAATCTCCATATGTCATCTTTTTTACATGAAATAAATTTCTAGCATAACAAAATGTCCTAGGCTTCTCTGGCACTTTTCCAGACCTGAAATCAATTGTTTTTATCAGGAAGCCTGATTCTTTTAGCGGGGAATGACATTTAGAAACCAGTATCTGGGCACTCAACAGGTGTCTTTTCCTGAGACTCTCTTTATCTTTGAATGTCTAGAAAATGTCTTCATTTTGCCCTAATGCTTGAATGAGTTTGACTAGTGAAACAAATTCTAAGTTAGCAATTCCTTTTCCTTAGCTCTTTGAAAATAGCATTGTTGTCTGGCATGATAAGAAATTTGCTGTCAGTTTAATCGTCTCTTCTCTATAGCTAATCTTTTCTTCCATTATGGCTATTAAATCTTTTTCTTTATACTTATTATTGTACAATTTCACTTCCATGTAACCAGATGTGAATTTATTTTTACTTATCTTGCTTGATACTCACCATGTATGTTTCATATGGAGACTCATATTTTTCTTCAATTCTGAAAAACTTTTCAACTATTCTTATAGCTTTATTGAGATATATTCAGTGGTTTTAGTTTATTCACAAAGCTATATAATCATCACTACTACCTAAGCACAGAATATTTTCAACACAGCAAAAAGAAATCCCATACCCAACAGCAGTCCTTCCCTATTCTTCCCTTCCCCGTTCCCTAACAACCAGTAACCTACTTTCTGTCTTGATATATTTGCCTATTCTGGACATTACAAATAAATTAAATTATGTGATATGTGACTTTTTCTGTCTTGCCTCTTTCACTTAGCATAATTTTTTCAAGGTTCATCCATGTTGTAGCATGTGTCAAATTCCATTCCTTTTTATGGCTGTATAATATTCCATATATCTATACTGCATTTGTTTGTCCATTCATCAGTTGAAGGACATTTTGGTCTTTACTTTTGGGCTACTACTACTAATGCTGTTGTGAACACTTGTATCCATATTTTTAGACAAACCTATCTATGCATGAAAATATGCTTTCAATTTCCTTCAGTAGCATTCCCTAGGAATAGAATTGCTGGATAATACAGTAATTCTATGTTTAAAACTTCAAGGAAAGGCCAAACTGTTTTCCACAGTGACCGCACCATTAACATTCCTACTAGTAGTGTATGACGGTTACAGTTTCTCCAAATTCTCACAAATGCTTCTTTTAAAAAAATTTTTTTTTAAAAAAATTATAGCTATCCTAGTGGGTATGAAGTAGTAATTTGTTGCTTTTGAATAATATTGAGTATCTGTTTATGTATTTACATGCATGTATACAAGATCTTTAGAGAAATGTCTATTCAAATTATTTGACCATTTTTCAATAAGAAAATTTGTCTTTTAAGTGTTGAAATGTAGAGGCTCTTTATATACCCTGGAATAATGGTGCCCTATTACAGGGGCTTCCCTGGTGGCTCAGAGGTTAAAGTGTCTGCCTCCAATGCGGGAGACCCGGGTTCGATCCCCTAGGTCAGGAAGATCCCCTGGAGAAGGAAATGGTAACCCACTCCAGTATTCTTGCCTGGAGAATCCCATGGACGGAGAAGCCTGGTAGGCTACAGTCCTGGGGTCGCAAAGAGTCGGACACGACTGTGCAACTTCACTGTTCACTATTGAAGTGAAACATTTTTTAACTTGATGAAGTCAAATTTATCTATTTCTTATTTATCAGTTGAAGTTTTGGTGTCATATTTGAGAAACCATTGCCTAATCTGAGATCATAAAGATTTATTCCATTGTTTTTTTCCTCAGAGTCTTAGTTTTAGGTTTTACATTTAGGTCTATGGTCATTTGGAGATAAGTTTTGTTTAGGGTATAAGGTAGGGCCCCAACTTCATTCTTTCTCATGAAGATATACACATGAATTAATTTTCAAAATGTCCTCTTCAAAATTCTCTCAATTATTTTCTAATGAGATTTTTAAAAGAGATTGGATTAGAGACTCAAACTATTTCCTATGTCACTTGGCTGCTGTTCCTTTTTTTTTTTTACCTAAAAAGTGTTTTTTGTAGTGTCTACTCTGTCATATTTTAATTAACAAACATTCTTTTTGTGCTCCTGTTTGCTAAATTTGTAAAGTCATTGCATAAAGAGTATATTTCCAGTATTTTTAATCTATTTTTTTCTTATTAAGAAAAAAGCCATTTAATTAATTTGTCTTGAATATGCAATATAGGCACATTGTACAAAATTCAAAAGACCTAAAACATAATGAAGAAGTTATTGGCTTTTTAAAAACACATCTGTTCTTGTTTTATTTTTGCCAGTTTTTATTTCTTAGTTTTGTATCTGTGTAATGCACATTATTCACAGAGCTAGATGAGTAGTGGGAAGGATAGGAGAGAAGCCCTGACAGTGAAAGGCCAATGGGAAGGAAAGAGGGAGGGTTTGGGAGCAGGGAAGAGTTCAGTTTGAAGGGAGCACAACTTGTGCATTGAAGTCTAGTGGGAGGCAAGGCTGGAAAGGTGGGTTGGGGACAATCTGTGGACCTTGGAATAAAACGTGAGAGAAGGTAAGTTGAAGATTTTGAACATTACTCTCTTAGCAATGTAGTCTTTGAAGATGTTTATTGGCAAAAAACAAAATGACACTGTACTCTCCGTCAGTCGGTTAGTTCAGTTGCTCAGTCATGTCCGACTCTGTGACTTCATGGACTGCAGCACGCCAGGCTTCCCTCTCCATCACCAACTCACGGAGCTTGCTCAAACTCATATCCATTGAGTTAGTGAGGCCATCCAACCACCTCATCCTCTGTCGTCCCCTTCTCCTCCTGCCTTCAATCTTTCCCAGCATCAGGGTCTTTTCAAATGAGTCAGTTCTTTGCATTAGGTGGCCAAAATATTGGAGTTTCAGCTTCAGCATCAGTCCTTCCAATGAATATTCAGGGCTGATTTCCTTTAGGATGGACTGGTTGGATCTCCTTGCAGTCTAAGGGTCTCTCAAGAGTCTCCTCCAACACCACAGTTCAAAAGCATCGATTCTTCAGTGCTCAGCTTTCTCTATAGTCCAATTCTCACATCCATACATGACTACTGGAAAAACCATAGCTTTGACTAGACAGACCTTTGTTGGCAGAGTAATGTCTCTGCTTTTTAATATGCTGTCTAGATTTGTCATAGCTTTTCTTCCAAGCAGCAAGCGTCTTTTAATTTCATGGCTGCAGTCACCATCTGCAGTGATTTTGGAGCCCAGAAAAATAAAGTCTGTCACTGTTTCCATTGTTTCCCCATGTATTTGCCATGAAATGATGGGACCGGATGCCATAATCTTAGTTTTCTGAATGTTGAGTTTTAACCCTACTTTGTGCTCTAGGAAGTACTACACTGTGGTCTAGGAAAGTTAATATATTTCAAATAGCCCAAAGGGAGAAGATTGGTAGTCTAGGCTCATCAAAAGCTTTCTGTCTAAAATTAATACTCTCCCCCTTGCTCTACCTTGATCTCCTTATTTATTTTTTTAAAGTCATTTATTGATTTTAATTATGAAAGCAATGATTTACATAGTTTTTTTTTTTTTTACTTTATTTTACTTTACATTACTGTATTGGTTTTGCCATACATTGACATGAATCCGTCTCGGGCGTACATGGGTTCCCAATCCTGAACCCCGTCCCCCCACCTGCTAGTTTTCTTTTAACCTCGTTTAGCAGGCCTGTTTCGGAGAAGGCAATGGCACCCCACTCCAGTACTCTTGCCTGGAAAATCCCATGGACGGAGGAGCCTGGAAGGCTGCAGTCCATGGGGCCGTGAAGAGTCAGACACGACTAAGCAACTTCCCTTTCACTTTTCACTTTCATGCATTGGAGAAGGAAATGGCAACCCACTCCAGTGTTCTTGCCTGGAGAATCCCAGGGACGGGGGAGACTCGTGGGCTGCCGTCTATGGGGTCGCACAGAGTCTGACACAACTGAAGCGACTTAGCAGCAGCAACAGACCTATATGCTGATTCTAAGTCAGATGTTTCAGATATTTCCGGCAGAGATTGATTTTTAGCGTCAGTCTGCATTAAAATACTCCGTTTTGTTGCCTGCTCCTTCGAGTTCCCTCTTCCACCCTGGGTGTGGAAAGGGGCCATTCCCCAAAGGCACCTGGCTCCCTGGGTTTGTAGCATCCTCCCACCAGGGGGCAGCAGCGCCACACTTCAGATTCTCAGGGAAGGGTGGGGTGGTGTGGGGTGCCCTTTGGGGAGGAGCTCACAGAAGGAAACCCATATAGAGTGGAAAAAGTTAACTAGTTCCTCGTCCCATTTCAGAGCTAAACCCACAGCCTGCCGTGGGTTGAGCCACAAACAGTCTTTTCTGTAAAGCTAACAACATATTTTCTTCTGGAGGGAGGAGGATGCTCTCAATACTTTTGAGGACCTTTTTGTTTGTTTGTTTGTTTGTTTAATCCCTTTCTCCTAATTCTTTGTCCTCTGCTTTTGCTGACGAAAGTTCTAGTTCCTCCAGCTTTCCTTTTCCATTGTTCCCTCCAGTTTCCCACCACCGTGCTTCATGGGTCCATTTAGATACTCACCTCCTTGATACTGGGTCACTCTGGCAAGAAGAGACGCACTGTGAGGGAGGAGCAAGCTGGCTGGCTTCCTGAGCGCCTTGCCTCTCCAGGGGCATCATTTTCAGATTAGATCAGAGATCCAATTACCGCTGTTCAAAGGCCTCTGACACTCTCTCACACATCGTCCTGTCCCATTCACTTGTGATCCTCTGCCCCGAAAGGATGAGAACAGAGGCACCACCCTTGCGATCTGACCTGTAATGGCCTACACCTGCATGCCATGGGGGGAAGGAATACCTGGGGCCAGAATTTGTGGAGTTAAGGATCAAGGCACAATGATGGGGGACAGTTTTGCAAAGGTCCCCAAAGACCATGATCCTAATACCGTCTCCATGTTTTCCCCAAATCCACAGTTGCCAGGCCTTTACACAGCATGGCCACCCTGGCTTATCACAGTGGAGGTGGTGTGGTGCAGTAGAAAGCACATGGGACCAGGACACAAGCCATATGCTTGATTGTACTGCTTGTGTGGTTTGGGGCAAGTCACTTACCTTCAAGCTTCAGCTTTCTCATCTGCAAATGGATATTGATAGTACTCTCATGACTACCTTACAGAGTTGAGATAGTCAAGTAAGATAATGATATGAAAAGGTTTTATAAACAATAGAATACTTCCAAAGCGTCATTTGTTATGAGAGCACTTTGGTTTCTGTTTCAGTTCGTTTCAGTTCAGTTCAGTTCAGTTAAGTCGCGCAGTCGTGTCCGACTCTTTGCGACCCCATGAATCGCAGTACGCCAGGCCTCCCTGTCCATCACCAACTCCCGGAGTTCACTCAGACTCACGTCCATTGAGTCTGTGATGCCATCCAGCCATCTCATCCTCGGTTTCTGTTTCATGCGCACAGAATCTGGTATTGGGACACAGGTATTCTTGAGGGTTCCAGGGCTATTGAGAGACAAGTCAGGACAGAACCCAGTGGGATTATTTCTGGTGATTTCTTGGCTTTTAGCCCTCTGTGAGAGGAAGGGTGTCTTTTTTTTCTTGGGCCTGGGGAAACTTTGCCAACAAAGGTCCGTCTAGTCAAGGCTATGGTTTTGCCAGTGGTCATGTATGGATGTGAGAGTTGGACTGTGAAGAAAGCTGAGCACTGAAGAATTGAGCTTTTGAACTGTGATGTTGGAGAAGACTCTTGAGAGTCCCTTGGACTGCAAGGAGATCCAACCAGTCCATTCTGAAGGAGATCAGCCCTGGGATTTCTTTGGAAGGAATGACGCTAAAGCTGAAACTCCAGTACTTTGGCCACCTCATGCGAAGAGCTGACTCACTGGAAAAGACTCTGATGCTGGGAGGGATTGAGGGCAGGAGGAGAAGGGACGACAGAGGATGAGATGGCTGGATGGCATCACTGACTCGATGGATGTGAGTCTGAGTGAACTCCGGGAGTTGGTGATGGACAGGGAGGCCTGGCGTGCTGCGATTCATGGGTCGCAAAGAGTCGGACACAACTGAGCAACTGAACTGAACTGAGGGAAACTAATAGGAAGATCTGCCTCTTGAATTCTGGATCTGGACAGGATCACCAAAGAGTCAATGGTCTTAGGCCATTTCCTTATCCCTCACCTGAGGTTGCATCTAAACTACCCCAGATGGATAAGAATGAATATGGCATACAATCTGTTGGTTAAGTATTTCTGGGGAGTTTCCATATTTCCATATACTCTCCTGGCAATTCAGAATCAAGTATATTTTGCAGTGAGTTCTTTATTTATTTATTTAGCCTTTTTTTTTCTGCCATTGAAGGTTTTGAATACTTCAAGGGAAGGAAAAGCATACATTCATCTTTGCATCCCATCTAAGCCCAGCACAGAGTGACCCTGGGGTCCAGTGTGTTAGGCTGAACTGTACTGTTCTGTCCTCACCAGAACTAGGAAATATGCTGGTCACCGTTCTTTGCCAGTTTTGCATGGAGTATTTGCAAAGCTCAAATCAAATATTGCAGTAATTTGACTTGCAGCTTCTCTCCTAATCCTCCCTCCTGTGGAGACTGACCAGGATCGGGGTAGAAACTGTCAAGACTGAGCTCCCTGTTTCTGCTCAAGAAATGCCTTGTGATGGCTTGGCTTGGGCTCCCCTCCCTTAACTTATCAAATGAGATCAGCCGCTGAAGGAAATTAGCTTCTCAGATTGTGAGAGACAGGAAGCAGCACTGAGAAGCAGTGTCCCAGGAGGGAAGCCAGAGAATGAGCTCAAGGCCAAGCCCAGTTAGTGCCTGGTCCAGGCCCCTTTCCCTGCAGCCCTATCCTGCCCTCACCACTTCCAGATCCTTCTCTCCTTTCCCTGGGTCCTGGCATGTGAGGCTGAAAGAGACTGTAGAAAACATCCAGGCTAGCACTCCCAAGCCTTCCAGCTTGTGTTTGATGCTTCCAGAGAGGGGAATTTTGCTGCTTCCCCAAGGAATCAGCTCTATTTTTGCCTTTCATCCAGTTGAAATCTGCCTCCTCCAGCATCTCCTCGGGCCCGCCAGAACCTCTCTCCTTCCTCCATGGGAGAGCCCTTCAGTTGCCTTGCCCTCCAGTCTGACGCTCCAGGGGACGCCCTGATAAAGACATCAGTTTTTCAGAAACTTAACAGTCCCAAAGGGCATCCAAGCTGGAACCTGAGCAGGAAGGAAATGCTGAGAACAATGCCATTGGTGGTCTCTTTCCTCGCCTAGGAGACCTGATGTTTACTGTGACCTTTACCTACTGTCTTTGCTCCCCTCTGTGTGCTCAGTGCCTTCTGCAAGAATTTTTTCCCATTCAGTTCACTTTATTAATTTTTGCTAAAATATTTAAAAGTATATTTTAAAACATCATTACATTCTGCCCTTAAGTACTTCAATATGTATCTTTTTTAAAAACAGTGGAATAATAACTTTATTTTATTTTTAATAAATTTTAAAAATTGAAATAAATAGTTGATTTACAATGTTCTGTTAGTTTCAGGTGTACAACAGAGTAATTAAGATTCATGTATATATATGTATATATTCCTTTTCAGGTTCTTTTCCCTTATTGATTGTTACAAAATATTGAGTTTAGTTCTCTGTGCTATACAGTTGGTCCTCGTTGGTTATCTATAGTAATATACATATGAATATATAGTAGTATACATATGTTAGGGCTTCCCAGGTGGCTCAGTAGTAAAGAATCCACCTACAATGCGGAGACACAGGAGCTGTGGGTTCAATCCATGCTTTGGGAAGATCCCCTGGAGAAGGAAATGGCAATCCATTTCCCAGGCAAGTATTCTCCCAGGCACTTGCCTGGGAAACCCTATGGACAGAGAATCCTGGCAGACTGCAGTCCTTGGGGTCACAAAAGGGTCAGGCACTAAGTAGTGACTAAACTACAACATACATGTTAATCCCAAAGTCCTACTTTATACTCTCATTTCTTTCACCTTTGCTAACCACACCCTTATGGCAGATTGTGAAGAACTAAAGAACCTCTTGATGAAAGTGAAAGAGGAGAGTGAAAAAGTTGGCTTAAAGCTCAACATTTAGAAAACGAAGATCATGGCATCTGGTCCCATCACTTCATGGGAAATAGATGGGGAAACAGTGGAAACAGTGTCAGACTGTATTTTTCTGGGCTCCAAAATTACTACAGATGGTGATTGCAGCCATGAAATTAAAAGACGCTTGCTCCTTGGAAGAAAAGCCATGACCAACCTAGACAGCATATTAAAAAGCAGAGACATTACTTTGCTGTATAGTCAAGGCTATGGTTTTTCCGGTAGTCATGTATGGATGTGAGAGTTGGACTGTAAAGAAAGCTGAGCGCAGAAGAATTGATGCTTTTGAACTGTGGTGTTGGAGAAGACTCTTGAGAGTCCTTTGGACTGCAAGGAGATCCAACCAGTCCATCCTAAAGGAGATCAGTCCTGAATATTCATTGGAAGGACCAATGCTGAAGCTGAAATTCCAATATTTAGGCCACATGATGAGAAGAGCTGACTCATTGGAAAAGACCCTGATGCTGGGAAAGATTGAGGGCAGGAGGAGAAGGGGACGACAGAGGATGAGATGGTTGGATGGCATCACTGACTCAATGGACATGGGTTTGGGTGGGCTCCAGGAGTTGATGATGGACAGGGAGGCCTGGTGTGCTGGTTCATGGGGTCTCAAAGAGTTGGATATGACTGAGCAACTGAACTGAACTGAACATATAAATTATCTATAACTTTTTCTAATCCATTATGAATATCTCTGTTAGACACAATCAACAGAAAATGAAACAGACAACTGCTTATACTGAAACATTTAAAATTTTGTTTTTACCTAAAAATTAAAAAATAAAAATCTCCTAGATGAAATCAAGGCCTATAAAATTTGAGTAAGAAAATCTGGAGTTGATCGAAACAATGGCCGTAAAGGAAAATCCACAGTGGGTGTATCAGTTAAAGCATTTTCAGTTGCAAGGAACAGAAAGTTCAACTGAACTGGCTAAAAAGGGGCAGTGGAAGGGGATTTAATGGCTTGTATAATAGTAAAATCCATAACTAGCTCGCTCAGATGTAATTTAATCAGGGCTTCCATTCAGTTTCTATGGAGGCCTCTAGGTCCTGTCCTCCTGTATGTGGTGGCTTAGCCCTCTGCGAGGATTCTACCTCATGGCAACAAAACAGCTGCAGTGCTTCCCAGCTCACATCTTCATATCACACTAGTCAATGGAAGAGAAGGGAACTGCTTTCCCCGAACACCCCGCCAAAAGTCTTTTTCCAACTGACCTGAATTAAGTCATATCCTGCCCCCTGCAATAACAGTTCACTGGAGTTGAGATTTTGCTGATGACCCCTGACTTGAGCCATGGTCCTTTCTTAAGCCAGGGATGGATGGGGTTAGTTTTCCTCACATCTCCTGCATTGGCTGGTGGATAGATGGTTCCCAGACAAAAGTTGGGGTACTCACCAGGAATTAGGAAATGGACAGGGGATAGGGGGACAATCACAATGTCACTGAAGGTGGCAGATATTTTATTAAAATTTGATATAGATCCGATACAGATAAAGAAACCAAGAAATGAGACAGAACTAAATTTTAAAATATAAATGAACGATAATTGATCCTTTAAAAATTATTTGTTTATTTGGCTGCACTGGGTCTTTGTTGCTGTGCAAGCTTTTCTCCAGTCATGGTGAGTGGGGGCTAATCTTCATTGCTGTCTCCAGGCTTCTCACTGCGGTAGCTTCTCTTATAGCAGAGCAAGGCTCTTGGTGTGCAGACTTCAGGAGTTGTGGCGCATGGGCTTAGTTGCTCCACCGCACGTGGGATCCTCCCAGACCAGGGATTGAACACGTGTCCCCTGTACTGGCAGTCAGATAAAAGAATTTATTCTAGTGAAAAATATTTCAGTTGAATGAAGCATATTTTATTTTAAAATAAAATCAAAATGGATAAAAATGGAGATGTTGCAAATGAGTGTCATAGAAAGACACTCATCATCACTTGACACTTGATCATCTTGATCAAGAAATTAAATTGATTTGGTGGTGTTTGTTCCAGAAAACACATTCCTAATGAAAATTAACCAATGTTGGTATTATTTATTTAGATTGCTAGTATTGAAAAACCTCCTTGGGGACAAAATGGCAGGGACAGAAATATTCTTTAGCCTCCTAGTGATGGCTGCCTTTTTGAGGTGCTCATGAGCCATCTCATCAATATTCCATTTTGGTTCTGGGACTGGCAATAAATTCAATGGCCGTGATGTGTGGAAGTGAATTTGCTCACTGTTTTGAAAATTGTAATAAGTGTCTGTCTCCAGAGGTTTGTCATTTAGACAATGCCTCAAAGATAATTCAACTGGAAGTCTCCTGATACTCTGGAAAGTAATTTGTCTGGTTAGATTCTTGGAATTCATAGAGAAACACTGGGAGTGTCTTTTACAATTTTCCCTTTCACCTAGGATAAACTTCTCCTCTGGGCCTTTCTGTTCTAAGAACATTCCCTGTGACACAGAAAACAGAAGCAAAATACAAATTAAGTTCCTCTTTCTCTCTGTCACCCACCAACATGACAACATTGACCACAAATATCGTATCCCTTTTTTGCTTCGAATATGACTTTATGAAGCACTTTACAGGCCTCAATTCACGAGAGGCTTTCACTTTCTCAAAAGCACATTAGGCAGTTGTTCCACCTTCTTGGGCTCATCATTGTTCCTGCTCTGCCCTGTCCACCTTAGGCTTACTTTCTCTCACAGTCAAATAAGCAAACATATATATAATGTGTGATATCTTTAAGTCCCTTCTCCCTTTTCACTGATTTGAGATTTCACAGGTAAAAGGAAATGTTCTTAAGAAGATACCAAATTCTTGAGCATCTTTCTCAAGTTTCAAGCCACGGAAATGGAAAAACAATTCTTTTAATTGTTAAAATCTGGTGAACACATTTAACAGTGTCCTAGCATTTCTCTATCACAAACTTTAAGAAGACACAGTTGCTCTTTCCCAAGGTTCCTGTCACTTCCACTCTGCCAACCAATTCCTCCTTTTGGCCAAATTTAGGTTCAGAGTGGCAGTTCCCCTTATTACTTCCTCTGCTCTTTGGAAGATGAAATTGTCAGCAAGCAATAATATCAGCTAAGGTCTACTGAGCTCTTGACGTGTGCAAGACACCTTTCCTAGGAGGAAACTGAGGCCCAGAGAAGCTAAATACCTTGCTCAGGTTCATCCACCTGCCAGGTGCCAGAGAATGACTCCAGAGCCCACGTTCTGTCCCAGGTTAAAAGCGCATATCGCCCGGTCTAGTTTGAGCTGTGTGGACTTCCAGCCAGCCCAAGCAAGAGCTCCTGTCAGCATCTCCCCGCCTCCACGCTGCTTTTGTGACGCGGAGAGGCTTTGCTCCATTTCCTGCATCTGTTGTGGGAGCTGTGGTAATTCCCACCGCAACATCCTTTCTGGATCTCTCCCCTCCTTCCACCCTCAGCTTTCGCTCCTTGTGACCTACAACCCAATACCCTCTTGGCTGCTGAGTTTTCCTTGGTAAAACCCTTACCAGGGTTACCGAACAGGGTTCCTTGGTTTCCTCCCAGGATGGCCGCATCCTCTCCACTCACAAGTCACTCAGAGAGGCTTTTCTTAAACACCTTTGCTCCCTCTGCCTGTGGACCATTTTGCACTCATTACAGACTTTGCTGCCAGAAGGATAATGGTGGCACGTCCCTGGGGGCCATCTGCAGTTAGTGATGGGTTTCTAAGAGGAAAGGTTATCTCCTGCGGATCCTCCTTTTAACCCCTGGAGAAGGAATGGCCACCTATTCCAGTACTCTTGCCTGGAAAATTCCCTGGACAGAGGAGCCTGGTGGCTATAGTCCACGAGGTCGCAGAGTCAGACAAAACTGAGCACATGCGTGCACACGCTTCTTTAAACATTTCTGCTCTTTTTATTTTATTTTTTTCTAAATTTAGGTCACCTTTGAGAATGCCTCACCTTTTGGGTTTTTTAAGTTATCTTGTTTCAATTAAACTGCTGCTCAAGCCTGCTTTCCTTTCCATAGCCATTGAAAGTATATCTAACTTTACCCTCAAGTAAAAACCTAATAATCATAATAAAAACAACGAACACTTATTGAGTCCTTAAAATACATCAGGCTTTGTTCTGAGGGCTTACAGTATTAACTTATTTAGCTTTCTCAGAACAATTCTATTAAGTAGCTACCATTATAATCAACAAGTGAGGAAACAGAGGCTCAGAGTAGCCATGCAACTACAGAGAGGCTCATTTCTGCTGAAACCTAACATGGAACAAAGCCTATATGGATCTGTTTCTTTCACAAACTTCTGTTAATTATATTCAGCCAATCTGTATGATTGAAGGGATCCTAAGATGAAAAAAGTATCATTTCATTGAAGTGGCCTTAAATTCAGTGTTACCAAATTTAACCTATAAACCACTATAAAGAGTGTGTTAGAGAGTATTACTTTTCTGATAACAATTCCAATTATAGTATTTGTTATTAAACTTATATAGAATTGTAGTTTCAGGATAGCTTAAGTAGTAGTTATAATCCAAACTATAAACATTTCTATCACATAATCATAAACGAGCTCCCTCAATTCTTATTGTTAAAATTTGTTATCACATTATTTCACCTATAAAAATGTATTGGTTATTAATTTTTTCACTAATATTTTTTACATGTTTCAAATATTTCAGTTTTTCCTGTATTGTTATCAAGTCTGGGGCCTACATTTTACTCCTGTTCTTTTATGTGTTTCCAAGTCTAACCTATCCTAAAGTAAACCCACCAAAAAACATCATCTCAGAATAAAGACACTACTGTCTCTGAAAATAATTCTGTCACTCTGTTCCTTGAGTGGGGCTTCCTGGGTAGCTCAGCTGGTAAAGAATCCGTCTGCAATGCAGGAGACCCTGGTTCAATTCCTGGGTTGGGAAGATCCCCTGGAGGAGGACATGGCTACCCACTCCAGTATTCTTGCCTAGAGAATCCCATGGACAGAGGAGACTAGCAGGCTACAGTCCATGGGGTCGCAAAGAGTTAGACACGACTGAGCAACTCAGCACAGCACTTGAGTGACATCCTTCTAGGATGGTGGGTTATAATTTTTGACTTGTGCAAATTGAATTGCAGTCCTGGTTTCCCTGGGAATTCAGCAGCTTTGCTCACAGCTGCAGGTAATGTCTTACTCTAACAAGACTTGTTGCTGTCACTGCTTTATGCTGCTGCTGCTGCTGCTAAGTCGAAAGCCTATTTTACTTTTCCATATCCCAACATCTTCTTGTCGGTTGTTAGTCACTCAGTTGTGTCTGACTTTTTGCAACCCCATGAACTGTAGCCCACCAGCCTCCTCTGTTCATGGAATTTTCCAGGAAAGAATACTGGAGTGTGTTGCCATTCCCTTCTCCAGGGTATCTTCCCAACCCAGTGATCTAACCCAGGTCTCCCACATTGCAGGCGGATTCTTTACCAGCTGAGCCATAAGGGAAGCCCAAGAAACTGGAGTGGGTAGCCTATCCCTTCTCCAGTGGATCTTCCTGGCCCAGGAATCAAATCGGAGTCTCCTGCATTGCAGGCATATTCGTTACCAACTGAGCTATCGGTGAAGCCCCAATGTCTCCTTTATGCCCCTGGTTCTCTCCTTTGCCCATCACCTTTTTCAACTTTAAGAGTTTTTCTGTATTTTCTTTTCCCGTTTGGAAAATGAGTTAGAGCTCCTGACTGCAGGCAATAGCAACTGATTCTGGCTCACTTGAGCAGGAACAAAGTTCTTGGAAGGATTGAAGGTGGATGCGAATGTGAAGGCTGCCATCCAGAAGAGCAAATGGGCAGACCAGAGAGAGGTGGACAGCTGTAACCACAGCCACGGTCATGCCACGGGGACAACCTGGTTGGAAGGCTGCATCACTGCAGCTGCAGAACCCTGTCCCTGGCGCTGTGGCCACTACTGCTCCAGATACCACGAGCTGCAGCTGCCACCCTGGAACAGTCAGCTTCTTTACATCACTTGCTCCAGACCCATGGTTCTTGGTGCAGATTCAGATGGTTGAGGCTGGACTGTGCAGTTGTGTTCTAATTTTGAAGGGATATGGCTCTGTTTCCTACCAAGACGATGCAAGAAAAGGTTTCCCTAAACAGAAAGGGAGTTTGGATATTAAGCACTCCTCAAAAATAGCCCAGCAAATATTGATTATTATAGAACCAAGTTCTAAAACAGAAGAAGGGAATTATTTCTGCCCTCAAAAGGATGAGGGCCCCTTTCTCTTTAACAAAGAATACCAGCTGCCCAAAGTGTTCTGAAATATACAATTAATTTAATTTACATATTTAAGTTATATAAACATATATGTATTTGTATACTTATATTTGTCTTTACATTATACTTACAATGTAATAATTAACACACAATAATAATATCATTAATATATATTCATGATCTTCTTGTGGGATCCTAGTTCCCTGACCAGGAATTAAACCTGGGCCTCAGCATTAGAAGCACAGAGTCCTGATCACTGGGCCTCCAGGGAATTCCCAAATAATTGTATTTTAAGTAAGAAATCTATAACTTCAAGATCTTTAAAACATTTAAACAGGTGTTAGGGCTTCCTTGGTGACTCAGTGGTAAAGAATCAGCCTTCTAGTGTAGGTTCGATCCCTGGTCGGGAAGACCCCATATGTGGTGAAGCAGTAAGCCCATGCACCACAGCCACTCAGCCTACGCTCTAGAGCCTGGGAACCATAACTACTCAGCCTGAGAGCCTTAGAGCCTGTGACTGCAACAAGAGAGGCCACTGCAACAAGAAGCCAGAAGAGTAGCTCCTGCTCGTCACAACTAAAAAAAGCCCACGCAGCGTGAAGGCCCATTACAGCCAAAAATAAATAAAATTTATAACAGGTGTTAAAGGGAGAGTTCAACAATATTGAAATCTTTTTACTTCGAAAAGCTAAATATATATCATATATGTATATATATACATGAAACACCCAAAAGCTACAAAGGGAAGCTCTGCTCAAATTCAAGGGTGTATGGTTAAAAGTTTATGTCACTCTGTCACTTAGTATAATCTTTTCAA
This sequence comes from Aepyceros melampus, assembly GCA_006408695.1. NCBI lineage: Eukaryota > Metazoa > Chordata > Mammalia > Artiodactyla > Bovidae > Aepyceros > Aepyceros melampus. Next base: position 20,792 of record SJXQ01000371.1, read on the forward strand.
GACATAAGATGTTGATATTTGCTCTTATAGCCCATCTGCTTTAGAGTGCAGTAGTCAGGAAACATGGTGTTTTACATAAATGTATTTTCCAGATAACTGGAAAAGTATCGATTTAAGCATTAGTTTTTTAAATTCTGATTTTTTGTATAAAACATTTAATTTATTCATCTTTTTGATGCATTACCAGTGTATTACAACTGAGGCATTAGTCTTGTGGCTTCATCAACATTAACTAGTACGTTTTCATGACACTGCTGAGAAATCAGCTGTTTCTGCAGAGGTTCAAGGGAAAGGCCTTCTGAGAAGTTTGCAAGTTCCTTTTGTATGTTTACAAAAGATGTATTCACTCTGTTAACTTTTTCATCATTTACAATGTTTATCTTCTTAAAGTTAGTGGTAACTGGTTTTGCTTTATTTTTAACCTTAAAGGTTTTTGGCTGGCTATATGGAATACATTCCTGGACTTCTGCCCTCCTAGTTTTTTCTTGGCCATTGTCAGGCCGCCGATACCCTCCTGTAGCTTCTCAAGTTCCAAGTGACACCATCTGTACACACAAGATCCAGGCTAATTTTTTTTTTCCCACTGTGCAGCTTGCAGGATCTTAGTTCCCTAACCAGAGACTGAACCTGGGCCATGGCAGTAAAAACACTAAATCCTGACTATGGGACTACCAGGGAATTTCCTAAAAAATTCTTAAGTCATATGAGATTCTGATACAAAAAATGGAGACTATAGATTCTGTTTTTTTCTAGTTTTATTTATTTTATATAAAAGATCTGTTGAGCTATGACTCATATTTTTGTGTTTAGTCACTAAGTCATGTCTGACTCTTTTGTGACCCCATTGACTGTAGCCCGCCAGTCTCTTCTCTCCATGGGGTTTCCTACTCAAGAATATTGGATTGGGTTGCCATTTCCTTCTCCAGGGGATCTTCCTGACCCAGGGATCGAACCTGTGTCTGCTGCATTGGCAAGCAGACTCTTTACCAATGAGCCACTGGGAAAGGCCAGCATCACTCATATACTAAACACATTAAATATATGATTCAATGTCTTTTTAAAAGCATATTAACAGAGTTGTGCAATCATCACCACAAACCATTTTAGGACACTGTCATCATTTCAAAAGGAAACTCCATACCCATTAGCAGTCTCTCCTCAACTTTCCCCAAATCCCCAGAGTTAGGTAATTACTAATCTTTCTGTTTCTATAGATTTGCCTATTCTGGTCATTTCACATAAAAAGAATCATAATATGTGGTCTTTCACAAGTGACTTCTTTCACTTTATATAACGTTTTCAAGGTTCATTCATGTTGTAGCATGAATTAGTTCTTCATTCTTTTTTATGGCTGAGTAGTATTGCATTGGAGAAGGCAATGGCACCCCACTCCAGTACTCTTGCCTGGAAAATCTCATGGACGGAGGAGCCTGGTGGGCTGCAGTTCACGGGGTCGTGAAGAGTCAGACACGACTGAGCGACTTCACTTTCACTTTTCACCTTCATGCTTTGGAGAAGGAGATGGCAACTCACTCCAGTATTCTTGCCTGGAGAATCCCAGGGACGGGGGAGCCTGGTGGGCTGCCATCTATGGGGTCACACAGAGTCGGACACGACTGAAGCGACTTAGCAGCAGCAGCAGCAGCAGCAGCAGCATTGCATTGGGGGCTTCCCAGGTGGCTCTAGTGGTAAAGAATCTGCCTGCCAATGCAGGAGACACAAGTTCAATCCCTGGTCTGGGAATATCCCACATGCCACGGAGCAGCTGAGCCTGTTGTATTGATCCTGTGATCTAGAGCCGGAGAGCCATGACTACCGGCTGCACCACTGCAACCACTGAAGCCCGCAGGCCCTAGAGCCCATGATCCACAAGAGAAGCCCTCACACCACAACGAGAGAGCAGCCCCCATTTGCTGCAACTAGAGAAATGAAGCAATGAAGACCCAGCACAGGCAAAAAGAAATAAATAAATATTTTTGAAAAGGCAAGGTGATGCTATCAGAGAGAACTAAAAGGCACTTAGAAGAGCATGTCCTTATATATTCATGTATATCTTTTTTCTTACTCTCTCTGCTATCACCTCTGTTCACAGAGATGTAAATTTTATGATTGATTACTCTAGGCAGAGGCCCAGAGTACTCAGCTTCTCCCATGAATGAGGTGGAAGACAGCTTTCTGCTGTGTTTGGGTAATTCTGTTATCTGGGAATCTGACTTCCAGAGGAATTAGAGGCATTTTACATAAGTAGAGATAGTACATTGGATAGAGGAGGATTAATTGGGACAGGTTTTGAGGAGGTGACCATTAGTGAAATGGAGAAGGAAATGGCAACTCACTCCAGCATTCTTGCTCCCCAATAAGGTAGTGATGATAACCTGGCAGAGGAGAGTAGAGTCCTGTAGGAGGGAATTTGCAAGATGTGTGTGGAAATTGCCTCACTGGTGCAACTGACGTTGGTAACTATGGCAAGAAGCAATAGAGAGGAAGAGACTCCTTCAGAGTGGTGAAGGCTCTATACCCAACTCCAGAACTCATTGCCAGCCTGATAACAGTTGATCAGATAGGTCAGGCTTCCTCTGGTTTGATGGAGTGAGGGAAAAAAAAATTGCTCCACCCTGTTTCCATCTTACCAGCCTCCCTGTGCTCCCCCACCCGACTCTGTCAACCCCGCCCTGCCCCCTACTTGTGGCTAAACTGCCCAACTGCCAATTAAAACCCACACTTCCCAGCATGCCTTGCACCACCCAGAACCCCAGTCCCCACCATTCATTCTGTTCCCCTGTTGAAAGCAGCTCTAGCAAATAACCTGTCAGATTCAGGGCCTCTTGCTCTCACTCTTGGAGGGCCCGTCCTGCTGCCTGCCTTGACTGTGGCTAAACCTGCTACCACTTGACAGCAAACCACACTTGACTCCAGCACAGGAAGGAGAATGGGGCCCACTGCCCTCGGTCGCTATCAAATCAACAAGCTAGTGCTGCTTCTCCCACAGCCGCTGCTTCTGAGCCCTCCACCCTTCTTCCCTTCCCTCCCTCCCTGGGTCTCTCAGGAGACCCAGGGGGCTCCTTTGTGGTCTTATCACTGACATGGAGAGCTTCTGGGGTAGGTGGATGAGAAATGTATTGAGGGGCTTTGGACCTGCACTCAGTGCCTCAGTGCCAAGGCCTCTCTGATCTCAGTCACCCAGGCCTCCTTCTCCCCCAGGCACTCCTCTACAAGATCCTCAGGACCCTGCTTCTACCTCCAGGCCTGCAGCCCTCCCTGAACCAGGAAACCCACCACCACATTTTCGCTTCTTTTGCCTCCAGAACCTTGCCTTATGGCTATGCCTTTCATCCTGCTGCCATTCTAGAATGTTACAGCTGTTGAGAAACACGGCCATGCTGTGGGACCAGCCAGCTTCAATTCTGATACAGGTGCACAATTCTGAAATCCAGAAAGCTCTGAAAATTAGAGGCTTTTTGGTGAATTTAACACAAACTCATTTGGTTGCAAAACCTGGCCTGAACCGAGAAAAGCCTATTTTGCTCACTTTATCTTTTGTCCACTTAATGCAGAGTACATCATGAGAAACGCTGGGCTGGAAGAAGCACAGGCTGGAATCAAGATTGCCGCGAGAAATGTCAATAACCTCAGATATGCAGATGACACCACCCTATGGCAGAAAGTGAAGAGGAGCTAAAAAGCCTCTTGATGAAAGTGAAAGAGGAGAGTGAAAAAGTTGGCTTAAAGGTCAACATTCAGAAAACTAAGATTATGGCATCTGGTCCTATCACTTCATGGGAAATAGATGGGGAAACAGTGGAAACAGTGTCAGACTTTATTTTTTTGGGCTCCAAAATCACTGCAGATGGTGACTGCAGCCATGAAATTAAAAGACGCTTGCTCCTTGGAAGGAAACTTATGACCAACCTAGATAGCATATTCAAAAGCAGAGACATTACTTTGCCAACTAAGGTCCGTCTAATCAAGGCTATGGTTTTTCCAGTGGTCATGTATGGATGTGAGAGTTGGACTGTGAAGAAAGCTGAGTGCTGAAGAATTGATGCTTTTGAACTGTGGTATTGGAGAAGACTCTTGAGAGTCCCTTGGACTGCAAGGAGATCCAACCAGTCCATTCTGTAGGAGATCAGCCCTGGGATTTCTTTGGAAGGAATGATGCTAAAGCTGAAACACCAGTACTTTGGCCACCTGATGCGAAGAGTTGACTCATTGGAAAAGACTCTGATGCTGGGAGGGATTGAGGGCAGGAGGAGAAGGGGATGACAGAGGATGAGATGGCTGGATGGCATCATGGACTCAATGGACGTGAGTCTGAGTGAACTCTGGGAGATGGTGATGGACAGGGAGGCCTGGCATGCTGCGATTCATGGGGTCGCAAAGAGTTGGACACGACTGAGAGACTGAACTGAACTAAACTGTGAATACTTACTTAGGTTTGTGGCCAAAATGTTAGTGTTGATTTGAGGATGTAGTTCTAGATCCCACTGGTGGAATTATGTAATATATGGCATATATACCATGTAACCATGAAAAACTGGGATTTTTGAAACACCTTTGGTCCCCAAATTTTATATACTGTAATGCCATACAAAATAGAACCAGATAATTAACTGAATAGAATTGAATAATCCAAGTGACAATAATATAGAGCCAGTCAAAATCATGTCCATGAAAATTCAGGGACATAAGAAGGCAATTCCAATGTATTGTTATAGATTATGTATATAAACTTACAAAAGAGCATGTGGAATGTGATTTCAACTTAAAAAAATTATTTATTTATTTTTGGCTGTGCTGGATCTTTGCTACTGCTCAGACTTTTCTCTAGTTGGAGTGAATGAGGGCTTCTCATTGCAGTGGCTTCTCTTGTTGCAGAGCACAGGCTCTAGGCACATAAGTTTCAGTAGTTGTGGTTCCTGGGCTCTAGAGCACAGGATCAACAGTTGTGGCCAAGATGCTTATGTTGCTCCACGGCATGTGGGATCTTCCTGGATCAGGGATCCAACTCATGACTCCTGCATTGGCAGGAGGATTCTTTACCACTGAGGCACCAGGGAAGCCCTCAACTTGTTTTTTTTAAAAAGCATATAGCCACATTTATGAAAAAATGCTTGACCTGCAATACACCATGTTAACAGTGAGCTGTCTCTGTGGTTGATTTTCTTCTTTTTAGCCTTTTCAGCATCTCTGTAATTCTTTTATAATCAGAAATTTAAAACAAATCAAAACCATAGCTGTTACTAAAAACAAGTTGGTACTGACATGTTCTACTGTGCGATCAATCTGAGCCCAATTTTCTTTTTGGTAAATTGAGACCATTAGTACCTACTTAATGGAGTCACTGAGGGACAGTGTAGGTACCTGGGTGGAAAGTAGCTATGACTGTGGGCTTTGTGTCAAGGTGCCTTTCTCCTCCACCTGGGTAGGGCTGCCCACTGCCATTGTGCAGTAGTGCAGACCAAGTCCCCCACACGTTGCCCACTGTTTCACAAGTGGGTTCTTACGAACAAGGATGATCAACAGTCCTTTTGGGTCTGTCTCTCCCTCTCCCTGTCACATTGCCTTAATATCTGCCACATGCAGAGGGTTCGCCACTTTACCAAGGTTAACGCCCTCTCAGAGACTTGATCCAATCTCCACTCGTCTCTCCCTAGCCTGTTCCGCCAAGGAAATAGATATATTTGTATGGCACATCACAGTTTATCAAAGGTGTTCACATACTGATCCTTTCCTTTATGACCTTGATTCTTTTAAAATTTAATTTATTTTTATTGAAGTATAGTTGATTTACAATGTTGTGTTAGTTTCAGGTATCAGTACAATGATTCAGTTTTATATGTATATATATTTTTCTTTTTAATATTGAAGTCTAGTTAGTTTACAATGTTATGTTAATATCAACTGTACAACAAAGGGATTCAGTTTTATATATAAGTATATATATTCTTTTTCAGATTCTTTTCCATTATTAGTTATTACAAGATACTTGCGTATAGTTCCCTGTGCTATACAGTAGGTCCTTATTGTTTATTTTATATACAATATTGTATATATGTTAATTCCAAACTCTTAATTTATCCCTCCTCCATCTTTCCCCTTTGGTAACAATAAGTTTATTTTCTATGTGTGACCTTAATTCTTGGAAGAACATTCGTCTCTCCCTGGGCTTATTTTCATACCTTGTCACTAATTAACCAATGTGGCAACCTGACTCCTGACCCCACGACTCTGCCACAACTGCTCTTTTTAAGAATGTTCTTTTATTCATTCATATAGTCAACATAAATTTGTAAGCACCCAATGTTCTTGCCTGGAGAATCCCAGGGACGAGGGAGCCTGGTGGGCTGCCGTCTATGAGGTCACACAGAGTCCGACACGACTGAAGCGACTTAGCAGCAGCAGCAGCAGAAAGTATCAGGCTCTGTTCTAGGCACTGGGATACAATAGCTAAGAAACAACTTTCTTTTCCTTAGAAGCACACAGTCCAGTTGGGGAGGCAGATAATTGGCAAGTAAATAGATAATAAGATATCAGGCAGTGACATGAATAAAAAATGTTCTGAAAAAAAAATTAGGTAAGGGGAAAGTGATGGAGGATGTGTGCACCATTTTAGATGGTATGATCAGGGAAGACCTCTTGGAACAAGGTGACATTTGAGCAGAGGCCACAAGAAAGTTAAGGAGTGAACTATTTGGATATCTAGGGGAGGGGAAGAGCATTTTGGACCTAGAAAAGAGAAAAATGGCAGACAGAAGCCCGCTTGGTTTAAATGGGCTGCAAGGATGACTTCGTGCTTTGAGTGGAGTAAATGATGAGGAAAGTAATATGAAATACATGGGAGCAGAGACGTGACCAGATCATGCAGGGCCAAGAGCCCATGGTAAGGACGGGGATTTAGATTTGTCAAGTAAGAAAAAATGATTTCTCAGTGACCAACATGTTTCCCAAGTCCTCAACCTCTCCAACTGCTCTAAGCTGAATTCTCTTAAGAAACCTTCACTGAGCACCTACTAGATGCTAGACTAGGTACTGCTGGGGAAACGTAAAAATGTGAATAAACCTAGTCCCAGTCTGCGAGGGCTCACTGCCCTGGGGCAAGGGCAGACTGTGGGTGTAAATGATGAAGCCCCCTGCGCAGCACTTGACAGAACCATGGACAAAGTCCTGTGAGGATGCAGGAGATATCGTCATCACTCCTCCAGTCTCTCCTTGACCTGGCCTCGTCTCATCATCTAACCATCGTCTTCCTTATCTCTTCGCTCTTTGACTTCACGCTCGGTCCTGTCTCTCAGGGATTCAGTTCAGAGGCCACCTCTTCCAGAAACCGTTCCTTGAAATCTCCTCCTCCCATGACTCTCCCAGCACCTCGTTCCTGTTTTTCCACGATTCTCCTCCCTTCTGCCCTGAACTGGACCATAGTCAGATGTGTGTGCCCCCCTCTCTCAATATCTTACTGCCGGCCCCGCCCTGGCACTGACATTATACTTCTGTAAGCATCTTGTTGTCTTTGTACAATATGAAATCTTCATCATATGTTGATAAGGTCAGTGTTTCCAGAAAAGGAAGAGGCAGTGTGCCCCCAGACATCAGCCACTGAAATTAGTGATTGAGGAAGGCCATAAGCTCATTATCCCCGGAGAGTTCTGTGAACTGATTAAGTTCCTACCTTCCTGGGCAACAGGAAGCATGAGGAACTGGCCTCAAGACTGGAGACCCACCCCCTTGGCCAGAAGGTTAGAGAATAGCAATAAAACGTGCCCAGAAGGACCCTCAGCCAAGTCAGCCTCACTTGCCTTCAGTCTTTGCTTTGACCCCTAACCTCTTCCAGGACTGGCATCATGAGGGCTTGAGTGGTACAAGTGTGGGTGGTGGCCTCTCCTCTTTCTGTTTTTGATTTTTAGTTCTTAAAAACTACATTCCAAATGAGGGAAATGAAACTACTGAAGACTCTCCCCCAGCAGCCAGCTGACATGGGGCAAGAGAATAATTCCCAGTTAAGGCCCCAAAGGAAATCCCCTCCCTGTCATGTGCTGAGGCCAGGAGAAGTGGGGAAAGCACTAGCTCACTGCTTGGCCAGGCCCAGTCACCAAGGTGAAGGGCCAGGATGGAGTGGCTGTGCTGTCTGTGGCCAGGGTGGAGAACCCAAGGCCGAATGGGAAACACCACACGTGAGAGTGAGGTGACTGAGACTTGGGCCTGGGGTGAGCTGCCAGTTTCAGGGAGGACCCAGCCCAGTGCTGGGTGCACTGGATTGTTCTCTGCTCCCATAGACACATCTGCAAGAGGGAAGCTGGCCCCATCTCTCCCACCGAATCCTTTGAACACTTGGCCCCAACTCAGATGTGTCTCCCTTCACAGTCTCTGCTGTAGGTCTCTCCCGCTGGCCCCTGCCCCTCAGTCTTGAATAGTATCTGGGTAGCATCTGAAAAAGCAGTGGGAAGGGAGAGAAGAAGCCAGGGTACCTTTAATCTCTTTGAGAGACTGCAAAGTTCTACCAGAGACATCATTATAAAGCTTAGTTTAACAAAGAAGGGGGAAACAAGAAACCCTCAGAAGGCAGTGCTTAGAGAATCACCAACATGGTAGATTTATTGCTTTCCTTTCTTCTTTCCTTCTCTTCCTTCCTTCCTTAAGCAAATATTTACTGAGCCCCTTTCTATGCATTGGGTATATACTTTCTGGAATAACCTATGACCCCTGTCTCAAGGAGTTTGTAGTGAAGTCGGGGAAACAAGACAGAAATCCTAAATTCACAATAAAGAAGTATCATGAAGCCAATGGATATTGTAGACACATGTAACACTTGGGATTATGTGTTCAGAGGAAGAAATGGAGGCTTCACAGAGGAGAGGAGCTCAAATTGTGCATTTGAGATGGGAAAAGTTGGAGGAGGCTTGTCTGGGAGGTCGTTCCAAGCAAGGGAACCCTCCAATGAAGGAAGTACAGAGTAGGGATCATTTGCTTTGTGTTTAGGGTTGAAACCCACTGTGGATCATGTGTTGAAGCGTGAGAGGTAACAGTGAAAAGAATCTGGAGACAAGATTGGACTGAAAGAGGCATCTGGACTTTCTCCTCCAGCTGGGAACTGCCCAGCTCCTTGCTTTCATCTAGATCTCCTTGGAGAACCTGTGTACTGCTTGACACTGAACCTGTCTTGTTACGGTTGGGTGGGCAATGGGTACAAATGCCATGACACAAGGAGCAGGTTCAAAGAAAAAGGTACATGGTCCCCCAGACTCTCATCCCATGGAGAGATGTTCTCGGCCAGGCCAGTGCTGGATGCAGCATGGGTTGTGTTCTGGAGGAAGCAGCATGATTGGGAGAGGCCCAGAGCACCCATTCACACTGGAGAATCCTGAGCTGTACAGTCAGGGTTATAGCCTTGCTGGTATGAAAAATGTTCATTTCCAGCTGCACATCAGCATTGTTTTTGGTTGGAAGTCTTATAGGACTTCCTGCTGAGCCAGCTTGTGGCTAAATTAGAGGGAGAGCTGTGGTGTTATCTGGCAACAAACTGGCTAGTCTCCACACATCCATCAGGATCATTGGTTTTCTAAGTTCTTTTGAAGGGTAGCAGCTGCCTTTCTCAAAAGAAATTCTCTAGAGAATCTCAATGTATAAAATATTTAAAAGTGGAATTGCTGCAGATAGGGAGGGGATGGAGTGCCCAGAATCCTACCAGACAGTCCTTAGGAACCCTGAACATACTGAACCTGGTTTTAAGCTGCTGATCCAGGTAAGAGGCAATGGCAAGCCATGAAAGGGCTGTAAGCAGGGAGTGAGATGACCCAATATATATTTTAGAAGGATGCCCATAGCTTCTGGGTGGAATCTACTTTGGAGGCAGGGATCCCAGTTTAAGAAGCTACTGAAATGATGCAAACATGAGTTAAAGAGGTCTAGATCCAGGGCACTGTTATCAAGGATTACAAGTAGGTTTGGATTCAAGAAACATTTTTGAGTTAGACTCAGTGGGGATGAGCGACCAATTGAAAACGAGAGGGTGGAGCCTGCTAGGGCTGGAGGCTTGCCATAAATAGTGACAGCCAAACAGGGAGAGAAACCAAAGGATGAGTTCACTTTAGGGCACATTGTGTTTCAGCCACTCTGGGACATTGACCAACAGACAGTTAAAAAATATGTCTGAGAACATATTTGAGAGAACCATGCCGCTTCTTCCTAGGAGAGAATGTTGGAGCTAGGAATTACAATTTAGGAATAATCAACAGATTGGTAGACACAAAAGATATGGAAGTAGAAAATGTGTATACCATGAGAAGAAAAACGCCTAAAAGACAACCTTAGTGACAATTCGACGTTTATTCAGTTTTTTTCACTGGTGTTATCATTTATTACCATCACAAACGAACATTTTAGGGAGCAGAGACAATTTACTTACTGGATGTTTGGGGCAGGAAGGACTTGCTTCTGTTCTCTAAGGATAGGCATGCTGACAACTGCAATACAGAACCACAAATCGGCAGGCTACAAGAGATGGGAGCCAGCCTCAAGGATGCTTCTACACTCCAGATCTGACAGGAAAGAGAACTGGAAATCCTGGCTCTAAAACTCCCCAAGTGTGCTTCTTTGCATTACTCATTCCGAATGCAACAGACACTGTAAATATTTTGCCTTCTCCACTAGATGGTAAGCTTTTGGAGAACAGGAGATAATGCACAGGAAGCTCTTAGCATAGTGCCTGGCACACTTCTTTGATGGTGACTGTTACGAATTTAATTATTCTTTTGAATTCTTGGCAATTTTGTACACATCGGGCACAAAAAAATTGGTCCAAGAAGTTCAGGGTACGCTGACAGTCTTCCACAAAGCAATTTCCATTTCATTTCCTTTTTTTGATATGCTGGAGTCAAGTAAAGACGACCTGGGTGAATGATTCTCTCCCACTTGGGAAACGTGTATGCTGCTGCGGCTGCGGCTACTTCGCTTCAGTCGAGTCCGGCTCTGTGCTACCCATTCTCAAAATCTGCCCTAGCTTGACCTAGCGTGACCCAATCTTGAAGAAGAGTTTCTGGGTCAGCAGAGCTTGTAGGCAGGGGCCCCCAGCTTCCACCCCCTCAAAATCTCGAAGGTAAGAAAGCCCGAGGAGCCTCGGTTAGCACGATTGGGAGACCATGCAAATAGCTTACCTTCTCGACTAATCCAGCAGGTAGTCCGAAGGCCACTGCCTCCTGCCCTCCTCCCGCCCTCGCGTTCTCCTATCCCCCTCGCCACCCTCCCCTCGCCTCCCCTGCGGCGGCAGTTCCGTCTAAGATGCCTGCTCTCTGCGCGTGCTGAGTTGCTGAGCGGCTCGTTCTCCATGTGACTTCAGTTTCCGTCAGTTCCTTCCGCAAGTGCTAAAATAATCTGATGCCCCAGAGAGAGGAGGCAGCTCAGCCCCGCGTTCGGCTGCTGTCGAGGAGGAGGCCGGAGTCCCGGGAGAGGATGCGCCCCGCGGAGCCGCCTGGGCCTGCAGGAGCCGTGAGTATTTCCTGCGGGGCGGTCTCCCCACCCGGCGGGCGCCCGCGGCCCCTCCGGAGGCGGGAGGCTCGGACCAGGTTGGGAGGTAGGAGGTCCAGCGTCCGTGGCCCGCAGTGAGGGGCTGACAGAGAAGTTGTGGCTTGCTGCATCCAAGCTCCACCAGTTCTGTTTGGGTGCTGCGGCTCAGGGTGGAGGTGGAAATACCTTCTCTGGGAGACTTAGGGGTGGCATGGTGTGGTGGAAACAACGAGGGCTTCGGAGTCAGACCCGGCTTTGATTCCTGGCTCTATGGGGAGAATTCCTGAGCCTCAGGGTCTTCCATCTGCTAAATGCGAACAATAATGCTCCCTCCTGGGGCTGGGTGACTGGATGTAATGAGCCTACGCTGTGAACACTGAGCCTGCCTTTCCTGCCCCACAACGTGGACTGAGAACCACGATTTCATAGATGAAGACCGGGAGACTGATGAACAACGACATACTTAAGGATATCTTCCATGTGCCGGCTAGTTCCAGTACAAAGTGTTGGGTGGGGACAGAGCTGTGAAGACAGGCAAAACCCCTTCCCCACCGAGTGTGTGTGTCCGTGGGCGATTCCCGCAGCCCAGAGGCTTGACTCCAGGCCTCTCTGACCCTGGTGTCCAGTGCTCTGCTGTAGCCCTTGGGCCGTCTCCAGGTGGCCTGGATTCTGGAAGGGTCAGCATATATCTCGCAGCCCTTGGGAACTCACAGAAGTATGGAGCCACCAAGTGGGCTGCAGGCTGCCCTGAGAATCAGCTGCCAGTTCACTGCACCCCTGAGGGGAGGTAACCATGTGACCAAGGCTGGCTGGGATTGCAGAAGGCTGAGGCAGGGTCCCAGGGACGGATGCCCTGGATAGGGCTGCTTTCAGTTCAGTTCAGTTCATTTCAGTCGCTCAGTCGGGTGGTGCAATTCCTGAGGGAGTCGTTGGGGATGAAGGGACTCCAGTGGAGGTTTCTTCCATGCTGGGTACAACCTATTAGCAATCTGGATGGGAGAATCATCCAGTTCATAGAGTTGGCCTACGCAGCCCTTGGGAACTCACAGAAGTGTGGAGCCACCAAGTGGGCTGCAGGCTGCCCTGAGAATCAGCTGCCAGTTCACTGCACCCCTGAGGGAGGTAACCATGTGACCAAGGCTGGCTGGGATTGCAGAAGGCTGAGGCAGGGTCCCAGGGACGGATGCCCTGGATAGGGCTGCTTTCAGTTCAGTTCAGTTCATTTCAGTCGCTCAGTCGGGTGGTGCAATTCCTGAGGGAGTCGTTGGGGATGAAGGGACTCCAGTGGAGGTTTCTTCCATGCTGGGTACAACCTATTAGCAATCTGGATGGGAGAATCATCCAGTTCATAGAGTTGGCCTTGAACTGGGGCCTCCTGTGTCCCCTTCACCTACTGGCCGTACCGACTCTTTCTGTGGTTGTTGAAGGTTTACTGGGTTATATAGCCCCGGGGTTTATTTATTTTCCTCACATACCACATAGGTTTGTACATGTATGTCTGAGACTTCCTAGAGGGGATTATAGAATCACGGGTTGGGGGACCTCAACTCTTGTGTTTAGGTTTAACAAAACCCAAAACCTCTTTCACAAAGAAGGTGATCTTATCTAATGGGTGCCCTCATGGGAACTTTATGAAAACCCATGTGAACCTGATCCCATAGAGTCCTTAAACCCATCATCCAAAAGCAGAACGCTCCTGGTCATTGTCTTTGGGCCTGTGTTAGGAATATGTTGACCTGTCTGTCTCTAGTCTTTGGAAGTCTTTCAAAAAAGTGATGCCGGTACTGATTGTAATCTGTGTTCCGGCTGTAGCATGCATCCATATCACCAAGAGTGAGCTAAACTCTTGGATGGAACACTAGGTGTACCTCACATCGTGCTCAGATCCACACTATAACCACATACATTAGGGGAGGGTGGGCTTTCACCCAAGATTAAAAAAACATTATCTTTCTTGAAACAGGCTTATATGCTCAGGGATGCTCCCTGATGTATTTGCACATTAGTGACAAATATTTTTCCTTGTTACACACATTCTCCCTCCCGCATTCTTCTTCTTCTCAACTTCATCATCAAATAAATGTAATAAATGTCATATGTTTAATATGTGGGAGATTCTAGGCTAGGTTAGGTGATGATCTTGAAAGCTCAGAGAGGTGAGAAGAAGGGAAAAGGACATTGATTTTATCAAGCCTCATGAGCAAATGTCAACTTGAGTTTAGGGGTTAGTTGCAACTGACAAAAACCCAACTGAGCTTAGTTTCAGCAAAAAAAAAAGAAAAAGAAAAAGAGGATTTATTGTTTCCAATAATGAAAAAGTCTATGGGGAATAGCTTCAGGCGTGGCTGGATCTGGGTGCTCAAACATTGCCAGGAATCCATCTATCTTCATTCCTCAGCTTTGCTTTCCTCTGTGTAGGCTTCGTTATTAGGCAGATCCTAAAGTTGTTGGCTAAGATGGCTGCCTGAAGCTTTAAGTTTAATTCCTATCAGTTTGGCATCTGAAATAGGCAGAGAAAGCCTCTTTTCTAGTAATACTAGCACAAATCTTTGGATTGATTCTCTTGGGCTTGGCATCTGTGTTGTACCTTTTATAAACCAATCACTGTGGTTAAGGAATTAGGCAGCTCTGATGGACCCAGCTTTGTTCATAGTCCTCACTTTGGAGCCTTGAGTTGAGGCCAGACCCAAAAGAACACAGATTTTTAAGAAAGGAAGGGGGTTGGTTGCACAACAATGTAAATGTACTTAACACTAAAAATTTCTGCACTTAAAAATGGTTCAGGTGGTAAATTTTATGTGAGTGTATTTTACCACAAATAAAACATTTTTAAAAATAAAAGCAAGAGAAAAAAAAAGAAAACAAGAGGTGATTTCCTCAAAGGGGAATTGAGGAGCTATTACCAGAACGAGAAATGAATGTGGGTAGACAAAACCAACTGGTTTCCAGAGTGAATGGAGTCAGGAGCTGAGACCAAACCACACGTGTCTTCTCATTTTAACATGTGAGTGATTTTAGACTGAGCAAAGGGCATAAAGAAGGAAGTGGAACCTTGGAGTGCGTCTCACCAGCAAGGTGGGCATGAAGACCAGGACTGGTGCCAGTGATGGCTAAACATGGCCACAAAACCCTCTGAAGACCCAGGGACTCCCCATCTCCAGCTAACCCACAAGGTCACTATGGTCAGATGCTGTGCTCTGTACCCCAAGAACTTTCTGTTGTCCCTTCCAAGAAAGAAAAGAACAGGGAGGGGATTTTTCTTCACAAGGTAACCCTTGGGGCTCTGTTTTCCCACCCTGGCTCTCTTAAGCAGCACCTAAGTGTCTGAGGCAGCCCAGCACCCACAGTGCCCTGCAGGGGATCACCTTGGGTGCGTGTTACACTCTCCCACAGCCTCATGTTGTTCTCTTTTAGCCACGCTGGACACTGGCTCCTCTTGGTTGTCCCTATTTCACTATTTGTTTGGCCCGGCCACGATCCCTCAGGTCTCTTTTGCCTTTCCAGTGTCTCCCCTCAGTGGTCCCAGCAAATGCCAAGGCTGAGCTCCTTCCCTCAGCCTGCGGGGTCAGGGAAAGTGAGTCTTTCCATTCCTGGCCCCGGGCCACCTCCTTCACCTTCCAACATGTTGAAGGTGAAGTTCTGTACCCCAAGAACTTTCTTTTGTCCCTTCCAAGAAAGAAAAGAACAGGGAGGGGATTTTTCTTCACAAGGTAACCCCATCACTGCTCAGCCTGACACCTTGAGTCTTCCTCATGGGGCTCTCTTTATGACCTTTCTCTTTTTCTAGGTTCTTGTGCCCTTCCTTGGGTCCCTGCTGCTGCTGCTAAGTCGCTTCAGTTGTGTTCGACTCTGTGTGATCCCATAGACGGCAGCCCACCAAGCTCCTCTGTCCCTGGGATTCTCCAGGCAAGAATACTGGAGTGGGTTGCCATTTCCTTCTCCATCCTTGGGTCCCTAAACTGACCAAATTTTTGCTAATATTATGTCTTCTTATTTCCTTCTAAATCCTCAGTTTCTTCTAGGTTTTCTATAGCTCTTTTTGCAGAACCTCCAGAGGCTCTCATCTTTGTCATAGGTACACACCATGGCATTGACAAGGTACCTCACCTGCAGAGAAGAGCTTGACTACATGAACACTCAAGAGTACTATTCAGAATATCAAACACCATAGGTATAGGTACTAACAATTGGAATGGACATTGTCCTTAGAGGCAGGATCCTGGGACTTCCCCAACCCCAGGTCAGATGTTACCTCCTTGGTTGCTGGATCATGAGGGAAAGGGGGCTGGGTGTTCCAAGAGGGCAGCCAGGAAGCTGGGTTGGGGGCTCATGGGATATCTATTTACCAATAAATACTTACCTGTACAACCCAGCTGAACGTTCCCCCAATATATATTCTTCCCAAACAGGTGCACATCCAGCACCTCATATCTGGGCCAGAACTCAGCTCTGATTTGGTTTTGTTTTTTGGCTGTGCCAAGCAGCTTGTGGGATCTCAGTTGCCCTACCAGGGATCAAACCTGTGTCCCCTATATTGGGAGCTGAGTCTTAACCACTCGGCTGCCAGGGAAGTACTCACCTCTAGTTTTGGCTTCATTGTCTACAAGTGATGAGACTTAAGCAATTCGCTTTGATCTTTTTGAATCTTGAGAGTGAAAGTCACTCAGTTGTGTCTGATTCTTTGTGACCCCCATGGACTGTACAGTCTATGGAATTTTCCAGGCCAGAATACTGGACTAGGTAGCTGTTTCCTTCTCCAGGGGATCTTCCCAACCCAGGGATCAAATCCAGGTCTCCTGCATTGCAGGCGGACTCTTCACCAGCTGAGTCACCAGGGAAGCCCTTTTGAACCTTAGATTTCTTATTTGTAAAATGGGAATAATAAACAATGACTCTACTATAGATACTTGTTCACTAATGTTCACAGCAACATTATTCACAATTGCCAAAATGTAGAAACAACCCAAATGTCCATTGACGGATTAATGGGAACAAAATGTGATCTATGTATTATTCAGTCACAAAAAGGAACGACTTTCTGATGCAGGCTATAACGTGAAGGGACCTTGAAACTATTATCCTAAATGAAATAATTCAGGCAGAAAAGGACAAACATTAATAATATATGATTCCACTTATGTAAGGTACCTGGAATAGGCAAATGTATAGAGAAAGAATAGTGGTAACCATGGGCTGAGGAGAGGGAAAAGGGGGAGCTTTTGTTTGATGGGACAGAATTTAACTTTGGGATGATGAAAAACTTCTGGAGAGGGTTAATGATGAGATTGCACAACAGTATAAATGCATTTAATTCTACTGAATGTACACTCAAAAAGGTTAAAATCGTGAATTGTATGTATATTTTACCACAATAAAAATAGAGATGATAATTCCTAGTGTGTAGAACTGTTTCAAGAATTAAATGAGAACAAATATCTATAAGAAGTCTTTGCAACCTCAAGTACTATTATTATTAACCAGTAACATTAAGTTATCCTGCAGTAGGAAATGACTACCCACTCCAGTACTCTTGCCTGGAAAATTCCATGAACAGAGGAGCCTGGCGGGCTACAGTCTACAGGTCACAAAGAGTTGTATGTGATTGAGCACGCATACATGCAACAAGTCGTAATCCAATTGTTTTGCTTTATCCAAGAATTCCATAAAATCATTATTTTTTTGATGAAAGGGCTAAAAAATCACATTACTTTCATTCCTCTGGGAATTCAAATAAATGTTAAGAGAGAAAAAAAATTAGCCTTAGAGCAGGAGGCCCACCTTGCTAGTATAATTTGGGGGATTTTAAAAAGGGCAAAGTTATCTCCCATACTGTCCTGAAATTACACCATGAACATTTCATTATATAATATAATGAAAACATATAAATATCTATTAAACAGCAGTGCATTAAAGAGAATATCAGTCATTCACTGTTTAAGATGAGCTGCTTTCCTCCTAATTCTGGTTGAGAACACAGAGGCTATGATTATCAAATCTTTTTTTCCTTCCTACAAGACAGAAACTTTTTTCCCAAATAAAACAGCTGACTTTGCAATCTCAAAATTGAGATTAAAGTAATTGAATTGACCCAGAAGATTGAAAAAGTAGGAATGTTTTTTAAAGGTTAAATCACTTGTTATGCATTCTGAAGTATTTGGGGGGAGGTGTGCTGATGACTGCAATCTATTTTGAAATGAATAAAAAAACAAGATGGCTTGCAGGATGGATAAAGGATGGGTAGATAGATGGATATATGATTAAAAACAAGCATTTGTGCTCAGCTGCTCAGTTGTGTCTGACTCTGTCAGGCTCCTCTGTCCATGGGATTCTCCAGGCAGAAATACTGGAGTGGGTTGTCATTTCCTCCTCCAGGGGAAAAGCAAGTATAGTAAAATGTTAGTATTAGAATATAGGTGGTGGATATACCAGTGATCCCTATTAAAGTTTTTTTAACTTTGCTCTATGTTAAAAATTTTCATAATAAAAATTTGGAGAAATTACTATTAATATTTAATAACTGTCCACATTCCTTATCATAAATATAAAAACCAAGTAATTTAAAACTTCCATAGGTGTTATAACTACCTATAATATAGTATCATATTATTTGAATTATTGGATCATTATGCATCTGAAGTGTTAGGATATAATGAAGAGGTGACACCTATATTGGTCCCTGAAGAATGAATAGGAGTTCAGCAGTTGGAGAAGGCCTGAAAAGGGGCCTTTCCCACAGAGGAAGTGTGTAAGTTAGTCAAGGATATTCCAGGATGGCTGGGGCTTGTGACATTGACAGAGTTTTGCTGGACTCACAGACTAAGTTTGAATTGCACTCTGACATTCTGTGGCTGTCCCAAACTTATGAGAGCCTCAATTTACCAAGTCTAAAGTGAGGAAGAGAACATTTACTTGCTAGGATTTTCTGAAGATTATTTTATGTAGAGCACTTATTCTAAGGTGAGCACTCCACAAGCATTAGTTATTACAGCTAATAGCCTGGAAGGCGCTCTGGGAGCTTGAATACTATCCCACTGAGCTGGTCAGTTATCAGGAATCCATATCATTTCATTCCTGAGGTGTGTTCTTTCTCAAGGGAACTAAGGTCAGTGGTTGAGTGGGAGTGATAAATTTCCACTCTGAGCAGTAAACCTCAGTTATCACCTGTAACCCTTTCCGTGCCTAATCTCTCACAGACTCTGGGTGATGTCTCACCCGAATGTCCCAAGGCCCATATCCTGCAGCTCACAGGGAGGGAGAAGGTGTTGCAGCCCCTCTGTGTTGTTTAACACCAGCTCTCTGTTTGTACAGAGGAACTCTGCCTTCCCTTTAACCTGACACTATCTTGTTAGTGAAGTCCACAACATACCCTTATTGACAAAGCCTTGTCACACACACACATACACATTCTCTCATTCAGTCTTGACAAAACCCTGTGAGGTCAGCAAGGCAGCTATTATTGTCAACCAGAGCCACCACAAGAGTGAGGTGATCAGAGAGAACAAACCTGTGATACTGAACGGAAGTGACAAGTTTGAAACAAATACATTATTGGTTAGATGCTTATCAGAGAGAGAGTGTAGGTCTCTCTACACAAAGGTGATACCACCAGCCGTGTGTCAGCAAGGTATTATCACCCCAGTAGGAGCAGATTTGCATTTTTCAAGACCTGTGGCCAGATGCAGCCTGTGGCTATGGGACGGGATGGAGCACACTGACTTCTGTTGGTTCCAAAGACTGACCCTGACCACGCAGGGAAGCTGGTTGACTCATTCGTAGCCCTGAGGAGATGGAAGTCCGCAGAGTAGCACTCTCCACACCCTGGCTGCCTGGAATTGCCATAGGAAGAGACCAAAGGAAGAAGAGCCTCTGTGGCCTCCAGCCTCTCTCTGGGTGGAGGGAGCCCTTCCCAGATGAAGATTCTTCTCATGGGAGCCTCTGTGGAGGCTGGCTGACCAGGGGTGCCCGACTCCGAGTAGGAAGGAGATCTGAATTTTAAACCAGTGCTTGGAAACCACTGCTTTGGGATCCCTGTGGCACCTTGTCCGTATCATTTCATCCTTCTGGTCTGAGTGTTCTCACCTCCTGCACACTGGTGGGCAGTCCCTTCAGAAAGCTACAGTTCTCCTCAAAAGTGTGGTCAGTGACTAAATTCAAATGATGCAACTCCTCACTTATTTGTCCAGGCTCAGAGTGGGATCCAGGTGCCAGAAGCAAATGCAAAGGGGCCCCAATAGTATCACCAGCCGCTCACAAAACAGGGAGCTGCCCCTCGTGTGTTTAAGCCCAGGCAGGTGGACAGCTTCCTGGGAATGAGGATAGTTAAGGATGACAAAAAGTATTTTTTCAACTTTGTTATAAAAGTTGTCTTAATACAGTAATAACCTTGCAGCACAGCCATTCCCATTTTACTGGAAGAATATTGAGGCCAAGAAATTGAGTGATGTACCCAAGATGAGAGCCAGGCTTTGAACCTGTTCCATCTGTCCCCTAATGGTAACTATACGTTTATTTTCTGTTAACAAATTCATTATTAAGAGAGGAAGCCAGAGAAACAAATCATGAGGTCTGAATTCACACATCTGAATTCTAAAGGTTCTTTTGCTCTAATCCTCAATTTGCATGTTCTTTTTTAATGAGTCAATATTCTTTGCAAAATATGGGAATGAATTAATTTGATCAAAGATACAACTGGGCCTTTGCTTTTATAACTATTCTGCATTTTTTTTCATGTAATTCCAAGATCAAAATTTAAAAATGTTTGGATGTGAAGGTCCACATTTTGGATATTTCTCCAAAGAAGACATAAAAATGGTCAGTAAACACATGACAAATGCTCAACATTATTTGTCATCAGGGAAATGCAAATCAAGGCAACAAAGTGATACACTTCATGTGCTAGGATGTCTATAATAACAGTGACAGAAAATGACCAGTGTTGGTGAGAATGAGGAGAAAATGGAACATTAGTAATGTTGCAGACATCATGCTCTTTACTTCTAAATAATTCATTATATATTTTCTAAGAACAAGGATAGACTTACATAACCAGAGGACAGTGATCAAAATTTGGTGAATTGACATTTTGTGTAGTCGCTTCGTTGTGTCCAGCTCTTGTGCAAACCCAGGCAGACGGCCAGATTCCTCTGTCCATGGGATTTCCTAGGCAAAAATACTGGAGTGGGTTGCCATTTCCTTTCTCCAGGGGCTCTTCCTGCCCCAGAGATCGAACCCACGTCTCCTGCATTGGCGGGTGGATTCTTTACTGCTGAGCCACAGGGGAAGCCCAGTAAATTAAATTGATATAACTCTATTATATCAAATGTTGTCTGTATTCAAATTTTACCAAGTACCCCAGTAAAACCCGTATAGTATTTCGATCATTTGGTTAAGGAGGCATTTGCCAGTTTTTCCACTATAAAGCTGTTACTTTTGCATTAACAAGTAATGAAATAAGAAGATACTTTAAGACTTTATTAATATCTTGTTTCCCAACGGAATTTCACTTTTAGTTTTATCATCCCTTGTGATTCTTGCCTGTAGGATACACTTTGAAAAATACATTCTTGCATTCAGATTTCAGTCACTTGACTGTGCTGTTTTGAAATATTACATTCTTTTGTTTAAGCTTACCAAAGAGCACAAGTCCTGTTTTAGTTAGGTTATGCAGGTGGTGATGGTGGTGAAGTACTACCATGGAACACCATGGAGCTTGGAAAGGAACCCAGCAATTTCCAAGAAACACCAGGAACCAGAGAGGCAGCTTTGAGCCATTCTCTCCACCCTCTCTCCCAGCCTGTGCAGTCCATCCTCTTGTCATTCTTCCTGATCTCTGATCTCGGCTCCCCACTGACTGTCTCTTTCTTTTCTGTCCTGTTTTTTCTGTGCTTTGTCATCTAGCTTCTAACTGCTTCCTCATGGCAAATCCCTCAAGAGGCAATTCTACCTTCTCTCTCTGCGCCTCCTGGCTCCAATTTCACTGCCAATTACCTCATTCTCTCCCTTGTCTCTCTGCACTGAGGTCACTCATGGTTGTCGGCCGCATGTAAGGATTGACCTCTGTGGGTCAGGTACTTCCTGTCAGCTTGGTGGAGGTGCAGATAGTGGTGAGCTCACACCTTCTGAGGACTGCCCCTCCAGAGGGACTGTGGTTGTGATGGACAGAGATATGTACCTGGACAGTGAAAGTTACAGTAGTACATCAACCATGTCTCTTGAGCCACAGGCAGACCATGTGATCTAAAACCTCTACCCCTTTCAGGTATGAGAGAGAGGTGCTGTCTGGAAGCCCTGGTTCAAATGTCAAATGTTAGAATTTTCGGCTATTTTAAAGGTTTATGTGTAACACCTTTTAAGCTTAACAAATGTTTCCTGAGTACCTTTCTGAGAAGAACTTTTGAAAAAAATGTACATTCCTGGAAATTGGGGACAAAAGATTACCATTATTGCACTCCCTTTAGGAACTCCCACCTTTATTTCATTTTCCTCTTTAAAAAAAAAGTTTGAAACATATGAAATTTACAGGAAAGTTAAAAGAAAGTATAATGCTAAATTTGCTAGTTGGTAGTAATTTGCTTTAATTCTCTCTGTTGAGCCATTTGAAGGAAGATTATATAAACTGTAGACATTGTGAAATTTCACCCCCAAATATTACAGTATGCATTTCCTAGGAATAAGACATTTTTGTACATAACCGTAGCATCATTATCGTACCTGAGAAAGTTAGCAATAATCTGGTAATATCATCTGTACATAATACTAAAGACATCATTTAGTACACACATAAATTTCCCCAGTTGTCTCAAATTTTTCTTTTAGAGATTTTTAAAAAATCCACTCAAGTTACATGCATTAGATTTGGCTGTATTATGTTTCTTAGTCACTTGTAATCAGACCTCTTCCCTCCCCTGTCTGTCTGTGTTTTTTAAAATTGACTTTTTTTAAAGAGTCAAAGCCAGTTGTCTTGTGAGACATCTTACAGTCTGTATCTTTCTAATTGTTTCATTTTGACTGGGCTCAGGGCAAACAATTTTTGGCAAGGGTACTACTGAGCTGGAACTTTGTTTCCGAGGGCAGGACACCTGGAGGCTCAGGATGCAGGTGGCCTCATCAGGGGAGATGCTAAAAATGACCATCTGGAGACAGTTGAGTTTTGGTTTTTTTTTTTTTGCTGAGACTCAGAGACTAGAGCTGCTTGCCTGAGGCATTCAATACTTCTTGGTAGTAGGAATTATTTGACGTGGTCACAGACTGGGGTTTCTGTTCTTCATTATCTATTCTCTGTGGTCTGTGACCAGCTGCCCTTCCCTTTCTTCCAGGATCCCAAGTGGGATTTGCTCTTTATTTTTAAACAAAGGCGGACTCCCTTGCTGTGGAGTCCTCTCCCTAGCACCTGTGCCTTTTGTGTTCTGGGATGTCACTGTCATACGTTTACACCCCACACTTGTGCTGACTCTGCTTCTAGAGATTCTGCTGCTCATCCCCCACCCGCAACCAGTCTATAAATATTTGCTTCTAACACCAAGTACCTCTGAGAGTCCTCCACTTTCACCTACAAACCTCTTTCTTTAAAGCCTTTTTTAGCTTATCTGATTATTTTGCAGAGAAAATTCTCAATTACGTGCTAATGTATGGATAACACTCTTAGCATTTGCTAATAGTGCCCTTAGCAAAGAGGTTGCAGTCCCAGCTCTGGTGGCAGTTGCTAATAGTAGTAGCAGCAGCTGGAGAGGGTGGGAAGGTGAGGCAGTGAGGAGGTGATGTTCAGGGTGCCTCTGAGTACTAGAAATCCTGCATCCTTTGTGAAAATGAAGCAGAAAACACCAACAAAGCAAACCCAAAACTCAGGTCAGAATTACTCTGTGTGTGTGTGTGTGTGTGTGTGTGTGTGGGTTGCTCAGTCCTGTCTGATTCTTTGTGACCTCATGGACTGTAGCCCACCAGGCTCCTCTGTCCATAGGATTCTCCAGGCGAGAATATTGGAGTGGGTAGCCATTCTCTTCTCCAGGGGATCTTTCCAGCCCAGGAACTGAACCTGCGTCTTCTGCATTGGCAGGCAGATTCTTTGCTGTTTGAGCCACCAGGGAAGCCCAGAGTTATTCCTCAGTATTCCCAAACTTTGAGTATGAGGAGCCCTTTGTATGCACAAAAATACCTATAGATCAGCCCTTACCTGATGGCTGTGTTTTACTATCTGCTGATTAAGACATTACATAGCAACAGAAAGCTAGTTGGAATCGATAACCCTTAAAAGACCTTGTATTTTATTAATACAGGAAACCCTATATCTGTTTGAAGAAAAAAATAGTGTACATTTGTGTTTGTCAGCTGTTTAGTCGCTCAGTTATGTCTGACTCTTTGCAACCTATGGGCTGTAGCCCACCAGGTTCCTTTGTCCGTGGGATTTCCAGCATGAATACTGGAGTGGATTGCCATTTCCTTCTCCGGTGTTTGTCAGAGGACCTGACAAAAACAGGGACACTGCTGCCATCCTGTATTTTTATTCTTTTGATGATAGAGATGGAAATTTCAGGACTTCAAGAAGCAGAGACCAATCAAAAGGTTTCACTTATCTTTTCTTCCCTGTCCTTTGCAAAAGAAAGTGTTACCCAGGTCTCCCGGACAGGAGCCACTCCTTGGCCTGTATGTGAGAGTCTTCCATCCAAGCAATCCTGAGCCCAGTACTGATGGAGTCATGACGATGGACAAGGAAGCACCGCCGCAGCTTACAGCCCAGCCACTCCTGGCAGGATCAGGATGCTCCTTCCAAAAGGAGTAAATGTTCCCATCCCTTCCCCTCACTCCTCCCAGCCTGTGGGGCCATCCAGTCAGTCTCCTTTCACCTCACTTGGCTCAATGAAGCAGAAGCTTCTCCCTACTGTTTTGTAGAAACAAAAACAAGCATACTTTCTAAAACAGGAGTTTTTGCCGCTGATACACATTCTTCCTCCTCACTGTTAGTGTCCTCCTGTTTCAGAATACAGTCTTGGTGCATCTTGTTTTATGAAATAAATTTATTTTCACCACTTATTTATGATGACCAGATCTGGAAAGAGAAAAACCAGACAGAAAGCCAATTGTCTTTCTGTCTAAATAAAGGAATATTCTTTATAGACAAGGGATGAATGTGGGGTTGAATCACAGGTTTTTATGATATCTGATTAGAAAACATAGTATCAAGATGAATGGTTATATAAGGGGTGCCACTAAGCATTTGAGGTCCTAATGTTTCAAGGACTTCTTAAAGAGGAACCAGGAAGGACAGTTTGTGATGACACAAACAGAATAGACAGAAAATAGAGAAAAAATATAAATGCAACACTAAGAGGGCCTCACACATGAGGTGGGATTTATAATCTTAATATCTCCAAGTCAGACGTGTTACAGCAGTATAGAATCTTGTCTCCTGCCCACATCTAGGTCAATGGCATCTTGTCCCTTCAAAACTTTTCACTAATAAATTCACAGTCTCTGACTTTAGTACTATCCATGATAACTATGACAGGATAAAAGATAATAGAGAGATTATAGAAATCATTAGCTGAATAAATGAATATAGGACTTATTTGTTGTTGTTCAGTCGCTCAGTCATGTCTGACTCTTTGTGACCCCATGGACTGCAGCACACCGGGCTTCCCTGTCCTTCACCATCTCCCGGAGCTTGGTCAAACTCATGTCCATTGAGTCAGTGACTCCATCTAACCATCTCATCCTCTGTCATCCCTTCTCCTGCCTTCAATCTTTCCCAGCATCAGAGTCATTTCCAATGAATCAGCTGTTCCCAATGTATCAGGTGGCCAAAGTATTGGAGCTTCAGCATCAGTCCTTCCAATGACTATTCAGGGTTGATTTCTTTTAGGATTGACTGGTTTAATCTCCTTGCAGTCCAAGGGACTCAAGAGTCTTCTCCAACACCACAGTTCAAAAGCATCAATTCTTTGGCACTCAGCTTTCTTTATGGTCCAACTCTCACATCTGTACATGACTACTGGAAAAACCATAGCTTTGTCTAGACAGAGCTTTGTTGACAAAGTAATGTCTCTGCTTTTTAATATGCTGTCTAGGTTGGTCATAGCTTTTCTTCCAAGGAGCAACTGTCTTTTAATTTCATGGCTACAGTCACCATCTACAGTGATTTTGGAGCCCAAGAAAATAAAATCTGTCACCGTTTCCATTGTTTCACCATCTATTTGCCGTGAAGTGATAAGACCGGATGCCATGATCTTTGTTTTTTGAATGTTGAGTTTAGGCCAGCTTTTTCACTCTTTCACCTTCATCAAGCAGCTTTGTAGTTCCTCTCTGCTTTCTGCCATAAAGGTGGTGTCGTCTGCATATCTGAGGTTATTGTTATTTCTCCTGGCAATCTTCCATGTGTGTTTAGTTGCTCAGTCATGTCCAACTCTGTGACCCATGGACTGCAGCCCGCCAGGCTCCTCTGTCCATAAGGATTCTCCAGGCAAGAATACTGAAATGGGTTGCCATGCCCTCCTCCAGGGGGTCTTCCCAACCCAGGGATCGAACCCACCCTGCAGGCAGATTCTTTACTGACTAAGCCACCACTATATTAAAAAAAAAAATGGATTTAGCAATTTCTGCTTCCACACTGGGAAAGAACTCTTCAACTTCATTATCTGGTTTAACAAAAACAGCTGCAAGTAGATTCTGTTAATGCCATCTGCTTCTCCTGTCAGGATCTCAGGTCTTATACTGGATGCTTTCCCAATGGTCATCCAGACCAGGAGGAAACATGGTACTTATCAGGCTCTACTTGGAACATGGGTTGATTTGCAGTTCTTTTGTATTACTCTATGGCTCCCAGTGTGGTTCAAGCCCATGAAATAGGCACCCTTGATTCAAGCCCCTTTAATGTAATGAGGGGAGGTTCCAGGTTACCTCATTTAAATTATTAATGTCATACGTCATGTGTAACCTCCATCATAATTGTTCTTCATTCACTTCTTTTTTCTCCACCAAAAATGTATCTAAGATGAGTAACATTTGATTTAAAAATGGATGTATTTTTCAGAAGTTATCAGACAGATAGGAATAAAGTGGGACTGTTATTTTTTTTTAAAGCATGCTTATGCATAGACACTCTCATCCAGTTGGAGATGTTGTTGAGTGGTCCTCACTTAAGTGTGAGTGGAGGGAGGCAGTCCTTTGCACACAGAAGAAGGTTCATGGGATTTTCCAATGAAGATTTGGCATTCCAATTGTTTATCTTGTATCCTTCACTGTGCCTTGGGTTTTCCAGGTAGTTCAGTGGTAAAGAATCCGGAATGCAGTTTTGATCCCTGAGTAGGGACGATCCCAACAGTAGGAAATGGCAACTGCTCCAGTATTCTTGCCTGGGAAATCCCATAGACAGAGGAGTCTGACTGCAGCTCATGGGGTCGCAAAGAGTCGGACACAATTGAGCACACACAATTCATGTGCCATGGCTCTGAGGAAGGCTTCTGCAGCTACAATGCTCCAGGAAGAGTGTTTTTCAACCTAAATGATTATTATTTTGAAAGCCTTTTATTGCTTTTCAGAGTCATTGCATACCTTTTTTTTTAGTATTGTTTCAAGCACATCCTCACTTACATCACTGTATTAGCCAGCCTCCAACCAGGAAACAGAAACACACAGATTATTTAAAAACAGAGGAAATTTAATGCAGGAAATTGGGTACACATGATGGAAGAGGCTGAAATGCCAACTAGAGAACAGACAGTTAATCCAGAGATTAGCAACCTCAGGAAGCTGCCGTAGAGGGAGGGTAGAGGAAGGAAGTTACCAGAGCCTGTAAATCACCAGAAAAAGCTTAAGAACTTCTCAGTCCCAGGCAGAGAGGGCGAGAGAGAAATACCATGGATTTTCTCTTCCTTCTACCTTCTAACTAACCTCCCAGTAACCAGCCCAGCTGGAGACCAGCTGACATCCAGAGCCCTCAGAAGTCAGCCCCCAGCGAACCAGAGCTGAGTGGGGGAGGGTAAACCATGACTTCAAGGACAAATAGCTCTCGTCTGTTACTTGCATTAGCCTTTTTTGTTTCTGTTCATATACATTTGTTCTGGAATTTATTAATGCAGAATTTGTAATCCAACCTTCGCACATAACTTTTACACTTTTAGTCAATATAATGATTTATTCATTCTTCCAACCAAATTATTCATTCTTTCCCCTTTTTCTGTAGCTGTTAAATTACCTTGGAGATTACACACAGGAGTAATAGCTACTCAACCAGCCCATAGGTGTTAAGAACTCATAAATAATAATTATGTTATTAAGTACCTTCATAGTTGAAGTACTTTCATATACACTATTTGATTCTCATAAAAATTCTGAGTAGTTATTATTATCTCTGTGTTATAGAAGGATTAGCTGAGTTTTGGAGACTTTATATGAATGGCTCAGGGACAATAACAAATACTGGAACCAGAATTCAAACCCTGGTCTGTCTGGTTCCAATCCTATAATCTTCCTGCGCTGCTTCATGAAAGATAGAGTGCCCAGAGGGTACAGCAAGAGGCTTTCTGCGCTGGTTGGCTGAGTTTAGGAGAAAATATGCTTTAAATTTGCAAAAGTTTTCTTGTTGATCCAGAAATTAAAGTTACAGTCTGGGCATAACTGACACCAGGCCTATTTGGCATTCCAGTCTGCAGAGTTATACTCCTGTACTCTTGCCCTGAACACATCTGAACTCGATATCAGTATACAGAGTTGACAGTTCTAGAAGATCACAGCAGCATGTACCATCCCAAGCCTGACAAAGAGGGTGAGGGATGAAGGAAGGAAGTCTATGGTTCCCACCTCCCTCTCCTCAATAGAATAGAGGATATGGTGAAATTTGAGTGTCAGTGATTTTTTTTTTTTTTTTTTTAGTATAAGTATGTCCCAAATCTAAGCCTCAGGCTTCCCTGGTGGCTTAGAGGTTAAAGCATCTGCCTCCAATGCGGGAGACCTGGGTTCGATCCCTGGGTTGGGAAGATCCCCTGGAGAAGGAAATGGCAACCCACTCCAGTATTCTTGCTTGGAGAATCTCATGGACTGAGGAGCCTGGTGGGCTGCAGTCCATGGGGTCACAAAGAGTCGGACACGACTGAGTGACTTTACTTACTTACTTACTTATGTCCCAAATATTGCACGGGACATATTTATGCTAAAAAGTTGTTTGGGGAATTCCCTGGCAGTCCAGTGGTTGGATTTAGCACTTTTCACTGTCGAGGCCTGGGTTCGATCCCTGGGTCAAGGAGCTAAGATCCCACAAGCCATGCAGCACAGCCGAAAAAAAAAAAAAAAAGAAAGAAAGAAAAGAAACATTAAAGCTGGCAAATTTTTAAAAACATGTTTTGTTGTGTGTCTGATATTCAAATGGCATCTTGGAATTTGCAAAGTTTGGCAACCTTCTGTCAAGGTAGGCAGTGATCCCACCCTGTGTGCATGTGTGTGTGAGTATTGGAAGTTTACTGAGGAGAGCAGCCCATATGGCTTGTTTTTGCCATCTGTGCCCTGCATATGCCATGAGGTAATAATTCCTGCACAAGTGCAGAAGCGGAAGGTGAGCCTGGGAAGGGGATTCCCAGTGTCTGGCAAATATGGATGAATTCTGAATTGGAGGTTCCCGCTGTGGTAAGGGGAGCTGGCCTGACCTGAAGCGAAGGTTAAAGCTGACTTACCTGGTTTCACTTAGCTTTTCTGTCTGTCTGTTTTCACCGGTGAGTATTCAAATCTGACCAGAACGTTAAAATTAGCCGTAGAGATGTGTAAACTTATTCGAAGAAAGGGAAAGAGGAAGGGGCCCAAGATGGCTAGATGTGTCAGGCAGAAAGGTCTGTGGGTCCCATGGAATAGGGGAGGAGATTCATGTTAGCACTGGAACTGCTGGTCCAGGAGACTCAAGAACAGATCCTGTGGGCCTTCCTGGCTAGATGTCAAGGAAAGGATGGGGCAGGTGAAATGCTGGGGGCCAGGGAGTTACCTCTGATTCTGAGGAATGCAGAGCTGGGAGGGGATGCCACCCGGCTGTAAACTCTCCCCACAAGAGGACAATCACCTCAACAGCACCTCCTGGGTAAGAAATTATCCTGGTTACTCATCTTGGAACTCAGGGAGGGGAGTCTGCAGGCTACTTCCAGCCTGGCAACTAACTTGATCTTGAATAACTTATTACTGTCTTTGGCCTTTTCATCTTTGGCCCTGTAAAAATGCAATGGTGGAGGGTATATTATATTTCCATTAAGGTTTCTCTTTGTTTCTAAATTCTATTCAGTTCAGTTCAGTTCAGTCGCTCAGTCGTGTCTGACTCTTTACGACCCCATGAACCAAAGCACACCAGGCCTCCCTGTCCATCTCCAACTCCTGGAGTTTACCCAAACTCATGCCCATTGAGTTGGTGATGCCATCCACCCATCTCATCCTCTGTCGTTCCCTTCTCCTCCTGCCTTCAATCTTTCCTAACATCAGGGTCTTTTCAAATGAGTCAACCCTTTGCATCAGGTGGCCAAAATATTGGATTTCAGCTTCATCATCAGTCCTTCCAATGAACAGTCAGGACTGATTTCCTTTAGGATGGACTGCTTGGATCTCTTTGGAGTCCAAGGGACTCTCAAGAGTCTTTTCCAACACCACAGTTCAAAAGCATTGATTCTTCGGTGCTCAGCTTTCTTTATAGTCCAACTCTCACATCCATACATGACCACTGGAAAAACCATAGCCTTGGCTAGACGGACCTTTGTTGACAAAGTAATGTCTCTGCTTTTTAATATGCTGTCTAGGTTGGTCATAACTTTCCTTCCAAGGAGTAAGTGTCTTTTAATTTCATGGCTGCAATCACCATCTGCAGTGATTTGGAGCCCCCAAAAATAAAGTCAGCCACTGTTTTCACTGTTTCCCTATCTATTTGCCATGAAGTGATGGGACCGGATGCCATGATCTTAGTTTTCTGAATGTTGAGATTTAAGCCAACTTTTTCACTTTCCTTTTTCACTTTCATCAAGAGGCTCTTTAGTTCTTCGCTTTCTGCCATAAGGGTGGTGTCATCTGCATATCTAAATTCTATTGGTATGTGTATAATTTTATGCCTCCTCATGACTTCTGTTGTATGCTCACTGGCTGGGTAAGAGAGCCAGTAACCACACTTCATCATAGTCCTTGTTATAACTGAAGATTGCTTTTTTCATTTTCCCTCAGGCGTTTCCCTTAGGCAGGCAAAATACCAAAATCCTGTTTTCAAAGGTCTGTATTCAAATGAGTTAATCAATGAAATCTACTCTTTCTAAAAGCCTCATGTCAACACAACAATTAGTAACTCTATGAGACCAGAGGCTACAGTTAATATTTCAATCCCAGTTCACTATTCTTTCATTCATTTATTCAGCAAATATTTATTGAGTTCAGGCAATGCATCAGGCAGATTTGAGCTTTGAGAGGAACATTTCAACAGAACTACAAGACATGGCAAACTCTAGGTGACCTGAGACCTGGTTCCTCAAAACATTTGCTTCTCTCTTCTTTTTCTGGACTCTTGGGAGTTTCGGTTCGGCCACCTGCCCACCAAATGGTAGCAGCAAAATGAAAATGAGTTCTTGTAGAGAGTTGCAGTGAAAGGTTAAATGTGCTGGCTAACTTGAGGTATTTGAATAATCTGTGGGTTTCCACCTCCCCATAGCTGTGGGGCTCGGAGAGCGGACACAGTGGGAACTGGTTTCTTCTACAGGGAGGGCGCAGCAGCCCTCTGGGATGTCCTTCTCTTACCAGCTCCTTCCCTGCCCTCTGTCCACAGTGCTGCCCTTGAGATGGAGTTACTGCCCCTCTGGCTCTGCCTGGGTTTTCACTTCTTGACAGTGGAATGGAGGCACCGAAGTGGAATGGTCACAGCAGCTTCACAAGGGGGCTGTGAGTTGGTGAGTTTTCCTGGGTACTCCGAGTAGTCTGTTGCTCCTGTCCTGACGAGCCTGGGTCCAGTTCAAAAGCTGATGGATTGTCAGTCAAGGAGGGGAGGGGATGAATGAGTCTGAATCGCTCTGTACCTTCTTACGATGATGCCATGAGCAAGTTTCTCTTTAATAAAAGGTAAATATGATGACTGGGAAAGGCCCTGTCCCACCTTTCTCATACCTACTGAGGACAGGTGATCTCAGAGGCACACCAAGGGCAGACACCTGAAATTTTAAAAACACCTAGTTAGCAATCTGGGTGATAGAGCTTCGCTAATGGTATCAGAGTCTCTGGGTGGGGCATATTAAATTTGGAGAAGCCCTACCTCAGAGCCTGTGTGTGAGCCAGTAGTGAATTCTTAACCAGCTGTACTGAAGAGCATGCTGCCCACATAGCAACATCCCCACCATGCTCAGGCTTAAGACAGTCCGGGGAGAGATACCTGAGCTTCTGTGGTTCACCCTTTCCTGGGCTTTCAGCCTATATATGGAAGCATACTTGAATCCTAACAACTGAGCACACTCTAGAAAGTTTCTCCTTTGCCTATAACTCAGTGGTGTCAAAAGTCTGCTTGAGAAACATACAGTTAATGAATATTCCTTGAGCCAGGGGCCTGGTGGCTGCGGTCTATGGGGTTGCAAAGAGTCAGACACGACTATGCAACTAACACACACACACACATGTTATGTACTAGGCACTGGGCAGACAAATTGGATTCCAGGATTAATGTGTGCCTGTATGCTCAATTGCTTTAGTTGTGTCCAACTCTTTGCAACACTATGGACCGTGGTCCTCCAGGCTCCTCTGTCCATGGGATTCTCTAGTCTAGAATACTGGAGTGGGTTGCTGTGCCCTCCTCTAGGGGATCTTCCCAACCCAGGGAAGATCCAACCTGCATCTCTTACGTCTCCTGCATTAGCAGGCAAGTTCTTTTACCGCTAGCGCCACCTGGGAAGTTGTCAGAGTTAATACATTCAAAAATGTGTTCTTCAGGCTGATGAATCTTAAAAACCCAGCTGGTCATGATTCTTAACCACTTTTAGTAACCTCTAACCACTATGCTGAAAGAGACTTCAGTAGAGGGTAGGGCTTATGAGCCAGACCAGGTTTAAACCTGGGCTTCCCAGGGGGCTCTCACGTTAAAAGAACTCGCCTGCCAATGCAGGAGATGTAGGAGATGAAGGTTCGATCCCTGAGTCTGGAAGATCCCCTGGAGGAGGACATGGCAACCCACTCCAGTATTCTTGCCTGGAGAAGCCCACAGACACAGAAACCTGGCAAGCTATGGTCCATAGGGTTGCAAAGAGTCAGACACGACTGAAGTGAATTAGCACGCCTGCACACAGAGGGTAGGGGTTATGAGTCAGAACAGGTTTAAACCCCAGCCCCAGCACTTACTAGCTGGTGACATTGAGCCAATCTGTGCTTCAGTTTCCTCATCTGTAAGACATGTAGGTAATAATAGTACCGACCAGTAATACCATAACACTGGACTTCAGTGATGACTAAATGAGTTACTGTATGTAAAGCACTCAGAACTGTGCCTCGTATGTGCTAAGTGCTATGTGTTTTATCTGCTGTTGTTGTTAGTCTCTGCTATATAGACTTCCATTATTCTCTTACAGAGGCAATGAAAGATCAATATCACAATAGCGAATTCAGGAGTTACCCCAGGCATAGGAGGAGGGAATAAAGCAGGAGACTCCCTCCCTGACCCCCTACAGCCTGGTAGGGACTCAGTTACCAGTGAGATCAAAGAGCGGATTTCCTATGCTCTTTTGAATTGAAGGTTGAGGGTTTGAAAGTGCAGGCACCCTCCAAAGCCCCTCTTTGCATTAGCTATGTGACATTATCGCGAAGTTGACATAGAAAGCTTTCTTATTGTTAGTCTCTGCTATATAGACTTCCATTATTCTCTTACAGAGGCAATGAAAGGTCAATATCACAATAGCGAATTCAGGAGTTACCCCAGGCATAGGAGGAGGGAATAAAGCAGGAGACTCCCTCCCTGACCCCCTACAGCCTGGTAGGGACTCAGTTACCAGTGAGATCAAAGAGCGGATTTCCTATGCTCTTTTGAATTGAAGGTTGAGGGTTTGAAAGTGCAGGCACCCTCCAAAGCCCCTCTTTGCATTAGCTATGTGACATTATCGCGAAGTTGACATAGAAAGCTTTCTTGGGCTCTGATGCCACGTGGTCTTTTTGCAACATGTCAGTGGGGCTGCAGGAATTGCAGAGACAGGTCCCCCACAACTGCAGCAACTCTGGTGAAACAGGGTCTCAGAGCTTGAGGAAAGCCCCTAATCAAGCATTCTGTAGTCCCCACAGGGGGAAAAACCAACACTTACTCAAATAAAGAAATATATCTTGTTTTTGCATGGGGAGATTCAATTTGTAAAAATGTCAGTTTCCTCCCAGATTACTCTGTAATTATAATGCAGTCCCAATCAAAACTCCAGAAACTTTTTGGGGTGTGAGATAATAGAGGGAACTAGATAAATTCATCCTAATGTTCATTTGGAAATTACAAATAAATGCTCAACAACCAGAAGTTAATTAATTAGAGCATGCTAATAATCGGTCTAGCTAACATTTATTAAGCATTTATGTGGCAGGTTCTGTGTTAAGTGGTTTCCACTGACAATCACACTGAATCCTCAAAACAAATCTATGAGAAAATTACAAGTATAATTTCCATTTTACAGGTGATACAATGAAGGTCTTGACTGGTTAGGTACCAGGCTAAGGTCACACGTTTGATAAAAAGCAGAATCAGTGGGCTGATCCTAGAGATCTGGCTCTCAACTGCTGTGCTCTTCATGCAATGAAGTAACATACAGTTGCCAAAAAGAATGTGATCAAATTTATTTTTATTGCCAACACAATATGTCTATCAAATTTTATTAATGGGGGCAGGGGAAGTTAATTACTGAATAGTTTATAGAATGCAGTCTCATTAAAATTTTTTTTAATTTATTTTTTATTTTATTTTTTAAATTGAAGTATATCTGATTTACGATGTGTTAGTTTTAGGTGTACAGCAAAATGATTCAGATATATATATATTCTTTTTCAGATTCTTTTCTCTTGTAGGTTATTACAAAATATTGAGTATAGTAAGTCCTTGTTGGTTATTTATTTTGCATACAGCAGTGTGTTTATGTTAATCCAAAACTTTTAATTTATCTGTCCCTACACCTTTCCTTGATAACCATAAGTTTGTTTTCTATGTCTGCAGGTCTATTTCTATTTTGTATATAAGTTCATTTGTATCCTTTTCTTTTTTAAAGATTCCACATATAAGCAATATCGTAATATTTGTCTTTCTCTTCTGACTTACTTCACTTAGTATGATAATATCTAGGTCCATCCATGCTGCCAAAAAAAAAACTTTTTTTAAGTTAGATAATATCTTTGGAAAGAGTCCAGAGGAGATATAACATAAGGATAACGGCATTTCTTTGAAGGAGAGACTGAGGTTACTGAATAATTTTGTACATTTGTATAGTGTATCCATTTTTAATTATGAGAAGGTTTATTTTAATAATCAGATAAAGAACTTGGGGCTCCAAGAGGTTAATTCCTTGCCCAGAGTCCAAGCTAGTAAGTAGCACAGCCAAGATTCAGACTTGAGTCTGTCATCTCTTCAAAGTGGTGCTTTTCCCTCTCTCTCAGATTCTTCTCCCCTGGGATTGGGTCCACAATTGTAGACAATCACAAACCTTGTCCTACTGACCAATCTATGGAAAGGAATGCTAGTGCACTCAGGAAAAGCACTGAATCTGGCAGTGAGAGCACTGGGCTCCAGTCTCAGCGCTGCCATTGGCTCTTCACTTGTCCTCTCCAGAACCCCCTTTACTTCTCTGTAGGATTCAGGGTGATGAGCTCTCAAGTCCTCTTGAGCTGTAATATTTATCAGCTAGGAGTGTAGAGGAGCCTCCTGGGCAAAATTTCTTTGGGTGAAGTCAGGGTGCCACAGCACTGCTAGTTCTTGAGCAGCGTCCCTGTTAAACACACAGATCTTAAGATCATTGCATTAACAATGCAATAGACACTGTTTGCATTAATAGCTCCACTGGGTGCCGGGCACTGTGTAACCTCTCGCCTAATCTCACTACAGTCCTCTGAAGTAGGTACTGTGGTTTAGTCGCTAAGTCATGTCCTATTCTTGCAACCCCATGGACTGTAGCCCACCAGGCTCCTCTGTCCATGGGATTTTCCAGACAAGAATACTGGAGTGGGTTGCCATCTCCATCTCCAGGGGATCTTCCCAACCCAGGGATCAAACCCTGGTCTCCTGCATTGCAGTTAGATTCTTTACCAACAGAGTTAAATAACTTTATCTCCATTTCCCAAAGACATACCAGATTTAGGCTAAATTACTTGCTCAAGGTCACATAGGGAACAAAGGGCAGAGGAGGGATTCAAACTCAGGTAGAGACCTAATCCTCGGTCCCTTTTTGTAGTTAAAATCAAACTGTAAGAGCAAATGTCAGCACTCAGCACTTGAGGACAGGAGCTCCAATCTTCTCAAATGCTGTGTGCTCTGAGTGAGACCTGGAGCATTAAGTGAGCCAGATGAGTGAACTCTATTTCTGTACCTACGCCCCCACCTCAGAGGCCCCCTGCCCCGCTGACCAATGTGTTTCTGGACCTAGCTGGATGGAGTGGCTGACTGTCGAGGGCGGAACCTCGCTTCAGTGCCCAGCGATCTCCCGCCCTCCTCCCGGACGCTCCTCCTGGATGCCAACCCGCTCAGGACCCTGGGGAACAACTCGCTGCAGCGTTACCCTTTCCTGGAGAGCCTCAGTCTGCACGACTGCTACCTGGAGCGCATCGGCCACGTCGCCTTTCAGGAGCAGGCCCGCCTGCGCAGCCTGGCGCTGCCGGACAACGCCCTCTCCGAGAGCTACAAGGAGACGGCGGCCGCCCTCCGCAGCCTGCGCGATCTGCGCATGCTGGACTTGTCAGGGAACTCCCTGACGGAAGACATGGCGGCTCTCATGCTCCAGAACCTGTCTTCACTGGAGTCCGTGTCCCTGGCGAGGAACATCATCATGAGGCTCGATGAGTCCGTCTTTGAGGGCCTGGGTCACCTCAGGGAGCTGGACTTGCAGAGGAACTACATCTTTGAAATTGAGGGTGGTGCTTTTGATGGCCTGACAGAGCTGAGACACCTCAACCTGGCCTATAACAACCTCCCATGCCTGGTGGATTTCAGCCTCACCCAGCTGCGGTCCCTCAATGTCAGCTACAACGTCCTGGAGTGGTTCCTAGCGTCTGGGGGAGAGGCCGCCTTTGAGCTGGAGACCCTGGACCTGTCTCACAATCAGCTGCTGTTCTTCCCCCTCCTGCCCCAGTGCAGCAAGTTGCCACGCTGCTGCTGCGGGACAACAAAATGGGCTTCTACAGGGACCTGTACAACACCTCCTCACCACAGGAGATGGTGGCCCAGTTCCTCCTGGTGGATGGCAACGTGACCAACATCACCACCGTCAGCCTCTGGGAGGAGTTCGCGTCCAGTGACCTCTCCGCTCTCCGCTTCCTGGATATGAGCCAGAACCAGTTCCAGTACCTGCCAGATGGCTTCCTTAAGAAAATGCCTTCCCTCTCCCACTTGAACCTCAAGCAGAACTGCCTGGTGACGCTCCACATCCGGGAGCATGAGCCGCCAGGGGCACTCCTGGAGTTGGACCTGAGTCAGAACCAGCTGTCCGAGCTGCACTTGGCTCCGGGGCTCCCGGGCTGCCTGAGGAGCCTTCGGTCCTTCAACCTGAGCTCCAACCAGCTCCTGGGTGTCCCCACTGGCCTTTTTGCCAATGCCAGGAACCTCGCTACAGTTGACATGAGCCATAATCAGATCTCACTTTGTCCCCTGCCCACAGGCTTGGACCCCAGGGGCACCCCTGGCTGTGTGGATTTCAGAAATGTGGCATCTTTGCAGAGCCTGTCCCTGGAGGACTGTGGGCTGGAGGCACTACAAGACTGCTCATTTCAGGGCACTGCTCTCACCCACTTAGACCTGTCTGGAAACTGGGGGGTTCTGAATGGAAGCATTGCCCCTCTCTGGGATATTGCCCCCACATTACAGGTCCTGTCTCTCAGGAACGTGGGCCTCACTTCCAGCTTCACAGAGTTGGACTTCTCTGCGTTTGAGAATCTGAGGAGCTTGGACCTGTCAGGAAATGCCTTGACCAGTTTCCCAAGGTTCGGGGGCAGCCTGGCCCTGCAGATCCTGGATCTCCGCAGAAACTTGCTCACGGCCCTTCCTCAGAGGGTGGTGTCTGAGCAGCTCTCAGGAAGCCTGCGGACCGTCTACCTCAGTCAGAATCCATATGACTGCTGTGGGGTAGAGGACTGGGGGGCCCTGCAGCGCCTGCACATTGTCGCTGACTGGCCATGGTCACTTGCAACCTCTCTTCCAAGGTCATTCGCCTGACGGAGCTGCCTGCGGGCATTCCTCAGGTTTGTAAGTGGGAGCGGGTAGACATGGGCCTGCTGTACCTCGTGCTTATCCTTCCCAGCTGCCTCACCCTGCTGGTGGCCTGCACCATCACCTTCCTCACATTCAGGAAGCCTCTGCTTCAGGTCATCAAGAGCCGCTGCCACTGGTCCTCCATATACTGACCCCGACTATGTTCTAACATGCCTGTGTTAGAACTTTGGTCTGTGCATGTAAGGACACCTCTGCTGAGTTTCAAGATCTGATGCAGAAGACAAATCTGATGAACTGAGGTTTAAATTAAAGTTTAAAATGTTTCCATTCCTTAGTTGTCCCAGGTTCTTCCTGCTTCACTCTGGTATATCCTCAACCATCTTGGTAAAATATTTATTAAGTGATATTCTGTGAAAATAAAAAAAATGTGTCTTATAAATATTTTTAAAATCAAATTCACCTTGTGCTTTTTTCTTTCCTTAAGTTTTTCTTTTGGCAGTTTCACACAGGTTATGTTTGTGTCCTTCCTTTGGTGACATCCTTGGAGCTGGTGAGAAAGGGAAGGGATTCCGTGCTTCCCTGCAGCAAAAACACCTCCAAGAGCTCAAATCTCATCCTGTGGATGGAGAGAGTCAGTGTGCTGAGGGTTCCTCAAGGATGAGTCTTTCAGAGCCAAACTGGGGACTCTGAGATAGGACCTCTCACCTCCTGTCTTCGTTTGTGTCGCCACTGCAGTCAGAGTGGGCCTGCAACAGGGTCCTCTCTGGGTGCCCTGGGTTCATGCCCAGAGTCTCCAGCAGGCAAACATGACCGTTCCATGGAAAAGTTAAGAGAACAGTAACTGGGGGGCCCTGGGTTTCTTCAGGTAGTCCCTGAATACCTGGCACAGTCCTTGTTCTGAGGGAAAGTAGACAGGAATGCAGAAAGGAGGGAATTCTATCAGCTTGTGAACACTCCTGCTCTCCACAAAACCCACGAAAATTCTTAGCAGATGTTCGGTATCTGGACTCACCACATTCCTAGTTTCCTTTCCCCCTTCCTCCCCACGGTGAACAGTTTCTCTGCTCCTCTCTGGGGAAAAGTTCATAAAGACAGAGCCCTTTCAGTAGCTGAGAGAGGGCTGTCCTTGCCTTGTTATCCCTGCTTATTAAATAAAGGGCGGTGGGGGTGTGGAGGTGGGGAGAGGATAGAAATCCTACAAGTTGATTACTATTACCATGAAGGCTAAATGTCAGCAGAAATGTTTAGGCAAATCAAAGTGATAAAAAACAGTGGTCTTACTTTGACAAAGCTGAAACTTCCCTTGGATGCTCTACAAGTATAAACAAGGCCATTTCAGCAAACTTCGCACTTGGTAGCGTTCATGTCAGCCTGTGTTAGCTATTGCCCTCATTGTGCCTTCATCCTTCGGTCATCGTCCCTCTCTCCATCCTGCACTTCTCTAGCCTAGCGCTATGGATAGCTGTCCCTCAGTTTGCCTTGAAGTGTCTGCCCAGTGTTCTTCTAGGCAAGATCCATCAGCTGATGCCCCTAAGACCAGACTCTTCCCCCACTTATAAAAACTCTTTCCTGCCATCCTGCTGTTTCGCAAGGTGGCAATTAGCTAATGAGACACACGAATCTATCTGTGGCTGGTACCTATAAGGATTCTTGAGTTAATGTGTCACCCCTTGTGCCAGCCAGTGTTCTTACTTTCCTGCAACTAAGGATGGCTCTGTGTGATTTAAGCCTCAGGAGGATTTAGTAAAAGGATCCTGGGAAGCTCTAGACTCTGGGAAGGCTGCAGAACAGACTTTAAAATGGGCAGGAATAGGGAATGTTACACGGCAGTAAGGACCACAGCCCAAATCATGCCGTAAACTAGTTGTGAGGACATGACTGCAGCCTCTCCCTACCTCTGGACACCAGAGTTTGTGCGCTGCCCCTGACAGCTCGGGACAGGGCCCCTGGCACAAGGCTCACCGCCACCGCTGCCCCCTACTGCCAAAACACGTGTTCTCCCAATTCTGCTATCCTGGGTCACTAGCTCCAGATACATAGTCTGGAGCAACTGGACCTGCTTGGTTGACCTTAGCTCCCTTGCACCTGCCCTGGCAATAGAAGATGGGCTCTGCTTCCTATAAATAATCATAAGCGGTGAAATTCTCAGAATAGAAGGGAAGTTAGATCTTGAGAAGACCAAAGAGAAAGACAGATGTGTTCCATAACCTTTTAAGCAGGGTTTACACTTTAGCAGAGGACTTCTTGAAGCAAATTCTTTGCATAAAGAAATGACTCTAATGATGAAAACTCCAGACAGACCCTCATGCCAGCAAGGGAGATAGTTTGGGATCAGGCAGGCCTTTTGAAGTCCCTCTGGTCACACCATGTTGCTCACCACCCTCTCTACTTGTTCTCAGGGGCCAGCCTTGTGGAATAGCAACCTGAGAAGACATCAGGACAGAGCCCTACCCCTGCCTGTGGCAGGAACTTCAGAGGGCTGTAAACTTTTCTTAGTCTGTTAGTCCATCACTAAGGTCCAAAGGCTATTTTCCAAATTTCTTTTCTTTCCTTGTGTTAAGAAGAGTGGTAAGGGAGGGTAGGGGTGAGAGGGAAACTCAAGAGGGAGGAGATATATATACTTATAGCTGATTCACTTTGTTGTACAGCAGAAACACATTTCAAAGCAATTATACACCAATAATAAAAAAGGAGAGTGGTAAGAGCAGGGGGATTTCTGCCTCCAGTCCTGAGCTGTTTCTCCAGCTAATTCTGTACCTTTGTCCTGCTTTGCCCACCCTTGTCCCCAACTGCAAGAGAAGAGTACACTGATGTCCTCTCTGTGGGTGCCAGAGTTCCCTGGGGAGACCAGCATGATGTCTGCCTAAAGCCTCCTGCACAGCCAGATGGATCACCCAGTGATGCCTCCTCAGTGGGTGGAGATGGGAGGCCACCCCCAGATGCCACAGGCTGGAATATTCAGACAAAGAGTATTCAGAATCAAAGATAAATAATGTCAGAATTTTGACTGTTAATATAAGTAACATAATTCATATTTTGAAAATCCAGTCACAAAACAAGTTTAAGATTTTTCTAGAAGCCCAAAACAAGTTGTTTGGGGTCCACTGATTTTTTTTCAAGGACCCCAGTTG
This sequence comes from Aepyceros melampus, assembly GCA_006408695.1. Classification (NCBI taxonomy): domain Eukaryota; kingdom Metazoa; phylum Chordata; class Mammalia; order Artiodactyla; family Bovidae; genus Aepyceros; species Aepyceros melampus. Next base: position 61,772 of record SJXQ01000371.1, read on the forward strand.
AAATAAATTGGGTAAACTCTAATCCTTGGTTCATAGCACTGATCATCTTTGGTCACTGTTGATACATGCATGGCCCACTTTTATCTCTGTAATATGCCCTATTTCTTCCATTGCTCCCTCCAGAATCATCCTCCACACTTCTCTATCCTGCCTCAGGAGGCAGACCTCAATGGGCTCCCTTGTCCTCTGGGAGGGCATATCTGATTGTCTTTGGCTGAGAAGGAGCCTTGGTAGATCAGAGAGAAGGAGGCAAGAGAGGTCAGAGTGTTCATTCTCCTGACTCCTTGCTCTGGATTTGTCTCAAACTGGCTGTACTCACAATCAGAGGTCACATTCCTCTCAATGTGGTCCTTTCCACACAGACCTCTGCCTTGGGGTTCTTGGAGCCACTCACATCATGGGTTCCTCCTTTCTGGGCCTAGGAACAGAGGACAGCTCTGCATTACCAGCCCTGTGTAATTGCATTATCTCTTGTGGTTTGCCTTTCCCTTCCCGCCCCTTTGTAAACAGTCCCTTTATAAATCCTTCTAGAGTTATCCTTGTTTGAATGCAATTCCTACATTCACCCATCTGGTTCCTTCTGGGACCTTGAGTGCATTGGTTGTTTATTCAGTAATACTGAGCCTGAGAAATTCTGGTACTTGGGTGTATCAGGGAACCACAGACAGCTAAAAATGCAGTCAGAGGTATAAAGGCAAATCCTCCAGCAATGATTATACCTCCAATTCATTATGAGTAGACATTGGAAGAGGCTGGACATGAGTAAGATGCCACATCTCCTCATATTACAAATAGTACATTCAAATGTGGGATTCCCAGGTGGTTCAGTGGTAAAGAATCCACCTGCCAATGCAGGAGATGTAGGAGATGTAAGTTCAATCCCTGGTTTAGGAAGATCCCCTGGAGGAAGAATGGCACCTACTCCAGTATTCTTGCTGGGAAATCCCATGGACAGAAGAGCCTGGTGGGCTACAATCCATGGGGTCACAAAAAGTATATTTTTGTGACATACTCAAATGTAGCCCAAATTGGAGAGAAGATTCCTGCCTTGGAGACCTTCTCTAAAACAGTGTGGAGGATATGATGGCATGGGGCCAAAGGAAACAGACAATAGGTAGGGGGAAAGTATTATAAGAAAAAGAAAAAAATACTCATCACTAACCAGCCTTGTCTACTACTCCATCTCATCAACAATTACCAAGCCCTTATTTTATTCTAAGTGCTTTATATGGAATATTTCATTTACTTTGGGAAAATCCTAGGCTGTGGGAAGTTTAGAGACACTTTGGACTTCTCCGGTAGCTCAACTGGTAAAGAATCCGCCTGCAATGCAGGAGACCTGGGTTCAATCCCTGAGTTGGAAAGATCTCCTGGAGGAGGGCATGGTAACCCACTCCAGTATTCTTGCCTGAAGAATCCCACGGACTGAGGAGCCTGGCAGGCTACAGTCCGTAGGGTTGCAAAGAGTTGGGCATGACTGAGCTACTAAGCAAAGCACAGCACAGAGACATTTAACTGTCAACCTAATAACAATCAGTAGGCAGCTAGTGGTTACTGAATAGCACGTTTGCTGATAAAATGGCAAATGTGGAAAGGTTCATATGGTACAGAGGTGAGAATGTCCAGAGTAGTTGAAGGTCACCTATCCATCTGAGGGTGTTCTGAAGGCAACAGCATGGTTTGGTGAGAGCTCGGAGGTAACTTACAGCAAAGGAATCTCTTTCAATTCCTTCCTCTTTCACTCATGCAGCGTCTTTCCACTCAACAATCAAGACAAAAGGCTGATGCAAAAGGATTCTAGTTTTCACCATGATTTTCAAGATTCATCGTGGCTGAGGGGACTGACCAGGGAAACTACCTGGTCCAGGGCAGAGACTGTTTCTGGAATAATGAAGTTTTTCAAATGCAGAATCCAACATCTATAGATGCATTTTCTTTGTTAGAAAGATTAGGTGAAACATCAGTGGACATAGTACTCAGTTAGTAAGTAAGTAAGTAAAGTCACTCAGTTGTGTCCGACTCTTTGTGACCCCATGGACTGCAGCCCACCAGGCTCCTCAGTCCATGAGATTCTCCAAGCAAGAATACTGGAGTGGGTTGCCATTTCCTTCTCCAGGGGATCTTCCTGACCCAGGGATCGAACCCAGGTCTCCCGCTTTGGAGGCAGACGCTTTAAACTCTGAGCCACCAGGGAAGTCCAGTATTCAGTTAGAGACTTATGAATTCTTAAGACACAGACCCATTCACTCGGGACATCTGAGAGCTCAGGCAATTCTTGGTCTTAGTGTTAGTTACCAGGAGTGGTAGACGAGGGCCAGCTAAATCCCAGGAAAGACTGCAATGCACAGACTCCACATTCCAGATAAAGCCTCTGATCAAATTATACTTCTTGGTGCTCCTTAAAAACTGTCTTCAGAACAAAACGAATACAGTATTGTAAAGCAAAACAAACTAAAAAATAAAAATTAATTAAAAGAGTAAAAAAAAAAAAAAAAAACTGTCTTCAGGGACTGTTCCCAAGATCTGCTTGTGTCTTTCACTCGTATCCTAGCCACAGCTATTGTTTCAATTGTTCCATCTTCATGTGAGTGCAGTGACCGTCCTCAGCATCTTTTCGGGTCTTCTTGCTCCTGTGGTCATTCCTCGGGCACTCAGTCTCTCACTCTCCTTAACTTTAGAACCCTTCATATGGACAATATGGAAACTAGACTCCAAACTTCAGTGATATGTAACATATCACTGGACGCACTAAGTTTGTAACTAAAAATCCACCCCCCTTCTTATTTCGTGGATGTTGGCTTATAAAGGGCAACACAATAAACAATTTTTCATATAAGAACATGCATAGCAATACTGATACCAGTTGAGTCAGTGCAACAATGATTCATGCTTAATAAGTTTAGATGATGGTATCACACGCGTTTCTGAAACTGAGAGAAGAAGTTTCAAAATCTTTGGAGAAGTGGCATTAGCAGAAGCCAGTTTGAAGATTGTCTTTGCCACAGAGCTCAAAAAAAAAAAAAAAAAA
>SJXQ01000371.1:65302-133060 GCA_006408695.1 Aepyceros melampus
CTGTCAGGAATGCCAGCTTCTGGGAGGGAACACAGCTCACTTTTTCCTTGAGATGTTGCAGTCAGGTCACATCCTCAGCTGCTTCTCAAGTCAGTCTGGATCCAGAAAATAATCTGTCTCCAGAAAAAGGACATTTTTGAAAAACAACAGAGTAGACGACAAAGGAAATCTTATAAAGAAGAGTAAGGAAATCTGTACAGAAGGATACTGCCAAAGTAACATACTTCAGTTCAGTTCAGTTCAGTTGCTCAGTCATGTCCAACTCTTTGCGACCCCATGAACTGCAGTACGCCAGGCCTCCCTGTCCATCACCAACTCCCGGAGCCCACCCAAACTCATGTCCATTGAGTCCGTGATGCCATGCAACCATCTCATCCTCTGTCATCCCCTTCTCCTCCTGTCCTCAATTTTTCCCAGCATCAGGGTCTTTTCCAATGAGTCAGGTCTTCACATCAGGTGGCCAAAGTATTGGAGTTTCAGCTTCAACATCAGTCCTTCCAATGAACACCCAGGACTGATCTTTAGGATGGAATGGCTAGATCTCCTTGCAGTCAAGGGACTCTCAAGAGTCTTCTCCAACACTACAGTTCAAAAGCATCAATTCTTTGGCGCTCAGCTTTCTTTATAGTCCAACTCTCACATCCATACATGACTACTGGAAAGACTATAGCCTTGACTATATGGACTTTTGTTGGGAAAGTAACGTCTCTGCTTTTTAATATGCTGTCTAGGTTGATCATAACTTTCCTTCTAAGGAGTAAGTGTCTTTTAATTTCATTGCTGCAATCACCATCTGCAGTGATTTTGGAGCCCCCAAAAAGAGCATGAGTAACATACTTACCCTTGCCTAATGCCCTTAAAATCCTTCTATTTGTGAGGCTCTACCTCACAAAAGTTTTGCAGGGTTGGAAAGAATTATTTAAATATCAGATTCTGATTTATTTTGCTACTATGAGCTCTTAACTATCTATGAAATACTTGATGAGATTTAGCTGAAATAACGTCCTGGTCCCTGGGGTGAAACACACAGGTGGTGCCAACAGGCTGCCATATATTTACATATTTATCTATTTATAGGACCATAATCAGTGTAAATATTTATTTATATCACCACATAACTTACCACTTAATAAAATAACCTACCCTTGCCTTACTTTTCAGTGGCCAACTTTTGTCTTCTATTCTTCAAAAGGCCAATTTTATCCCCTCTGAAATTTGGTTTGGCATGTACCTTCCCCATGCCTTCTTCTTAGATGATATTTTCAGGAGATCTGTGGCAAAGACTGTTGTCAAACTGCAATCTGTCACCTCTCCTAAGATTTTGAGAATCCGTAAGAAACTTCTCTCAAACTTTTCAAGCCAACCCTAACTTTCTTGAACTAGATTTCTTTAACAATAATATCTTCCTCTGTTGCTGTGTTTCACATCAGAGTACATCCTTCCTTCAAAAGAGAGATAACAACAACAAAAACTCCACTTTGATCATAACAGTCGATTAGAAAGGGAAACTCCCTCCAGTTTTCTAACTTTTCCAACAGGTTAAGCTTTCTCCCCTTGAAAGAAAAGTAAGTTTTCATCCCCAACTCCATTTCCTATGGTTCTCTTAACAGGTAAATATAGACTACCTGGCAGGTGGAGACAAAATCAAGAGGCACAGACATCTTTGTTGCTAGCATCAGCCTAGGTTCTTTTTTTTTTTCCCTACATCCAGCTGTGTTTCTAAAGATACTGTGTTCTTCATTTTTCTTTACCAGAAGTTCCAACAGTATTTAAATTATGTTCTTCACTAATTTTTATGGAAGACTATCAGATATTCTTGGGATATGTATCATATCACACAGAAAAAACTTTACACGCGTATTAAGTAACAAACTGGTGCAGTCGGTTTGCAGAAGGAGATGTGCCCAGCTCCGTCAGCTGGCTCCGCTGGGAGTGGAGAGCATTGTGACAGGTTGAATTAAGTTTTCTTTTCTTTTTCAGTTTTGAAATAAAAACTGTCATTAATTGCAAAAACGGTTACAAATTCTACTAAAGCATTCATCAGAACAAATACAAGTGTTCATTATGAATAGGAAGATGGTACAAATATAACAAGGGAATTTGTAGTTTGTGATCATGGTGTACAAGAGATTGAATATAATATGGTTTGGATAAAAATGAGAATATAATGCAGCATATGAGGCATGGCGGTTGATTTACAATACTGTGTTAGTTTCAGGTGTGCGACAAAGAGATTCAGTTATATGTATACATATATCTATTCTTTTTCAGATTCTTTTCCCATATAGGTTATTACAGAATATTGAGTAGAGTTCCTTGTGCTCTACAGTAGGCCCTTGTTGATTATCTGCTATCTGTAGTGGTATGCCTATGTTAATCCCAACCTCCTAGTTTATCCCTCTCCCTCTACTTTTCCCCTTCGGTAACCATACATTTGTTTTCTAAGTCTGTGAGTCTGTTTCTGTTTTGTAAATGAAATTCATTTGTATAATTTTTTAGATCCATATAAGTGATAGCATATGATGATATTTGTCTTTGTATGGCTTATTTCACTGTTTGATCATCTCCACACATGAGGTTGCAAATGGCATTATTTACTCTTTCTATGCCAAGTAACTTTCCATTGCATATATATACCACATCTTCTTCATCCATTCACCTGTCGAGGAACATTTAGGCTGTTTCCATGTCTTAGCTATTGTAGACAGTGCCTCACTAACATTGGGATGAATGTATCTTTTTGAATTGTAGTTTTTTCCAGGTATTTTCCAAGGAGAGGGATAGCTTGATCATATGGTAATTCTAGTTTTAGTTTTTTAAGGAATCTCCATACTGTTTTCCACAGAGGCTGTACCAATTTACATTCCCACCAACAGTATAGGATGGTTCCCTTTACTCCACGCTCTCTCCAGCATTTATTATTTGTAAACTTTCTGACGATGGCCGTTCTGACCAGTGAGAGGTAATACCTTATTGTAGTTTTGAAAATCTTCTGTTTAATGAATCTAGAGAAACTAATTACCCAAGATAAGGCAAAGAGACATGAGTCTTTACCTCATGAGTTCCAGTTTCACATGAGTTTTAATGCCATTTGAATATGTATGTGGGGATAAATGAATAAAGAAATTACACATAGGAAAAAAAAGAGAGTCCAAAAATGGAAAAAGAATGAGATATCACAATTTTGTAAATATTAAAGGAATAAAAAAAAGCTTAGTATGACAGTAAAAATTCAAAATGTACAAAAGTATAAGATAGTTAAGTGGAAATATTGTCAATAGAACAAATTAATTACAGAAAAAAGATTAAAAGAGGAAGAATGAAATATTTGAATTTGTAAAAATAATTGTATTCTGTGATGAAAGAACTGTTTGCATAAAAAATGTATTTACAAAGAAAAAGCTGGGGGGACTTCTCTGGTGGTCCAGTGGTTAAGACACTGTGCTGGGCTTCCCTGATGGCTCAGTGGTAAAGAATTCACCTCCCAGTGTAAGAGATATGGGTTGGATCCCTGATCCGAGAAGATCCCACATGCCTCGGAGCCACATAAGCAACAGAAGCCTGTGGGCCACAACTGTTGAGCCTGGGAGCCACAAATACTGAGTCCACATGCCCCAGACCCATGCTCTGCAGCAGGAGAAGCCACATTAACGAGAAGCCCTCGCTGCAACTAGAGAGTAGCCCCGACTCATCTCAACTAGGAAAAAGCCTGAGCAGCGACAAGGATTCAGCATAGCCTCAAGTAATTAAATAGATTAAAAAAAAAAAAAAAAAAAGACACCGTGCTTTCAATATGAATTCAATCCCTTGTTAAGGAACTGGGGTCCCACATGTCCTGCAGCCAAAAAAAAAAAAAAAGGTAAAAATAAATAAATAAACTGGGTCAACATATTAAAAAAAAATACTATTCAAAAGAAATTGGCCCTTATGAAGTCAGTCCCTGCAATATAATCCTGTGTTGTGAAGAGAATGAAAATCTATTAAAAAATATGCTTTATTTACTTTAGGCTACAGGTAATTTTACTGAGGCTTTCAAGTTGGAGAGGGGTTTCCACAACTATTGAATTTTCTCTTGGTATTTTAGCTCTCCCTCTTTCCAGAAGCAGAACAGCTTTCCTTGAACTTTTTTAGTTTATTCAGACCATTGGTGAAAACTTTTGCAACAGTTGTAGTGTTGTTGTTGTTTCTTTTTGATAGCTCTTAACTGAGCTCTTAAGAGCTTGATAGAGTGTGATAGAGTTTGATAGCTCTTAACTTGAGTACTCTCCCCTTTTTGGCATTTAAGATCTCGTAAACAGGTACAATTTGCTTCTCAGGCTTCAAAGGAAGACTATGACTGATGCTTCTTTAATTATGCAAGAGGCTTAGCCTCTGGTGGCTGACATTGAATTCTGGTTGTCTGAGAGTTGGGCTGTGAAGAAGGCTGAGCACCGAAGAATTGATGCTTTTGAACTGTGGTGTTGGAGAAGACTCTTGAGAGTCCCTTGGACTGCAAGGAGATCCAACCAGTCCATTCTGAAGGAGATCAGCCCTGGGATTTCTTTGGAAGGAATGATGCTAAAGCTGAAGCTCCAGTACTTTGACCACCTCATGCGAAGAGTTGACTCATTGGAAAAGACTCTGATGCTGGGAAGGATTGGGGCAGGAGGAGAAGGGGACGACCGAGGATGAGATGGCTGGATGGCATCATGGACTCCATGGACGTGAGTCTGAGTGAATTCCGGGAGATGGTGGTGGACAGGGAGGCCTGGTGTGCTGCGATTCATGGAGTGGCAAAGAGTTGGACACGACTGAGCAACTGAACTGAACTGAACTGTCTGAATTTGTCATCTCTTCCCTTCCTGATTTATTTAATATTTTTCTCTCCAGTTTGCACCTACTCATCCTTCTTCTCCATTTCTTTCATTTTCAGGTGCTTTTCTTGGATGTATTTTTGTGAGTTCATGACGAAATTTTACTTCCTTTGTGGGGCTTAGTTTTCCAATGTGGATTCGTTGCCTTACAAATGGAAACCTCTATGCTCTTGCAAAACGTTGAACTTACTGTTTATTTTTGTATTTTGTTCGTAGTTCTAATCACTGAATCATTTAGGGAGTTATGATCCTGTTGCTTGGTAACCAGGATGGTGCATGGCTTGTTTGTTAAGACTTACCTGATGTCTGAACTTTCATGTCCGTGAGGTTTGTTCATTTTCAGAGGACAATTTAAGTTTGAGTTGCTAGCAGAAACTAGTAGGTTCTCGTATGACTTGGTTTCAATATTAAAGTCGAGATTCTGCTTAATTTCTGGTGCCAGATGGCAGTGCTCAGCACCTTCTTTGAGGTAACTGAGTAGAGCTTCTTTTGGAGGCTTGTATCAAATGAGGGAATGTTGCCAGTTGACTGGTCCTGCTCCTTTGAGTCCTCATTGGCTAACAATTTCTATCTTTCATGGGCCATCATTGGGATTTTTCCCAATCCCAAAATGCTCTTTTCTGCATAGATACATATATTTTTTAAAACTACCATTTGATGATAAATCTTTCCACTGTCAGTTCCTGAGCTTTGTTAGGTAGGAGGGTAGAACAGTCTTAGGTTTGGTTATAGAATCTACTCTGAGGTTGCCCAAGGTAGAAGAGCAGCTTTGGAGCAACAAAGAGCCTTAAACTGGGAGGTTATACTTGCTTCTAACTGGATGCTCACCCTTAAGGCACACATTTCCCTCTTGGATTTCACCTTCCCCACCAACAAACTAAGGAGGCTGAACTAGATAATTTCTTCAGTGACTTACAAATCTAGCATTTCATGATTCTAAGGAGCTTTCTGTTCATCATTCTGAGTGAAGTAGGCAGGTATTATAAATATTTATAAATGAAATACTAATTGATAAAATTCTAAAGAATAGGGGAGGGGTCAGCCTTGTTAAGAAACAGAGCAACACGTAGGTGCCTGGTTTGCCGATAGCCGGAAGATGATAATCAATCACCGTGATTCTGTTGTGTATAACTGTGAGCTTCCAGACTTGTGAGAACAAATACATGGATCTTTCTGTCTTTTGTCTGCAAAGGTTTTAGCCAGCTCATAGCCATTCTTGAGTCAGTAACCCTCTGAGACTGGAGTATTTCAGATCTACCATTTCATTAGAGTCCCAGGATGCACCTAAGGGATGGAAGTCAGGAACCTCCCTCTTAATGCCCCTAAAATGGGCCGGAAATGCCCCTAAAATTCCCCTCTGCCACAAACCGACTGACAGTAACAGAAGGACAGGGCAAGGGGAAGGTTAGAAGTTACTGGGCATGACAAGTGGTGCTTTGCTGGTGAACTGCCCACGGGTTTCTTGGTATCAGTCAACTAGAGCTTAAAAAACAGCTGCATCATCCCAGCCCTACATCCTCAAATCTGATGTCCTAATCAGCAAATTACAGCTAGTGTCTTCCCTGTGATTTCACCATTGTAGACCTTTCAGGTTTGTTAACGTTTAAGAACATTTACTCGGTTGCTTGGAGCTTATTTCAAGCCCAAATGCATAGAAACACCTTGCTTTTTTGTTCCATGTCCTCCAATGTTCTATGATGAGGGAACAAGCCCACAGCCAGAAGACATTCATTCATTCAGCAAATATTTACTGAACCCCTTCCATGTACCAGGCACTACTTGTCCCTGTAAAGTGTCGGTTGTGTCTGACTCTTTGCGAGCCCATGGACTGAGCCCACCAGGCTTCTCTGTCCATGGAATTCTCCAGGCAAGAATGCTGGAGAGGGTAGCCATTCCCTTCTCCAAGGAAATCTACCTGACCCAGGGATCAAACCTAGGTCTCCAGACAGATTCTTTACCATCTGAGCCACCAGGGAAGCCCCTGGAATACAGATAAAGCTATTTTTCTTCTCCTTGGTTTCTCTTGCAATTACTTTTCTTCTTTCCCATTTCCTAGACTCTCCACAGTTTCTGACTCGCCTCAGTATACTGGAAAGCGGAGTACTGAACTACTCTGATGAAAATAGGGCTGGGGTACTCCATGCTCCTTTGGGCATTTATGAAAGAGTGCGGCACATGTGTAATAGAAGCTCTTTTCTGTGTCTTCAGTTTTCTTAATTTAATGTGCTCCTGGGAGAGCAGTTTCTCTTCCTGTGTCAACCATGCCTTTGTCACATAGTACAAATCTACACAGTGGCCCTTTCTATTCTTGATCTCAAAGCTGGGTGACAGAGAACATCAATCCATCACAGATCCAGTGATCCAAAAGACACTTCAGGGGACTTCCCTGGTTGTCCCATGCCTAAGACTCCACACTCCCAATGCAGGAGGCCCAGGTTCGATCCTTGGTCAGGGAAATAGATCCCACATGCCGCAAAAGAATTCTCATGCCACAACAAAGATCAAAGATCCCACGTGCCACAGCCAAGACTCAGTGAAGCCAAATTAATTAATTAATTTTTAAAAACCCACTTCAATTTAGGCTTTGAGGCTCAGAATCTCAGAGAAACTAGAGATCAAGTTAAGTAATATTGGCTTGAGTTCTAGGGCCAGTCAGCTGTTGTTTACTTTAAAATTCATTCCTTTTTTTGTTTTTTATTAAAAAAAAAAAAAAACCCTTTTTATTGTATTGTGGTATGGTCGATTAACAAACAATGCCTGATAGTTACAGGTGAGCAGCAAAGGGACTCGGTCATACAAATACATGTATCCATTCTCCCCAGCTTCCCGCCCATCCAGGCTGCCACATAACATGAGCAGTGGTGTTCCATGTGCTGTAAGATAGGTCCTTGTTGGTTACACATTTTAAACACAGCAAGGTGTATGTGCCCACCCCAAATTCCCTAACTATCCCTTTCTCCCTTACCTTCCCCCAGCAACCATAAGCTCATTCTCGAAGTCTGTGAGTCTGTTTCTGTGTTGTAAGTTCGTTTGTATCATTTCTTTTTAGATCCCATGTATAAGGGATGTCACACACTATTTCTCCTTCTCTGACTTACTTCGCTCAGTGTGACACTCTGTAGGTCCATCCATGTTGCTGCAAATGGAATTATTTCATTCTTTTTATCATTCCCTGTTTTGTTCTGTATCTGTCCACACTAATATAAAGAAATAGTTAAATAAGTAAATAAGGGAGAAGAAGAGACAAGTGCAGAAGTCCAAATAATGCATGTAGACGCTCCCCACTCTAGGAGGTGAGGCTTAGCCTCCTCGCATTACCCTTGCTTTTGGGCATGGGCTGAACTTAGTGACTAACTTCCAGGAAATTGAGTATGAGTGGGAAAGTGCAGTTTTACAATATACAGACCCTGCAGATATTACTGGAGAAGGCAATGGCACCCCACTCCAATACTCTTGCCTGGAAAATCCCATGGATGGAGGAGCCTGGTAGGCTTCAGTCCATGGGGTCGCCAAGAGTCGGACAGGAGTGAGTGACTTCACTTTTACTTTTCACTTTCATGCATTGGAGAAGGAAATGGCAACCCACTCTAGTGTTCTTGCTTAGAGAATCCCAGGGACGGGGGAGCCTGGTGGGCTGCCGCCTATGGGGTCACACAGAGTCGGACATGACTGAAGCGACTTAGCAGCAGCAGCAGCAGCAGCAGCAGATATTACTTTAACCAGGCAATCAAAGTTAACATCACCAGAGATGTCATGTGAATCTTATACACTCCTGATATGATGTGATGAGATAGGTACATTGCCTCGTGGTATTCTTTTCAACAACCCATAATCTCACTCTAATCATAAGAAAAAACAAAAAAACAAGCCAAACTGAGGGACTTTCTACAAAATACCTGACCAGTATTCTTCAAAACTGTCATGGTCATGAAAAACAAGGAAAGACTAAGAAACTAATAACTACATGCAATATAGTATCCTAGGACAGATACTGAAACAAAGGTCATTAATTAGTGAAAAAATCTGGTAAAATGTGGATCTGAAGTTTAACAGTAACATACCAATGTTGGTTTCTTAGTTTTCACAAGGGGAAACAGCTTGGGTGTGAACGGGTGTGAGTACTTTCTATAGCATCTCCAAGGAAAACGAGTCTACCAGAGGACAAGTGCAAGAGCATTTCCAGCAGTTTTACTCATACTAGCTGAACACTAGCAACAACTTCAGAGGGCTGGATTACCAAAGTGTGATCTGTTCATAAATACCACACAAAAATATGAGTAAATTGCTATTACATGCCACAGGGGACTAATTTCACTACCCTTTGTTGAGCAGTTGAGAGAAACTGCATGCTAAAGAGTACATACTGTTTGATTCAATTATATTTGAAACAAGATAGAAACACTCTATGGCAGCAGATGTCAGAGTGGTTGTAACTTCTGGGGATTGGGTATCATCAAGGAAGGGGCATAAGAGAAGTAGCCTTCTAGGGTACTGGAGATGTACTATACCGCCTTCTTGGTGGTGTTACCTGGATGCATACATATGTAAATGTCCATTGAACTGTATATTAAAAAAATAAATTTTGGCCATACCATGTAGTTCTCTGACCAGGGATCAAACCTGTTGCCCCTGTGTTGGGAGTACAGTCTTAGCCACTGGACCACCAGGGAATTCCCCGAACTGTACATTTGATGCACTTTGCTACTCTTCCATAAAATAGTAGAACAAGGAGAAGGCAATGGCACCCCACTCCAGTACTCTTGCCTGGAAAATCCCATGGATGGAGGAGCCTGGTAGGCTGCAGTCCATGGGGTCATGAAGAGTCTGACACGACTGAGCAACTTCGCTTTCATTTTTCACTTGGAAATAGCAACCCACTCCAGTGTTCTTGCCTGGAAATCCCAGGGACAGGGGAGCCTGGTGGACTGCCGTCTATGGGGTCGCATAGAGTTGGGCAAGACTGAAGCAACTTAGCAGCAGCAGCAGCTACTCTTCCATAAAATAATAGAACAACAACAGTAGCCAATCCAGACAACAATAATGATGTAGACAACAGTTAATGAAACTGTGGAGCAAAGCAGTGAATGTGGAGACACATGTTGAGGGGGCAGTGTCCTGATTTCTGAGTTGACTCTTCAGGACTTCCTTAGAATCCACAGACATCACCTTACCAAGAAAGAAAAGTGTAAAAATAGCCACCGTGTAAGGACTAAACACATTTATTTTCTTTTAAATTCTACCTTGTATAATATTTTATATAATACAAGAAACTATTGCTTCAAACATTGATAGCAATGCTTTTTCAAAAAAGTGAATTGGCCAGTGTTACAACCTAGCTTAGGAAAAACTTGCCAAGGGGCTTATTAATTAACACACATGTTACTACTTGTGAGAAAGTTTAAAACAAGCAAACAAAAAAAGGAGCTGTAGGAAACAGGCCTGTGAATAACAGAAAGAAAGGAAAAATCCTTCCTCCAGTGAGTGGTGAACGTGAAGAGAAGCAATGTAGGTGACAGCCCTTCTTCCCTGTACTTTTCCCTCATGCAAGAAGGAAAGAGATGCAGATATATTTGCTGAGGGCATTTCCTCCAAAGCAGGGTGTAAGCAAAACATAGTGCACCAACCTAAGGCAATCGGGCTGTTCATAATTATGAGGGTCTGGTTTGGTAGATAACAGATGAGGTCCGTAGGTCTCCTGAAACCATTGCCGAGACCATGAAAGCAAGTCTCAGCCCAAACTTGGCCACACACGCATAATGGTTATTATCAGGCAGGCTTAGAAACCCACCTTAAATTTTTTTCTGTGCACTTCGTGATGCCCCAAGTCATTGTCCTTTAAGAATTCCATTTTACTTGAAACAAATGAAACGAGTCTCCTGTGAGTGTTCAGCTGCCAGCTCATCAAACTCAAAGGGCCAAACCCTTCTGAGTCAGTGGCTAGATTACAGAACCAAGAGAAAAGCCCAGAACTCCATTCTACAGGGTTTGGGCCACCTGCCTGTGACCCTTAGAGTGCAACAGCAAGGATGCCCTTCAATGTTTCCAGAGAATCCACACCTCTTGGGTGACTACTAGTGTCACTAGGAAAACATGTGTAACATCCATTACGCTAGTTAACGAAGCCTCTGGTGTGAACTGGACCAGGACCATGGGAAGTATTTCATTAGAGGCTTTGCCCAGCGCCCCTGGAGAGAACATTCCTGATTTGGACATCTGGCCATCCCAGGCTTGTAAATCCAGTGTACTTAACACATGTTTATATTACTGTGGTTCTGCTGAAGCCTTTAAAATAAGTGATAGACAACAGAACAGAAGCTGTCACAAAAGTGATTTCTCAATTAAGGAATGTAAATATCAAAGTTGGCAAAAGGGAAAAAAGCTCTCTATTTGCCATTAGATGAAAGGATTGTGAATGACAAAAATTAGGAATAAGTGAGAGAAAAATAGGAAGAAAAGAAGCAGTTACAGTAACATTGTTTAAACTTTTCTTAATTTATTGCCTTTAATAAAAAGGGGTTGTAAACCTGTCAGGGGGAAATGTGGATATCGAAGCCACAAACTCAGGTGAGCAGTTGGCTTCTCAGAGCTGACAGGATGGATTACCAAAATCAATGTTCAAATCCTACTTCTGCCACGCAAGTAATGCTAAGTTGCCTACTTTTTTACTTCTCTATGGCTTCGCTGAACAGTAATTATTTCCCAAGGAAATTCTGTGCAAGGAAACCTAAACCAGCAGAGTCAAACATCTGACATTGGCACACTCCTGCCCCCTGGCGGCGATGTTTAGAACTCTGTGGGATGTGGTAAGTACAAAAATTAAATGTGGAAACTAAAACAAAAATCATGAGATGTCGTTCTGGTAATGTATAGTAGCTTTTTAATCGCTAATTTTATCGCCTCCTCAGTTTCTTTCCCCTCTTTATATTACGATTAGTACAAACCAGGAAGTTTCAGAAGTCTTCCAATTACCCTGGAGAGACCGTAGTATATTTATTTGTACTTTGCCTTCTTCTCCAGATCACAAGGATTTGGGGGGCATATCCATAATGTCTTATGTCTTTAGAATGGCATTTTTAGGAGACGTGAACACAGAGTCAGAGCTGTGGGAGATATACAAAATCCAGTTGGAGGTCATTTAAATATCAAAACTTCTGGTACTAGCAGGTGAAAATATGAAAATAATTCAAGATGATTGAATGAAGCACTAAATAGATTAATTGGATTTAATTAAGAAGTGAAGCAATTGATTTATGGAGCTTCACCCATCTTAATTATAAAAGGGAAAGAAGCTCAAATAATTAGTAGGGCTTGTAATTGGAACCCAAAGGAATAGGATTATTACTCCAACTCCATTGAAAAAACAAATTTCTTTTAAAAAAAATATCTTGCATTTTCCCACTTTTCATGACTGTTAGTAGTATGAATTTGGAATTGGAGTGGGAAAGGGAAGAAAAGAAGGAAGTGAAAAGCATCAGAGGAAGATCCTAGAAATGGGGGTGCAGTGGGAGCAAAGTCCTGGCAGATTGACGCCAAAGTCAACTCATCCTGTTCCTCTGCTGACTTGGGGCTTTTCCCTGGGCCTTCCTCCAGCTTGAGACTGGGAACCCTCACATTGTCTCTTGGTTGAGCAGGGTTCCTGCTCTGTCTTCCCACCTGGAAATCCCTCAGTGGATCCTGGCCAGCGCCAGTTGCTACCCTTAATATCTAGATCTTTCATTTTCTATACTTGCTCACTGATGCTGGCTCCAGCCTATCTCTGAGTAAGGTTGTGATATAGCTGAAGCATCAGTATTTGGGTGTGATTCAAGAGTCTTGGAAGGAGAATTTGAGTTTTGTGTTCCAGCTCCAAATTGGTAAGTAAGAAACCAAGCCACAGTCTTCTGGAGACTTGATTTCCTTATCTGTAAAATGAGTATGTCTATCTTCCCTAGCTCTACAAAGATTTGAATGTGTAAAATACATGGCAAGTGCTTATAAAAGGTAAGACCTGTACCACTGCAAAGTGATGTCATTCATAGCTAGTTTATAACCTGCCACCTCCAGCTTTCCCCATAAGAACACTCTGGTGCTCCCAAGCAGTCTCCTTCCTCCATTTTTCCTTTTCCCTATCACAAGCTACTGTTCGTATATAATTGCTATTAATTCCTTGTTCTTGTTGTTGTTCAGTCACCCAGTCATGTCTGACTCTTTGCAGCCCCATGGACTGCAGCACTCCAGGCCTCCCTGTCCTTCACCATCTCCTGGAGTTTGCCCAAGTTCATGTTCATTGCATCAGTGATGCCGTCCAGCCATCCCATCCTCTGAGGTCCTCTTCTCCTTCTGCCCTCAATCTTTCCCAGCATCAGAAACTTTTCCAATGAAATGAGCATCTGCGTGTGTCAGATTACTAAAATACTGGAGCTTCAGCTTCAGCATCAGTCCTTCTGGTGAATATTCAGTGTTGATCTCCCTTAAAAACGACTGGTTTGATCTCCTTGGTGTCCACGGGACTTTCAGGAGTCTTCTCTAGCACCCAGTTTGAAGGCATACTGCCTTCTTTATGATCCAGCTCTCATAACAGTATGTGACCACTAGGAAGACCATAGTCTTGACTTTAACAGCAGAGTAGTGTCTCTGTTTTTCAATACATTGTCCAGGTTTGTCATTGCTTTCCTGCCAAGAAGTAATTGTTTTCTGAACTCATGGCTACCGTCATCATCCACAGTGCTTTGGGAGCTCAAGAAGGGGAAATCTGTCACTACTTCCACCTTTTCCCTTTCTATTTGCCGTGCAGTAATGGGCTGGATGCCATGATCTTACTTTTTTTTTAATATTTAGCCTTAAGCCTCTCCTTTCACTCTCCTCCTTCACCCTCATCAAGAGGCTCTTTAGTTTCTCTTTGCTTTCTGACATTAGAGTGGTATCATCCATATATCTGAGGTTGTTGATGTTTGTCCCGCCTATCTTGATTCTGGCTTGTAACTCATCCAGCTTGGCATTTCTCATATGTGCTCAGCATATAAGTTAAGCAAACAGGATGACAGCAGACAGCCCTGTGGTACTCCTCTCTCAATCTTGAACCAATCAATTGTTCCATACAGGGTTCTAACTGTTTCTTCTTGACTGGCATACAGGTTTCTCAGGAGGCAGGTAAGATGGGTATTCTCATTTCTTCAAGAGCTTTCCACAGTTTGTCATAATCCACACAGTCAAAGGCTTTAGTGTAATCGATAAAATGGAGATAGATATTTTTCTGAAATTCCCTTGTTTTCTCTATAACCCAGTGAATGTTGGCAATTTGATCTCTAGTTCCTCTTCCTTTTCTAAATCCAGCTTGGACATCTGGAGGTTCTTGGTTCACATAATGCCGAAGCCTAGCATGAAAGATTTTAAGCATGACCTTACTAGCGTGGGAGATGAGTGCAATTGTCTGATGGTTTGAACATTCTTCGGTTTGAACAATTCTTGAGAATTGGGATGGAGATTGACTTTTTTCAATTCTGTGGCCACTGCTGGGTCTTCCAGATTTGCTGACATAATGAATGCAAAACTTTGATGGCATCCTCCTTTAGGGATTTGAATAGTTCTGCTGGAATTTTATCACATTCACTAGCTTTATTAACAGCAGTGCTTCCTAAGGCCCACTTGACTTTACACTCCAGAATGTCTGGCTCTACGTGACTAACCACACCATCCTAGTAATCTAATTCCTTAAAATCTTTTTTATACAGTTCTTCCGTGTTTCTTTCTATCTCTTCTTGATCTCTTCAGCATCTACTAGGTCTCTACCATTTTTATCCTTTATTATGTCTATCTTTGGGTGGTTTCAGTCAGTTCAGTTCAGTCGCTCAGTTGCGTCTGACTCTTTGCGACCCCATGAACCGTAGCACGCCAGGCCTCCCTGTCCATCACCAACTCCCGGAGCTCACTCAGACTCACGTCCATTGTGTTAGTCAGTGATGCCATCCAACCATCTCATCCTCTGTCGTCCCCTTCTCCTCCTGCCCTCAATCTTTCCCAGCATCAGGGTCTTTTCAAATGAGTCAGCCCTCTGCATCAGGTGGCCAAAGTACTGGGGTTTCAGCTTCAACATCAGTCCCTCCAATGAACACCCAGGATTGATCTCCAGGATGGACTAGTTGGATCTCCTTGCAATCCAAGGAACTCTCAAGAGTCTTCTCCAACACCACAGTTCAAAAGCATCAATTCTTTGGCACTCAGCTTTCTTTATAGTCCATACATGACCACTGGGAAAACCATAGCCTTGACCAGATGGACCTTTGTTGGCAAAGTAATGTCTCTGCTTTTGAATATGCTGTCTAGGTTGGTCATAACTTTCCTTCCAAGGAGCAAGCGTCTTTTGATTTTATGGCTTAATAATTGGGTGGTTTGCACCTTAATTATTATTAACTCAGAGATCTGGACAATTAAATTCAAGATAGTCATACCTTGTCCAGAGATATTTGTATGTTAAACCAAATAGGGTAGTAAAAACTTTTTGTCCTTATTTAAGAAATATTAACCAGCAGTTTGGGGTAGAGGGAGAGGCAAGGCTTTCCTTTCTGAAATCACTTAATTCATACTTGAATTATCCCACCTGAGCTGGAAATTCAGAGTGAATCTTTGGATCAGTGTTCAAAGGATAACTTTAGAGACTTGAATTCTATTTTTTTTTCTATACATATGGTTTGTTTTTTAAACTGGGATCATTTTACAGTTATGGTTAACATCCAGTGGCCCAACATGGTCCACTGAGAGACAGAATAGTGAGGTGGTTTAATGCACAAATTCTGTGCCAGGTGACCTCAGTTCAAATCCTAGCTCTCCCATGTATTGCCTGGGTGTCCTTGGGTAGGCTATTTAACTGCTCTGTGCCTCACTAACCTTATCTATAAAATAGGCTCAGTGGGAGGATTAAATAAGTTAATGGGTCTAAAACACTTAGAACATGGGAATTCCCTGGTGGTCCAGTGGTTGACACTCCATATTCTCACTTCTGAGGGCCACATAGCATGGCCAAAGAATCAAAGTAAAATGTAAAATTACATGCAAAAAGTCAAAGCTTATTTTTAAAAGCTAAAAAAAACCCTCTCATTTAAGCTCCTCTGGACATAACAGCGACAAAACAACAACTCTCAAACTTCAGTTCCCTCTCCATAGGCAACGATTACGGTTAATGTGTGGTGATCCTTTAAGAGCTTTTAACAGATTTTTTTTAAAGTCATGGGAATATGGTGTACTTGGCAACTGGTTTTTCTTCCTTAACTGTGCAGCTGGGAGTTATTTGCAGATCCCTAATCTACCTCCTTGTTCCTATGGGCTTCCCAATGTGCCACAGCTTGGACACCCCACAGTTCACTTAACCCATGACTTCCTGATGGATATTTGGTTTGTTTTCAATTCTCCATTATTATGTTCCCTTTTTACTCATTCTTTTCTTTTTGTAATTCAAAACCAACAAGTTGAAGCTTCCTCATTTCACCATCATAGCTCATTTCCTATTGAGCAAATCTTCCTCCTCAGGTCAGCTCTTGCCAAACCCTACAGGGGTGGGGGGCTTTTTTCACAGAAAGAAGAAGTGGAACTAACTCTCCTGGGCCTTAGGAGCAAATATGCTCATTCCCTTGACAGTGATGCCCACTCTGCCTGGGCCATGCAGCTCTGTTGCCCTTCAGGTTCCTGAACAGGTCAATAACCTGAAATAACAAAATCAGTGTCACTTTGCCTCCAGTGTTGTTGATGGCACTTGATAAGTTGTAATAGATGTGGAAACCAACAGGATGGCTTCCCATGACATACACCACCTCATGGAAGAGTGTGTGCTTCAGGGTGAGTCTGTTTCCTCAGCGTCATCCCAGTACAGGCGCCTGCTTTCAGGGGTCACTGGTGATATGGCTCCCCTATCAGAAATGCTCTTTCCTCTCCCTTTGACGATGAATTGAAATCTCACCGCTTTTGTGAAACTTTCCCAATTGCTGCAGCCTATACTAGTACTTCCTTTCTCTGAATTTCATCTGCAAGAGTGCCTTCTAAGAGCAGAACATCTTGCAAGGGTGAACCCCTGGGCCACAGAACCAGGAGGTGTGGGTAGATTTGAAATAGAAGGCCATGATATACCTGAATCTCATAGAAATAACGTGGTTATCAGAGGAGAGGCCTATAAGCAGAGAGACGCTATGGGATATACCAGAATTCATATGAATGAAAGGGGAGTGAAGGTTAGAAGCAGGAATACCAAGAACAAAAGAAAGCAAGAGTCTAGTGCAGTATTTCTCAAGACTCAGCCTGGGGAACTGGCTAGAAATGAAATTCTTAGACCCCCACTGCAGACCTCTTGAGTCACAAACCCTAAGGGCAGTTGCCCTTTAGTCTGTATTAACAAGCCCTCCAGATGAGTCTAATTCATTCAGAAGTTTGAGAACCAGTGGGGTCACCTCAAAATGTCAGACACAACTGAGCAGGCATGCACAATAGCAAAGAGGGGACTTTTGCAACTGGAAGTCTCAGGAGAAGTAAACCAGTTAGAAGGGACTCCAGGTCTGCTCAGGCTTCACCCACTGTCGGTTGCTACAATGTAGGCCTGGCGGTAGGAAGTGGAGGAACAAATCCAAG
This sequence comes from Aepyceros melampus, assembly GCA_006408695.1. Classification (NCBI taxonomy): domain Eukaryota; kingdom Metazoa; phylum Chordata; class Mammalia; order Artiodactyla; family Bovidae; genus Aepyceros; species Aepyceros melampus. The sequence continues at coordinate 82,747 of SJXQ01000371.1, forward strand.
GGACATACTGTCCTTCACTTTCAGAAGGGACACATAAATGAGACAGCGATCATACAAGGTAAGATGGGCTCCCTGCCAAAGTGATTGTTGAGACCAGTGGTTTGCAACTGGGGTGCCTGGGGAAACCTGCTGCTGCTGCTTCAGTCATGTCCGACTCTGTGCGACCCCATAGATGGCAGCCCACCAGGCTCCCCCGACCCTGGGATTCTCCAGGCAAGAACACTGGAGTGGGTTGCCATTTCCTTCTCCAATGCATGAAGGTGAAAAGAGAAAGTGAAGTCGCTCGGTTGTGTCTGACTCTTAGCGACCCCATGGACTGCAGCCTACGAGGCTCCTCCGTCCATGGGATTTTCCAGGCAAGAGTACTGGAGTGGGGTGCCATTGCCTTATAAATATAGATTCCTAGATCTTCACCCTGTTGTTCAGTCGCTAAGGTTGTGTCTGACTCTTCCATACCCCGTGAACTGCAGCAAGCCAACCTTCTCTGTCCTTCACTGTCTCCCAGAGTTTGCTCAAACTCACACCCATCAAGTTGGTGATGCCATCCAACTATCTCATCCTCTGTCATCCCGTTCTCCTCTTGCCCTCAATCTTTCCCAGCATCAGGGTCTTTTCCAGTGAGTCACCCTGAGAGATTCTGATTCAGATTTGAGGAGTGACTGAGTCTATACTTTTAAAAGCTGCTTAACCTTTTATGATAACTATTAAGAGAAGACTTATTTGAGAAGCTTTGATATAAATAATGGTAACAAGGAGGTTTGAGTAGGGAGGAAAGAACTCAAGCCTGGAGTGGCAGGGAAACCCAGCTAGCAGGAAGGGGAGAGCTCTTCTTTAAGGGCTCATGCTGGTCCCATGTCTCCTGGAGGGTCCGCTGGGGCAGGAGAAGCACCAATGTCTGGGGCTAGATTTCTGTCTGAAACTTGGCCCCAGGAACTCTCTCCTCCTTGACAGAGGTGGAGACTGATGGAGGAGGCAAGACGGGAGGAAGACTTTCGGGAAGAGACACGGCAAATACGGGAGGGGGCATATGATGAAAGCTTAAAGGTTAATGCTAAGTATCCAGCGCTAGAACTTCTGCATAGCAAACACCCTCTTCCAACAACACAAGAGAAGACTCTACACATGGACATCATCAGATGGTCAACACCGAAATCAGATTGATTATATTCTTTGCAGTAAAAGATGGAGAAGCTCTATACAATCAGAAAAAAACAAGACCAGAAGCTGACTGTGGCTCAGATCATGAACTCTTTATTGCCAAATTCAGACTTAAATTGAAGAAAGTAGGGAAAACCACCAGCCCATTCAGTTCAGTTCAGTCACTCAGTCGTTCCGACTCTTTGCGACCCCATGAATCGCAGCACACCAGGCCTCCCTGTCCATCACCAACTCCTGGAGTTCACTCAGACTCACGTCCATCGAGTCCGTGATGCCATCCAGCCATCTCATCCTCGGTCATCCCCTTCTCCTCCTGCCCCCAATCCCTCCCAGCATCAGGGTCTTTTCCAATGAGTCAACTCTTCGCATGAGGTGGCCAAAGTACTGGAGTTTCAGCTTTAGCATCATTCCTTCCAAAGAAATCCCAGGGTTGATCTCCTTCAGAATGGACTGGTTGGATCTCCTTGCAGTCCAAGGGACTCTCAAGAGTCTTTTAGAGCACCACAATTTGAAAGCATCAACTCTTTGGCATTCTTTATGGTTCAACTCTCACATCCATGCATGACTACCATAGCTTTGACTATATGGAACTTTGTTGGCAAAATGACATCTCTATTTTTTAATATGCAGTCTAGGTTTGTCATAGCCTTTGCTCCATGGAGCAATTATCTTTACTTTACAGCCTTCTTCACAGTCCAACTTTCACATCCATACATGACCACAGGAAAAACCATAGCCTTGACTAGATGGACCTTAGTCGGCAAAGTAATGTCTCTGCTTTTGAATATGCTATCTAGGTTGGTCATAACTTCCCTTCCAAGGAGTAAGCGTCTTTTAGTTCCATGGTTGCCGTCACCATCTGCAGTGATTTTGGAGCCCAGAAAAATAAAGTCTGACACTGTTTCCACTGTTTCCCCATCTATTTCCCATGAAGTGATGGGACCGGATGCCATGATTTTTGTTTTCTGAATGTTGAGCTTTAAGCCAACTTTTCCACTCTCCTCTTTCACTTTCATCAAGAGGCTTTTTAGTTCCTCTTCACTTTCTGCCCTAAGGGTGGTGTCATGACCTAAATCAAATCCCTTATGATTATACAGTGGAAGTGACAAATAAATTCAAGGCATTAGATCTGATAAACAAAGTTCCTGAAGAACTATGAACAGAGGTTCATGACATTGTACAGGAGGCAGTGATCAAGACCATCCCCAAGAAGAAATGGGGCAAAATGTTTGTCTGAAGAGGCCTTACAAATAGCTGAGAAAAGAAGAGAAGCTAAAGGCAAAGGAGAAAGAGAAAGATAAATCCAGTTGAATGCAGCATTCCAAAGAATAGCAAAGAGAGATAAGAAAGCCTTCCTCAGTGATCAATGCAAAGCAATAGAGGAAAACAATAGAATGGGAAAGACTAGAGATCTCTTCAAGAAAATTAGAGATACCAAGGGAACATGTCAAGCAAAGATGGGCACAATAAAGGACAAAAATGGTATGGATCTAATAGAAGCAGAAGATATTAAGAAGAGGTGTCAAGAATACACAGAACTATACAAAAAAAGATCTTAATGACCCAGATAACCCAGATCACACGATGGTGTGATCACTCACCTAGAGCCAGACATCTTGGAATGCAAAGTCAAGTAGGCCTCAGGAAACATCACTACAAACAAAGCTAGTGGAGGCGATGGAATTCCAGCTGAACTTCAATTCAAATCTTAAAAGATGATGCTGTGAAAGTGCTGCACTCAATATGTCAGCAAATTTGGAAAACTCAGCAGTGGCCACAGGACTGGGAAAGGTCAGTTTTCATTCCAATCCCAAAGAAAGACAATGCCAAAGAATGTTCAGACTACCACACAATTGCACTCATCTCACATGCTAGCAAAGTAATTCTCAAAATTCTCCAAGCTTGGCTTTAATAGTATATGAACCGAGAACTTCCAGGTGTTCAAGCTGGAGGTAGAAAAGGCAGAGGAACCACAGATCAAATTGCCAACATCCGCTGGATTATGGAAAAAGCAAGAGAATTGAGAAGAATGTCTAGTTCTGCTTCACTGACTAGGCTAAAGCCTTTGACTGTGTGGATCGTAACAAACTGTGGGAAATTCTAAGAGAGATGGGAATACCTGACCACTTTACCAGCCTCCTGAGAAATCTGTATGCAGGTCAAGAAGCAACAGTTAGAACTGGACATGGAACAACAGACTGGTTCCAAATTGGGAAAGGAGTATGTCTAGGCTGTATATTGTCACCCTGTTTATTTAACTTATATGCAGAGTACATCATGCGAAATGCCGGACTGGATGAAGCACAAGATGAAATCAAGGTTGCTGGGAGAACTATCAATAACCTTTGACATGCATATGACACCACGCTTATGGCAGAAAGCAAAAAGGAACTAAAGAAACCCTTGATGAAAGTGAAAGAGGAGAGTGAAAAAGCTGGCCTAAAACTCAACGTTCAAAAAAACAAAGATCATGGCATCTGGTCCCATCATTTTATGGCAAATAAATGGGGAAACAATGGAAACAGTGACAGACTTTCTTTACTTGGGCTCCAAAATCACTGCAGATGGTGACTGCAGCCAAGAAATTAAAAGACGCTTGCTCCTTGGAAGAAAAGCTATGATCCACCTAGACAGCAGGCAGCATATTAAAAAGCAGAAATATTACTTTGCTGACAAAGGTCCATACAGTCAAAGCTATGGTTTTTCCAATATTCTTGTATGTGGAGTTGGATTGTAAAGAAAGCTGAATGCCAAAGAATTGATGCTTTTGAACTGTTGGAGAAGACTCTTGAGAGTCCCTTGGACAACAAGGTGATCAAAACAGTCAATCCCAAAGGAAATCAGTCCTGCATATTCATTGGAAGGACTGATGTTGAAGCTGAAGCTCTAATACTTTGGCCACCTGACGCGAAGAGCCAAATTCATTGGAAAAGACCCTGATGCTGGGAAAGATTGAGGGCAGGAGGAGAAGGGGATGACAGAGGATGAGATGGTTGGATGGCATCACTGACTGGATGGACATGAGTTTGAGCAAGTTCCAGGAGTTGGTGATGGACAGGGAAGCCTGGTGTGCTGCAATCCATGGGGTTGCAAATAGTTGGACACGACTGAGTGACTGAAATGAACTGAATTGATATGTCCAGCCAGTTGTCAGGCCTGAGTTCTCAAAGCTTACTAACCAAAAGATTGAGACTACTTTTAAAAATAAATAAATAAATAAGTGAGGTGGGAGAGACCATTTAGAAAGCTATAGAAGTGACTCAGCTCAGACTAAGCTAGGATTTTTCTAGTCTCTGCTCTAGACTGCTCTCTGATAGCTATGGTTTTAAGAGAGGGGGTGTTGGGTGACCACCTAGTTCAGTTCAGTTCAGTTCAGTTGCTCAGTTATGTCCAGCTCTTTGCAACCCCGTGGACTGTACCACACCAGTCTTCCCTGTCCATCCACAACTTGCTCAAACTCATGTCCATCCAGTCAGTGATGCCATCCAACCATCTCACCCTCTGTTGTCCCCTTCTCCTCCTGCCTTCAATCTTTCCCAGCATCATAGTCACTTCCAATGAGTCAGTTCTTTGCATCAGGTGGCCAAAGTATTGGAGCTACAGCTTCAGCATCAGTCCTTCCAATGAATATTCAGGACTGATTTCCTTTGGGATTGACTGGTTTGATCTCCTTGCTGTCCAAGGGACTCTCAAGAGTCTTCTCCAGCACCACAGTTCAAAAACATCAATTCTTTGGCACTCAGCTTCCTTATGGTCCAACTCTCACATCCATACATGACTACTGGAAAAACTACAGCTTTGACTATACATACATTTGTCAGCAAAGTAATGTCTCTGCTTTTTAGTATATTGTCTAGGTTTGTCATAGCTTTTTTTCCAAGAAGCAAGCGTCTTTTAATTTCATGGCTGCAGTCACCATCTGCAGTGATTTTGGAGCCCAAGAAAATACAATCTGTCACTGTTTCCATTGTTTTCCCATCTATTTGCCATGAAGAGATGGGACCAGATGTCATGATCTTTGTTTTTAGAATGGGGAGTTTTAGGCCAGCTTTTTCACTCTTTCATTTTCATCAAAAGGTTCTTTAGTGCTTTTTTTGCTTTTTGCCGTAAGGCTGGTGTCATCTACATATCAGAGGTTATTGATAGTTTTCCCAGCAACCTTGATTTCAGCTTGTGCTTCATCCAGTCTGGCATTTCGCACAATGTACTCTGCATATAAGTTAAGTAGCATGGTACAATATACAGCCTTGACATACTCCTTTCCCAATTTGGAACCAGTCCATTCTTCCATGTACAAAGCCATCAACTCCAATGGTTTTCAAAATTTGGTTTTAGTAGAGTACTCTTGCCTGGAAAATCCCATGGATGGAGGAGCCTGGAAGGCTGCAGTCCATGGGTCGCTGAGGGTCGGACACGACTGAGCGACTTCACCTTCACTTTTCACTTTCATGCATCGGAGAAGGAAATAGCAACCCACTCCAGTGTTCTTGCCTAGAGAATCCCAGGGACGGGGGAGCCTGGTGGGCTGCCATCTATGGGGTCGCACAGAGTCAGACACTACTGAAGCTACTTAGCAGCAGCAGCAGCAGTGGAAGAGTTTTAAGAAATGTCTCAAGCGGAACTCAGAAATGTGTTAAACTTAAAAACATAAGGGCTGAGCTGCTGGGGTTTGACTGAGAGTCCAGTTTAAGTCCTAGGTCTCCTTCCTTTCAGTCTCCTGGGAACAATTANTACTGAAGCTACTTAGCAGCAGCAGCAGCAGTGGAAGAGTTTTAAGAAATGTCTCAAGCGGAACTCAGAAATGTGTTAAACTTAAAAACATAAGGGCTGAGCTGCTGGGGTTTGACTGAGAGTCCAGTTTAAGTCCTAGGTCTCCTTCCTTTCAGTCTCCTGGGAACAATTAACATTCCTTGCCCCCCATCTCTCCAACCCCAGCTGCCAAGGATGACACTCCATAGAGAGCTGTTTGAAAAACACTGGTTTGATTAACCTCCCATCCAGAGCCTCGTTAGATTGTTTTCAGGGTCAGCCAGATTACTGCTTCACAAAGTCATCCTTCCTATTGCTAGATGCTTTGATCCTCAGAAAATTCTTCCTTTTACTGAGGTGAGAACTGCTCCCTAAATTTCCATCCACTGTGCCTTATTTTTCCCACTAGAACTCTTGCTATGTTCTTCCACATGAAAGGCCATTAAATAAATGTTCATTGAGAGCATTCTCTCTTTTCCAGGCAAACCCCTCATCACATCTTCCAATAGATTGTCTTGTAACATGGTCACTCCCTGTGGGACATGCTCCCATTTGTCAATGTCTCCTTTAAGATGAGACTCCTGGAAGAGACCATGGCTCCAGACAGGATCTGGCCTGGGCGGTGTGCATGAGGGCCGGTCCTCCCCTTGATCTGGACATGAAGCCTCGATTAGTGCAGTGTGGAATTACATTAGCTCCCTCTGCAGCCACTCTCCAGTCTCTTCATACTGAATCTGCTGTCTATGAAACTCCCTCTGCTTCACATTAATTGCTATTAAGTGAATTCTTTCCCATCCTGTGCTCTTGCAAGCTGACATTTCTTAATGTAAGTGCTGGACTTTACTTTTAGCTCCTCAGTATTTCATCCTGTTGGTCTTAGACCAGTCGTGAAAAATACTATAAAATCTTGATTCTGTTTCTCAATGGCTATTACTTCCCAGCCTTAGTTGCCTTGGATTTTAGAGTTCATTTTGTACATGAGGAAGATTACTAACATGTATCTGAGCTTAGGTGAGAGGTGAAGGTGAGAGACTTTTTTTTTTGAACTTCTAGTTATTGAGTACACTATCTTATTTAATCTTTCATCTTTATCCTGGCCCGGTGGACAGAGATATTAATACTGCATGTTACAAAGGAGGAAACTAAGAGGAAGGGAGGAAAATGAAGATCTTCTTCAGTTATCAGTCTCGGTGACTACTGGCCTTGCAGCTGCTTCTATGCATGCAAGTTACGGAAGCGCCACTCTGTGGTCTCAGGGGAAGGTTTGGGCTCAGCTATGGCTGAAAGGCTGCAGACTAAAGGAAGGTGAAAAGAAAAAATAACTCTGGGCTCCTTCTTCAGAGAGTGACATCTCATTAGCCTTTTGAAGAAAATGAAGTCAAACATAAGAATGGATGAAAATTGAAAACAGGTGGAAAAAAATGACGAATTATGAAAATAAAATTTATTTGAGCATATAATGCTATAAAATGTGACTTGGTCATATGGGTGTTTTAGGTACATGATCTTGAAATCTGCATTTGTGGCTTTATCAGACTGATAGAATTTTTCCCCTTGTCTTTTTAGATTCTGAGGGAGGAAGTGATGATTAAGTGAAGGATTATCCCCATGCCACCCTACTTTAATTGATCTGCACAACATTTATGATCACATGATACTTTTCTTATTTACTTATTTCTCTCCACTGAAATGTAAGCTCCATAAAAGCAGGGTTCTGTCTGCCTTGTTCTCCTCTGTATCCCTATTACCTAGAATAGTGCTGGGCACATACCAAATGTTCAAAATGAATGAGTCGAAATATAACAGACAAAACCTCAGTTCAGTTCAGTTCAGTTCATTCGCGCAGTCATGTCCGACTCTTTGCGACCCCATGAATCGCAGCACGCCAGGCCTCCCTGTCCATCACCAACTCCCGGAGTTCACTCAGACTCACGTCCATTGAGTCCATGATGCCATCCAGCCATCTCATCCTCGGTCGTCCCCTTCTCCTCCTGCCCCCAATCCGTCCCAGCATCAGGGTCTTTTCCAATGAGTCAACTCTTCGCATGAGGTGGCCAAAGTACTGGAGCTTCAGTTTTAGTATCATTCCTTCCAAAGATATCCCAGGGCTGATCTCCCTCAGAATGGACTGGTTGGATCTCCTTGCAGTCCAAGGGACTCTCAAGAGTCTTCTCCAACACCACACTTCAAAACCATCAATTCTTCTGCGCTCAACCTTCTTCACAGTCCAACTCTCACATCCATACATGACCACAGGAAAAACCATAGCCTTGACTAGACGGACCTTAGTCGGCAAAGTAATGTCTCTGCTTTTGAATATACTATCTAGGTTGGTCATAACTTTTCTTCCAAGGAGTAAGCGCCTTTTAATTTCATGGCTGCAGTCACCATCTGCAGTGATTTTGGAGCCCAAAAAAACAAAGTCTGACACTGTTTCTACTGTTTCCCCATCTATTTCCCATGAAGTGATGGGGCCAGATGCCATGATCTTCGTTTTCTGAATGTTGAGCTTTAAGCCAACTTTTTCACTCTCCTCTTTCACTTTCAACAAGAGGCTTTTTAGCTCCTCCTCACTTTCTGCCATAAGGGTGGTGTCATCTGCATATCTGAGGTTATTGATATTTCTCCCAGCAATCTTGATTCCAGCTTGTGTTTCTTCCAGTCCAGCGTTTCTCATGATGTACTCTGCATATAAGTTAAATAAGCAGGGTGACAATATACAGCCTTGACGTACTCCTTTTCCTATTTGGAACCAGTCTGTTGTTCCATGTCCAGTTCTAACTGTTGCTTCCTGACCTGCATACAGATTTCTCAAGAGGCAGGTCAGGTGGTCTGGTATTCCCATCTCTTTCAGAATTTTCCACAGTTTATTGTGATCCACACAGTCAAAGGCTTTGGCATAGTCAATAAAGCAGAAATAGATGTTTTTCTGGAACTCTCTTGCTTTTTCCATGATCCAGCGGATGTTGGCAATTTGATCTCTGGTTCCTCTGCCTTTTCTAAAACCAGCTTGAACATCAGGGAGTTCACGGTTCACGTATTGCTGAAGCCTGTCTTGGAGCATTTTGAGCATTACTTTACTAGCATGTGAGATGAGTGCAATTGTGCGGTGATCTGAGAATTCTTGGGCCTTGCCTTTCTTTGGGATTGGGATGAAAACTGACCTTTTCCAGTCCTGTGACCACTGCTGAGTTTTCCAGATTTTTTGGCAAATTGAGTGCAGCACTTTCACAGCATCATCTTTCAGGATTTGAAACAGCTCAACGGGAATTCCATCACCTCCACTAGCTTTCTTCGTTGTGATGAGGCCCACTTGACTTCACATTCCAGGATGTCTGGCTCTAGGTGAGTGATCACACCATCGAGATTATCTGGGTTGTGAAGATCTTTTTTTGTACAGTTCTTCTGTGTATTGTTGCCACCTCTTCTTAATATCTTCTGCTTCTGTTAGGTCCAGACCATTTCTGTCCTTTATCGAGCCCATCTTTGCATGAAATGTTCCCTTGGTATCTCTGATTTTCTTGAAGAGATCTCTAGTCTTTCCCATTCTGTTCTTTTCCTCTATTTCTTTGCACTGATTGCTGAAGAAGGCTTTCTTATCTCTTCTTGCTATTCTTTGGAACTCTGCATTCAGATGCTTATATCTTTCCTTTTCTCCTTTGCTTTTTGCTTCTCTTCTTTTCACAGCTATTTGTAAGTCCTCCCCAGACAGCCATTTTGCTTTTTTGCATTTCTTTTCCATGGGGATGGTCTTGATCCCTGTCTCCTGTACAGTGTCACGAACCACATTCCATAGTTCATCAGGCACTCTATCTATCAGATCTAGGCCCTTAAATCTATTTCTCACTTCCACTGTATAATCATAAGGGATTTGACTTAGGTCATACCTGAATGGTCTCGCGGTTTTCTCTACTTTCTTCAATTTAAGTCTGAATTTGCAATAAGCAGTTCATGATCTGAGTCACAGTCAGCTTCCAGTCTTGTTTTTGTTGACTGTATAGAGCTTCTCCTTCTTTGGCTGCAAAGAATATAATCAATGTGATTTCGGTGTTGACCATCTGGTGATGTCTATGTGTAGAGTCTTCTCTTGTGTTGTTGGAAGAGGGTGTTTGCTATGACCAGTGCATTTTCTTGGCAAAACTCTATTAGTCTTTGCCCTGCTTCATTCCGTACTCCAAGGCCAAATTTGCCTGTTACTCCAGGTGTTTCTTGACTTCCTACTTTTACATTCCAGTCCCCTATAATGAAAAGGACATCCTTTTTGAGTGTTGGTTCTAAAGGTCTTGTAGGTCTTCATAGAACCATTAGCTTCATTTTCTTCAGCGTTACTGGTTGGGGCATAGACTTGGATTACCGTGATATTGAATGGTTTGCCTTCGAAATGAACAGAGATTGTCGTTTTGAGATTGCATCCAGGTACTGCATTTCGGAGTCTTTTGTTGACCACGATGGCTACTCCATTTCTTCTAAGGGATTCCTGCCCACAGTAGTAGATATAATGGTCATCTCAGTTAAATTCACCCATTCCAGTCCATTTTAGTTCGCTGATTCCTAGAATGTCGACGTTCACCCTTGCCATCTCTTGTTTGACCGCTTCCAATTTGCCTTGATTCATGGACCTGACATTCCAGATTCCTATGCAATACTGCTCTTTACAACATCGGACCTGGCTTCTGTCACCAGTCAAATCCACAGCCGGGCATTGTTTTTGCTTTGGCTCCATCCTTTCATTCTTTCTGGAGTTATTTCTCCACTGACCTCCAGTAGCATATTGGGCACCTACTGACCTGGGGAGTTGCTCTCTCAGTATCTATCATTTTGCCTTTTCATACTGTTCATGAGGTTCTCAAGGCAAGAATACTGAAGTGGTTTTCCATTCTCTTCTCCGGTGGACCACATTCTGTCAGACCTCTCCACCATGACCTGCCCGTCTTGGGTTGCCCCAAAGGCATGGCTTGGTTCATTGATTTAGACAAGGCTGTGGTCCTATTGTGATTAGATTGGCTAGATTTCTGTGAGTATGGTTTCAATGTGTCTGCCCTCTGATCCCCTCTTGGCAACACCTACCGTCACTTGGGTTTCTCTTACCTTGGACGTGGGGTATCTCTTCATGGCTGCTCCAGCAAAGCGCAGCTGCTGCTCCTTACCTTGGAGGAGGGGTATGTCCTCACTGCCGCCCCTCCTGGCCTTGAATGTGGAATAGCTCCTCTAGGCTCTCCTGTGCCCATGCAGCCACAGCTCCTTGGATGTGGTGTTGCTCCTCCAGGTCGCCACCCCTGGCCTCAGTAAATCAAATGACTGTCTCAAGGTTATAAAGATGTTACTAGACCCACTCCCAGAATTTATATTTTAAGATAAAAGGATTAGCCAGAAGGTTTTTAGGAAGGAGAAACTGTCCTCAAGCAGGATACATTGTTGTTCAGTTCAGTCGCTTAGTCATGTCCGACTCTTTGCAACCCCATGAATCGCAGCACACCAGGCCTCCCTGTCCATCACCAACTCCCGGAGTTCACTCAGACTCACGTCCATCGAGTCAGTGATGCCATCCAGCCATCTTGTCCTCTGTTGTCCCCTTCTCCTCCTGCCCCCAATCCCTCCCAGCATCAGAGTCTTTTCCAATGAGTCAACTCTTCGCATGAGGTGGCCAAAGTACTGGAGTTTCAGCTTCAGCATCATTCCTTCCAAAGAAATGCCAGGGTTGATCTCCTTCAGAATGGACTGGTTGGATCTCCTTGCAGTCCAAGGGACTCTCAAGAGTCTTCTGCAACACCACAGGTCAAAAGCATCAATTCTTCGGTGCTCACCTTTCTTCACAATCCTACTCTCACATTCGTACATGACCACTGGAAAAACCATAGCCTTGACTAGATGGACTTTTGTTGATAAAGTAATGTCTCTGCTTTTGAATATGCTGTCTATGTTGGTCATAACTTTTCTTCCAAGGAGTAAGCATCTTTTAATTGTTGTTATCTAATCTAAACAAAATTAGAAATAGATATGGAACAAAGGACTAGTTCCAAATTGGGATAGGAGTATGACAAAACTGTATATTGTCACCCTGCTTGTTTAACTTATATGCAGAGTACATCATGCAAAATACCAGACTAGATGAAGCACAAACTGGAATCAAGATTGCTAGGAGAAATATCAATAACCTCAGTTATGCAGATGACACCACCCTAATAGCAAAAAGTGGAGAGGAACTAAAGAGCCTCTTGATGAAAGTGAAAGAAGAGAGTGAAATTGCTGGCTTAAAACTCAATATTCAAAAAACTAAGATCATGGCATCCAGTCCCATCACTTCATGGCAAATAGATGGGGAAACAATGGAAACAGTGGCAGACTTTATTTTTTTGGGCTCCAAAATCACTGCAGATGGTCACTGCATCCATGAAATAAAAAGAAGCTTGCTCCTTGGAAGAAAAACAATGATCTACCTAGACAGGATATTAAAATGCAGAGACCTTACTTTACCAACAGAGGTCCATATAATCCAAGGTGTGGTTTTTCCAGTAGTCATGTATGGATATGAGTGTTGGACCATAAAGAAAGCGGAGCACTGAAGAATTGATACTTTTGAAGTGTGGTGTTGGAGAAGACTCTTGAGAGTCTTGGACTGCAAGGAGATCAAACCAGTCAATCCTAAAGGAAATCAGCCTTGAATATTCATTGGAAGGACTGATGTTGAAGCTGAAACTCCAATACTTTGGTTACTTGAGAAGAACTGACTCGTTGGAAAAGACTCTGAGGCTGAGAAAGATTGAAGGCAGGAGAAGGGGATGACAGAGGATAGATGGTTGGATGGTATCACCGACTAAATGGATGTGAGTTTGAGCAAGTTCCAGGAGTTGTTGATGCACAGGGTAGCCTGTTGTCCTGCAGCCATGGGGCCACAGAAGAGTCAGACATGACTGAGTGAGTGAACTGAACTGTGACATGGACACAAGCTAAATGTCCATCAACAGATGAATGGATAGAGAAGATGTGATATGCATGTGTGTATATTGTGTATATTCTACACACACAATAGAATAGTACTCAGCCATTAAAATGAATGGAATAATGCCATTTGCAATATCATGGATGGACCTAGAGATTATCGTGCTAATTGAAATAAATCAGAAAGGCATATCGTATATGATATCTCTTACATATGGAATCTAAAATATGGTACAAGTGAACATATCTACAAAATAAAAACAGACTTACAGATATGGAGAACAGACTTATGGTTGCCACAGGAGGAAAGAATGGGGAATTTGGGGTTAACAGATGCAAACTATTATTTATAGGATGGATAAACAACAGAGTTCTGTATAGCACAGAGAACTATGTTTAATATCCTGTGATAGATCATAATGGGAAACAATATGAAAAAGAATATATGTATATAACTGAGTCACTTTGTGTGCAGTAGAAATTAAACACAACATTGTAAATCAATTATACTTTAATGAAATTAAAAAAAAAAAACCAACTTTCTTCATGTTAGCAGTGAGGCTGTTTTGGTTTTTTATCATTTGTGTATTCACCAGAGTAGTTTGCAGTCTTATATGGGCTCAATTTGTGATACTGATACTATTAGTCGTTCAGCTGTGTCTGTCTCTTTGCCACCCCATGTACCGTAGCCTACCAGGCTCTTCTGTCCATGGGATTCTACAGGCAAGAGTACTGGATTGGTTGCCGTTCTCTTCTCCAGGGAATCTTCCCAACTCAGGCATTGAATCTGGATCTCATGCATTGAGGAAGATTCTTTATCATCTGAACCACCAGTGATGCTCCAAAACAATTACAATAGTGACGTTGAAGATTGCTGATTATGGGTCATCATAATGAGCTTCTCTGATAGCTCAATTGGTAACAAAAAAAAAAAAATCTGCCCTGCAATGCAGGAGACCCCAGTTCAATAACTGGGTTGGGAAGATCCCCTGAAGAAGGGAAAGGCTACCCACTGCAGTATTCTGGCCTGGAAAATTCCATAAACTGTATAGTCCATAAGGTCGCAAAGAGTCGGATACAACTGAGCACTTTCACTTTTCACTAACATAAGAAAAATGAAAAAGTTTAAAATATTTTGAGAATTGTCAAAATGTGACACAAAACCCAAAGTGAGCAAATGCTGTTGGATAAATGGTACCAATAGACTTGTTCAATGCAGTTTTCCCTCAACTTTCAATTTTTAGAAAATGCAGTGCCTCAAAGCACAGTAAAGTGAAATGCAGTGAAATGAGGTATGCCTGTATCTAACATTCAAGTGAATTCACTTAAATATATATATATATATATATATATGGCTTAATTCCAAAAATTGGCTGTTTTACCTCTTTTTGAGCTAATGTTTTTTAAGTTTAATAAATATAGGAATGTCAAGAGGAGTTCTCTAGACTGAAACTAAACAATCAGATGCACTGTTTGAACTGTTCAGGTTGAACATTATCTCAAGATAATCCCCAGTGATAATAAATTGCTAATATGATAGTCATAAAATTTAAAATTGTCAATGTGACATTTTAAATCAAATCTTAAGTTTAACCTGAGCTTTAATTTATTTTTCTTCTTTATTTCACTGCTATAGTATTAATACAAGCAAGTGTTGAAAGGGAATGGAAGGGGAGTAGTACCTCAAAGTGATAATCCTACGAGGATAATCACTTTTGTGTTGTTTAGAACTGATGCCGCTCCATGGTATAACTACTCTACTGTCTTTCTTGCCACAGAACTCCATGTGCATGTGTTAAAAAAAAAAAGAACAGTTGAACAGAATTCCTGAAATTGCTAGAACTTGTAAAAGCCAAGAACTTTGTCAGAGATTAAAAGTTTCTATTAATGAATTTATTAAGATCTTGAAACAATATATATGGACCAAATTTGGCTTTTTCTCAGAATTCCTCCTGGTCTTTTCCATACTCACACACAGGTACACGTGCACACAAATACACACAGGGCACTCTAAAGTAGAATCTTGAGTGCTTTTCATGATGCTGGAGATTGACTTTGCTAGTGTTGGGGTTTCTGAGATAGAAAAATCTGCATTAAATTACCATGAAGGTTAAAGTATTTGAGGAAAACAGATTTGTTGACATAGTTTTATACGAGGTTCAGCCCTTAATTTTAGTAGTAGCCAAGGGAGCTTAATTCCAAAACCGACTGCCTGCTTGCCGATATTTAAAAATTAAGACTTCCGGATTGGAAGGCGAGGCCGCGGGAGGAACAAAAGAAAGTATATATAAATGTGCTGGTATAGAATTATCTCCCAAAATGCGACCGGGGCAGTACACCAGGGACATGCCCTCCCACCAGCGTGCAGTCTGGGAAGCTGATGTTGGGACGCGGACTTCCAAGTACAGCGCTGGAGGCTCACGCGCCTGCGCGGGGACCTCTGGAGTATTCTAGCGTGGAAGGGTGCGCGTTTGAGTGTCCATGGCAACGCGACGCTTCTGCCTTCTGGAAGCCTCGGCGCCAGCTCCTGCTTGAACTATGCCTTTGGAGGTGGTGGTGGAACTTCAGATCCGGGCGATTTCTTGCCCAGGGGTGTTCCTTCCTGACAAGCATGATGTGTTCCTTGGAGTTTACCTCCTGAATCAGTACCTGGAGACAGACTGCTTTCCCTCTGTGTTCCCTATTATGATTCAGCGAAGCATGAGGTTTGAAAAGGTATTTGAAAATGCAATAGATCCTGGAGCTGTAGCAGACATTTTAGAAAGCTTTCTAACCAGATTTGAGTTAATACAGCTAGTGTCTCCAGTGTGGCAAGAGTTGGCCTACTATGAAGAAAACACACGGGACTTTCTCTTCCCTGAGCCATGGCTGACACCTTCGCACCCTGGGATGTGTAGGGAGGTGCTCATGAAGACAGTTGAAGGCTTCCCAGGCATTGCTCCTAAAATAGAGTTTTCTACAAGGACAGCCATCAGAGAACGTGTGTTTCTGCATAGAAACAGATTTTTTGAAGAAAGATGCAAGTCACGAAGGCCTTTATCTACACCAAATGGACCAAAATTCCCCTTGAGTTGTGTAAAGATGAAACCAAGGGAGAGTAATCTCGACAGAGTGCCCCCAGGCATGCAGTCCTGCCGCGCTCTCCATATTGAACCAAGCATTTCTTCCAGGACCAGCCAGCTCAGCTGAACCTTGGATACACTTTCAAAATACCTGGAGAAAGCAAACCTCCGTTTGTAGTAAGACACGTGAGCCTAAAATTATTTTTCAGAGTCCTTTGGAATGGTGAGGGTGTGAATGAGGATGGAATAAAGGAAGGTTGGACCATGATAACAGATGTGTAAGTAAATAAATAGAGGAAATTCAAATTTAATAATAATTATGATTAAATTATGTTCATTTCCTAGTTATTTTCAGGAAACTCCTATAAAGATGTCTTGAACAGAGGACTTGCTGAGTAAATGTCTGCTATCCCTATTTTTAATTTTAGAATTAAAAATAAATTTAATTATTAATAGTGTTATCTGCATAGGACAACCTGCCACTATCCAGGAAAATCAATGAACTGACAGTAGTAGAAGATTCATATCAAAGGCTGGCACGTACTCTGTACAAATCTGAAACTAAAGCCTCATCAGTTTTAAGAAAACTGCTTGAGTTTTCATAGTAAGATCATTGTTCAGTGGCCAGCTTTTTAAAATATATATTTATTTATTTGCCTGCCTCCAGTCTTGGTTGTGGCATGTGAGCTCTTTGTTGAGTCATGAGGGATCTTTTCATTGTGGTGCATGGACTCTCTAGCTGCAGTGCGTGGGCTTAGTCGCTCCGTGGCATGTGGGATCTTAATTCCCTGACCAGGGATTAAACCTGTGTCCCCTGCACTGCAAGGCAGATTCTTTACCACTGGACCATTAGAGAATTCAACGGGCCGCACTTTAAGAGTAGGAAACATGTGGCTGCAGGAAGAAGCAATGATATGCCATAGTCAAAGTCCTTAATTAAAGTTATATTAGATTTAGCCATCAGGAAGTAGTGGGCAAATTTAATCACACTTGTTTATATAGTCTTAATTTTTTTCAACTACTATAAAAGTAAAGGAAAATACAGAAAAGTTAACAAAAAAATTACCCATAGATTCACTAGAATAATAAAATATTGTTTAATTTGATACATTTTATTTTGACTTTTTCTGATATTCATAAAATTGTAATTATACTGTATATGCAGATTCATTTCTTTACAGTTACATATGTTTTTATTCTGTTAAAAACACTTCTAGTATTAGTTCCTGTTTTTCTTTTTTTTAATTTATTTATTTTAATTGGAGGCTAATTACTTTACAATATTGTAGTGATTTTTGCCATACATTGACATGAATCCACTGTAGGTGTACATGTGTTCCCCATCCTGAACACATCCTATCAATAATAATATGTGTACTGGTGTTTTCATTTTTTCAAATTAATTTATTTTACTTTACAATATTATATTGGTTTTGCCATACATTGACTTGAATCCACCATAAGTGTACATGTATTCCCCATCCTAAACCCCCCTCCCACCTCCCTCCCCTTCCCATCCCTCTGGGTCATCCCAGTGCACCAGCCCCAAATACCCTGTATCATACATCAAACCTGGACTGGCAATTTGTTTCACATATGATATTTTACATGTTTCAATGTCATTCTCCCATGTCATCCCTCCCTTGCCCTCTTCCACAGAGCCCAAAGGACTGTTCAGTACATCTGTGTCTCTTGCTGTCTCGGATACAGGGTTATTGTTACCTTCTTTCTAAATTCCATATATATCCATTAGTATACTGTATTGGTGTTTTTCTTTCTGGCTTACTTCACTCTGTATAATTGGCTCCAGTTTCATCCACCTCATTAGAACTGATTCAAATGCATTCTTTTTAATAGCTGAGTGATATTCCATTGCGTATATGTACCACAGCTTTCTTATCCATTCATCTGCCAGTGGACCTCTAGGTTGCTTCCATGCCCTGGCTATTGTAAACAGTGCTGCAGTGAACATTGGGATACATGTGTCTCTTTCAATTCTGTTTTCCTCAGTGTGTATGCCCAGCAGTGGAATTGTTGGGTCATATGGCAGTTCTATTTCCAGTTTTTTAAGGAATCTTCACACTGTTCTCCATAGTGGCTGTACTAGTTTGCATTCCCAACAACAGTGTAAGAGGGTTTTCTTTTCTCCTTACTCTCTGCAGCATTTATTGTTTGCAGACTTTTTGATAGCAGCCATTCTGATCAGCGTGAGGTGGTACCTCATTATGGTTTTGATTTGCATTTCTCTGATAATGAGTGATGTTGAGCATTTTTTCATGTGTTTGTTAACCATCTGTATGTCTTCTCCGGAGAAATGTCTGTTTAGTTCTTTGGCCCATATTTTGATTGGGCCATTTATTTTTGTGGAATTGAGCTACAGGAGCTGTTTGTATATATTTGAGATTAATTCTTTGTCAATTGCTTTGTTTGCTATTATTTTATTCCTGTTCTGAAGGCTGTCTTTTCACCTTGCTTGTAGTTTCCCTCTTTATGCAAAAGCCTTTAAGTTTAATTAGTTCCCATTTGTTTATTTTTGCTTTTATTTCCATTACTCTGGGAGGTGAGTCATAGAGGATCCTGCTGTGATTTATGTCAGAGTGTTTTGCCTATGTTTTCCTCTAGGAGTTTTATAGTTTCTGGTCTTACATTTAGATCTTTAATCCATTTTGAGTTTATTTTTGTGTATGGTGTTGGAAAGTGTTCTAGTTTCATTCTTTTATGGGTAGTTGACCAGTTTTCCCAGCACCACTTGTTAAAAAGATTGTCTTTTCTCCATTATATATTCTTGCCTCCTTTGTCAAAGATAAGGTATCCATAGGATTTATCTCTGGGCTTTCTATTTTGTTCCATTAATCTATTTTTCTGTCTTTGTGCCAGTACCATACTGTCTTGATAACTGTAGCTTTGTAGTATAGTCTACAGCCAGGCAGTATAGTCTGAAGTCAGGCAAGTTGATTCCTCCAGTTCCATTCTTATTTCTCAAGATTGCCTTGGCTATACAATATACAAGGTTTTTTGTATTTCCATACAAATTGTGAAATTATTTGTTCTAGTTCTCTGAAAAATACTGTTGGTAGCTTGATGGAGATTACATTGAATCTGTAGATTGCTTTCGGTAGTATACTCATTTTCACTGTGTTGATTCTTCTGATCCATGAACATGGTATATTTCTCCATCTATTTGTGTCATCTTTGATTTCTTTCATCAGTATTTTATAGTTTTCTATATATAGGTCTTTTGTTTCTTTAGGTAGATCTATTCCTATGTATTTTATTCTTTTCATTGCAGTGGTGAATGGAATTGTTTCCTTGATTTCTCTTTCTGTTCTTTCATTGTATTTAGATCTTTAATCCATTTTGAGTTTATTTTTGTGTATGGTGTTGGAAAGTGTTCTAGTTTCATTCTTTTATGGGTAGTTGACCAGTTTTCCCAGCACCACTTGTTAAAGAGATTGTCTATTCTCCATTATATATTCTTGCCTCCTTTGTCAAAGATAAGGTATCCATAGGATTTATCTCTGGGCTTTCTATTTTGTTCCATTAATCTATTTTTCTGTCTTTGTGCCAGTACCATACTGTCTTGATAACTGTAGCTTTGTAGTATAGTCTACAGCCAGGCAGTATAGTCTGAAGTCAGGCAAGTTGATTCCTCCAGTTCCATTCTTATTTCTCAAGATTGCCTTGGCTATACAATATACAAGGTTTTTTGTATTTCCATACAAATTGTGAAATTATTTGTTCTAGTTCTCTGAAAAATACTGTTGGTAGCTTGATGGAGATTACATTGAATCTGTAGATTGCTTTCGGTAGTATACTCATTTTCACTGTGTTGATTCTTCTGATCCATGAACATGGTATATTTCTCCATCTATTTGTGTCATCTTTGATTTCTTTCATCAGTATTTTATAGGCTCCAAATTCACTGCAGATGGTGACTGCAGTCATGAGATTAAAAGACACTTACTCCTTGGAAGAAAAGTTGTGACCAACCTAGATAGTATATTCAAAAGCAGAGAAATTACTTTGCCGACTATGGTCTGTCTAGTCAAGGCTATGGTTTTTCCTGTGGTCATGTATGGATGTGAGAGTTGGACTGTGAAGAAGGCTGAGCACCGAAGAATTGATGCTTTTGAACTGTGGAGTTGAAGAAAACTCTTGAGAGTCCCTTGGACTGCAAGGAGATCCAACCAATCTATTCTGAAGGAGATCAGCCCTGGGATTTCTTTGGAAGGAACGATGCTAAAACTGAAGCTCCAGTACTTTGGCCACCTCATGCAAAGAGTTGACTCATTGGAAAAGACCCTGATGCTGGGAGGGATTGGGGGCAGGAGGAGAAAGGGACGACCAGGGATGAGATGGCTGGATGGCATCACGGACTCAATGGACGTGAGTCTGAGTGAAGTCCGGGAGTTGGTGATGGACAGGGAGGCCTGGCTTACTGCAATTCATGGGTTCGCAAAGAGTCGGACACGACTGAGCGACTGAACTGAACTGCATTGTCTTTGTCTAATTTATTTAATTAAGCATCATATTCTCTAGGTCCATCCATGATGCTATCAATGGCAGCATTTCATTCTTTGTATCATATTCCACTGCATATATATGTGTGTGTGTGTATGTGTGTGTGTATATAGGGCTTCCCTGATAGCTCAGTTGGTAACAAATCCACTGGCAATGCAGGAGACCCCAGTCGATTTCTGGTTTGGCAAGATCTGCTGGAGAAGTGATAGGCTATCCACTTCAGTATTCTTGGGCTTCAGTTGTAGCTCAGCTGGTAAAGAATCCATCTGCAATGTTGGGAGACCTGGGTTCAATTCCTGGGTTGGGAAGAGCCCCTGGAGAAGGGAAAGGCTACCTACTCCAGTATTCTGGCCTGGAGAATACCATGGACTGTATAGTCCATGGGGTCGCAAAGAGTCTGACATGACTGAAGACTTTCACCATCACCGTATATATATGTGTGTATGTGTGTGTACATATATATAGCCTTCCCAAGTGGCTCAGTGGTAAACAATCTGTTTGCCAGTGCAAGAGATACGGGTTTGGTTCCTACATTGGAAAGATCCCCTGTAAAAGGAAATGGCAGCCCACTCCAGTATTCTTGCTTGGGAAATCCCATGGACAGAGAACCCTGGTGGGCTACAGTCCGTGGGGTCACAAAAGAGTTGTGTTATTGTTATTTGTTTTGTTATTGTTTTCACCAATAACAAAAGTTTTCAAGATATTTCACCACTTCCTCACTATTTTGCCTAGAAGGCCCAGAAAGACTTCAGTTCAGTTCAGTTCAGTCACGCAGTCGTGTCCGACTCTTTGCGACCCCATGAATCGCAGCACGCCAGGCCTCCCTGTCCATCACCAACTCCCGGAGTTCCCTCAGACTCACGTCCATCGAGTCAGTGATGCCATCCAGCCATCTCATCCTCAGTCGTCCCTTTCTCCTCCTGCCCCCAATCCCTCCCAGCATCAGGGTCTTTTCCAGTGAGTCAACTCTTCGCATGAGGTGGCCAAAGTACTGGAGCTTCAGTTTATAGTGTGTAGGAATCAAGAGATTTCTGTGTGTTAATTTTATATCCTGCAACTTTTCAATGAATATAGTTCCTGTTTTTCATGAACTCTGTTCCACATTGTAGTTCATTTATTCTCCAGAATGTTAACAATTGATATTACTGTCAAGTTGATAATTTGACTCAGAATTACCTGTGTGATGTTTGTATATTAGACACAAGAAGTGAAGCATGGTAAATCCCAAAGTCAAGGTGCTTTTCAGATGACTGGTTATAGCATTGGTTTGCAGGTAGAACAGAGATGTTGTTTGGCTAGAAAATACAGGATAGGTGTTTTCTTCAGGTAACCTGTGCAAAATCTAGCACTCTAAACATAGTTTCATACAAATAGTGTTAAATTGAGTATATTGGGTCTGATTTATTCCATTTGATGTATATTTTAATAAAATATACAACTTTAGTGTATGCCATTATGAACTAAATAACCTTAAAATGTTGGAAGTTTTCTTAGGGAATTAAAATTTACATGATACTTTTATATAACAAATTCATATACAGTCTTTACTGTGTGCCAAGCTCTTTCCTAAGGGCTTATAGATATTAACTCTTTTATTTAGCCAGATTTCCTGATGATATCTGATGTTTAAGTAGAAAAATTAAAATGTAGAGGACCTGATGTTGTGTAGATTGTAAATTCTAATAAAATTATTTCTTGAAGTAGAATGAAGAAAAATAAAAAATAAAAATTAAAAGAAAAAATTATTAGGACTTTTATTGTTTTGAAGTAGCGTGGAAACAATGTTAGACTTTATTTTTTGGGGCTCCAAAATCACTGCAGATGGTGATTGCAACCATGAAATTGAAAGACGCTTACTCCTTGGAAGAAAAATTATGACCAACCTAGATAGCATATTCAAAAGCAGAGACATTACTTTGCCAACAAAGGTCCATCTAGTCAAGGCTATGCTTTTTCCTGTGGTCATGTATGGATGTGAGAGTTGGTCTGTGAAGAAAGCTGAGCGCCGAAGAATTGATGCTTTTGAACTGTGGTGTTGCAGAAGACTCTTGAGAGTCCCTTGGACTGCAAGGAGATCTAACCAGTCCATTCTGAAGGAGATCAACCCTGGGATTTCTTTGGAGGGAATGATGCTGAAGCTGAAACTCCAATACTTTGGCCACCTCATGTGAAGAGTTGACTCCTTGGAAAAGGCTCTGATGCTGGGAAGGATTGGGGGGCGGGAGGAGAAGGGGATGACAGAGGATGAGATGGCTGGATGGCATCACTGACTTGATGGACGTGAGTCTGAGTGAACTCCTGGAGTTGGTGATGGACAGGGAGGCCTGGCGTGCTGCGATTCATGGTGTGGCAAAGAGTCAGACACGCCTGAGCGACTGAACTGAACTGAAGGTTCACAACAAAATTGAGGGGAAGGTACAGAGATTTCTCATATTCCCCCTACTCCCACACGTGCACAGTCCTGCCTCATTAATAAGCCCCCGGAAGTGGTTCTGTTGTTACAGCTGATGAGCATGTAGTGGTACATCATAATCATCCAGAGTTCACAGTTCACTTTGTGATTCACTCTTGTTGTTACACATTCTGAAGGTTTGAGCAAGTATATGATGGCGCATATCCATCATTATGATAGCATACTGAGTATTTTTACTGTCCTGAAATCCTCTGTGCTCCTCACCTGTCCGTCCCCTCTCCGCGACTCCTGGCAGGCACTGGCCTTTTTACTGTCTCCATAGTTTGCCTTTTCTGTAATATTATATATTAGTAGTTTGCATCATGTGGTCCTTTTCCATAATATTATATATTAATAGTTTGAATCATGTAGTGTGTAGCTTTTTCAGATTGTCTTCTTTCACTTAGTATATGTATTTGTAGCTCCTTCATGGCTTTTTCATGGGTTAATAGCTCATTTCTTTTTAGTGCAGTTTATTTATTCATTCACTTACTAAAGGACATCTTGGTTGCTTCTAAGTTTTGGCAGTTATAAATAAAACTGCTATAAACATTGGTGTGCAGAGTTTTGTGTGGACATATTTTCAAGTCATTTATGACCAAGAAGTGCAATTGCTGGATCATATAGTAAAAATATATTTACTTGTGTGAGATACTGTCATGCTGCCTTCCAAAAGTGCTGGGCCAATTTGCATTTCTACCAGCACTGTCTGAGAGTTCCCTGCACTCTGTGTCCTCGCTAAAATTTGGTATTGTCGGTATTCCATCACAGTAGGTCATGTCATTGCGTTGTTGTTTTCTTTTCCATTTCCCTGAGGGATGCTATGATGTGGGGCATCTTTCCATACGCCGTTTGCCATTTGTGTGTCTTCTTTGGTGAGGTCTGGCTTGTCTTCTTCTTCTTTAGACATCATCTTTCCCAGAGTAGTTCTTAATTTTAACAAGGCTTTATCAACTTTTTCTCTCATGAATTGTGTCTTTGGTGTTGTATATAAAAAGGTATCACTGTACCCAAGGTCATCTAGTTTTTTTTCTGTTATCTTCTAGAGTTTTATAGTTTGGAATTTTACAAATATTTCTATGATCCTTTTGGGGCTAATTTCTGTGGAGGGTGTAAGGTCTGTGTCTAGATTTTTCTTTTTTTGTTTGCATATGGCTATCCAGTTTTTCTAGCACCAGTGGTTGAAAAGACTTACTACCTCCACTGTATTACCTTTACTTCTTTGTAGGAATCCACTGACTCTGTTTATGTGGTCTATTTTTGGTCTCTCAACTCTGTTCCATTGATACATTTGTCTTTCTTTTGCAATTCCACATGGTCTTGATCATTGAAGCTTCATAATAAGGATAGCAGTTGGGTAGTGTCAGTACTCCGTTTTTCTCTTTCAGTATAGTTTTGGCTACTCTGGGCCTCATGCCACTCCATGTAAACTTTAGAATGAATTTGTCAGTATCCACAAAGTAACTTGTTAGAATTTTGACTGGGATTGCATTGAATCTGTAGATCAAGTTGGATAGAACTCACATCTTAAAAACAGCGACTCTTCTTATCCATGAGCATGGAGTATATAATCATTTATTTAGTTTTTCTTTGATTTTATCAAAGTTTTCTAGTTTTTCTCTACATGTACAATTCCTTTATAAGATATAGATCATATACATGACTTGTTAGATTTATACCAGGATGTTTTATTTGGGGGGGTATTAATGTAAATGGCAGAATGAAAACCACAATCACAGAAAGCTAACCAAAGTGATCATATGGGTCATAGCCTTATGACCTTATAACTCATTGAAACTATGAGCCTTGCCATGCAGGGCCACCCAAGATGGACCAGTCATACTGGAGAGTTATGACAAAACATGGTCCACTGGAGAACGGAATGGCAAGGTCATTCAGTTCAGTTCAATCACTCAGCTGTGTCCGACTCTTTGTGACCCCATGGACTGCAGCACGCCAGGCTTCCCTGTCCATCAACAACTCCCAGAGCTTCCTTAAACTCATGTCCATCGAGTTGGTGATGCCGTCCAACCATCTCATCTTCTGTTGTCCCCTTTTCCTCCTGCCATCAATTTTTCCCAGCATCAGAGTCTTTTCTAAGGAGTCAGCTCTTCGAGTCAGGTGGCCAAAGTATTGGCACTTCAGCTTCAGCATCAGTCCTTCCAGTGAATATTCAGGATTGATTTCCTTTAGGATGGACTAATTGAATCTCCTTGCAATCCAAGGGACTCTCAAGTCTTCTGCAGCACACAGTTCAAAAGTATCAGTTCTTTGGTGCTCAGCTTTCTTTATGGTCTAACTCTCACATCCATACATTACCACTGGCAAAACCATAGCTTGGACTACATGGACCTCTGTTGGCAATGTAAGGTCTCTCCTTTTTAATATGCTGTCTAGGTTTTTCATTGTTTTTCTTCTAAGGAGCAAGCTTCTTTTCGTTTGATGGCTGCAGTCACCATCTGCAGTGATTTTGGAGCCCAAGAAAATAAAGTCTGTCACTGTTTGCACTGTCTCCCCATCTATTCGCCATGAAGTGATGGGACTGGATGCCATGATCTTAATGTTGAGTTTTAAACCAGCTTTTTCACTCTCCTCTTTCACTTTCATCAAGAGGCTCTTTAGTTCCTCTTCACTTTCTGCCATAAGGGTGGTGTCCTCTGCATATCTGAGGTTATTGATATTTCTCCCTACAATCTTGATTCCAGCTTTGAGTCATCCAGTCTGGCATTTTGCATCATATTCTCTGCATATAAGTTAAACAATCAAGGTGACAATATATATCCTTGTCGTACTCCTTTCCCAATTTGGGACCAGTCCTCTGTTCCATGTCTGATTCTAACTGTTGCTTCTTGATTGGCATACAGATTTCTCAGGAGGCAGGTAAGGTGGCCTGGTTTTTCCATCTCTTTAAGAATTTTCCACAGTTTGTTGTGATCCACACAGTCAGAGGCTTTAGTGTAGTCAATTAAACAGAAGTAGATGTTTTCCTGGAATTCTCTTGCTTTTCTGTGCCCCAGCGGATATTGTCAATTTGATCTCTGGTTCCTCTGCCTTTTTAAATCCAACTTGAACATCTGGAAGTTCTTGGTTCACATTCTGTTGAAGCCTTAATATAGAATTTTGAGTGTTATTTTGCTAGTGTGTGAGATGAGTACAGTTGTGCAGTAGTTTAAACATTCTTTGGCATTGCCTTTCTTTGGGATTGGAGTGAAAACTGACCTTTTCTACTCCTGTGGCCACTGCTGAGTGTTCCAAATTTGCTGGCATATTAGCACTTGCTTGGAGAACTGCATACACAGTATGAAAAGACAAAAAGATATGACAGTGGAAAATGAACTGGATTTAGAAAAGGCAGAGGAACCAGAGATCAAATTGCCAACATCCAGTGGATCATAGAAAAAGCAAATTCCAAGAAAACATGTTTCACTAACTACTTTGGGGTCAGTGCCTTTGACTGTGTGAATCATAACAAACTGTGGAAAATTCTTAAAGAGATGGGCATACCAGGCAACCGTACCTGTCTGTCTCCTGAGAACCTGTATGTAGGAATAAGAAGGAGCAGTTAGAACTGGACTTGGGAACAACTGACTGGTTCCAGATTGGGAAAGGAGTACATCAAGAATATATATTGTTACCCTGCTTATTTCACTTATATGTAGAGTACATCATGTGAAATGCCAAGCTGGATGACACACAAGCTGGAATCATGATTGCCAGGAGAAATATCAATAACCTCAGATGTGCGGATGATATCACTCTAATGGCAGAAAGGGAAGAGGAACTAGAGAGCCTCTTGATGAGGGTGAATAAGGAGAGTGAAAAAGCTGGCCTAAAACTCAGCATTGAAAGGAACTGAGATCATGGCATCTGGTCCCATCACTTCATGGCAAATAGAGGGGAAAAGTGGAATCTGTGACAGATTTTATTTTCTTGGCCTCCAAAATCACTGTGGATGGTGACTGCAGCTATGAAATGAAAGACACTTGCTCCTTGGAGAAAAGCTATGACAAACCTAGAGAGCATATTAAAAAGCAGAGACAGCACTCTGCTGACAAAAATCCTTATAGTCAAAGCTGTGTTTTTTCCAGTAGTCATGTATGGTTGTGAGAGTTGGACCATAAAGAAGGCAGAGCACTGAAGAGCTGATGCTTTTGAATTGTGTTGCTGAACTAGATGTTTGAGAGTCCCTTGCTCAGCAAAGAGATCAAACCAGTCAATGCTAAAGGGAACCAGTCTTGAATATTCATTGGAAGGACTGATGCTAAAGCTCCAGTACTTTGGCTACGTGATGCAAGAGCTTACTCAGTGGAAAAGACCCCAGTGCTGGGAAGGACTGAGGGCAGAAGAAGGAGGTGAAGGAGGCTGAGATGCTTGGATGGCATCACCGACTCAGTGGACATGAGTTTGAGCAAACTCCAAGAAGTAGTGAAGGACAAAAAAAGACTGGTGTGCTGCAGTTCATGGGGTCAGAAAGTGTTGAGCATGACTGAGCAACTCAACAATAGGAATGTAGACATCTGCCTGTACTGTATTTATGTGTAGATCTGGTGACATGTAGAACATTTCTTGACTATTTCTAGTTTCTCAGTGAAATGGGAAGCACAGTCCTGGTGGTTTAAATTCTTTTCCCCTAACAAAATACATTGAAATCTTAACCTCCAGAATCTGTGAGTATGACCTTATTTGAAAATATGGACTTTGCAGATGTAAGCAAGTTAAGATGAGTTGTAGTTGTTTAGGATTATTTGTAAATCCAAAGACTGGTATCCTTACAAGGACAGAGAAATTTGGACAGAGACAGAGAAACTTAGGGAAGAAAGTCATATAAAGATAGAGTCAGACTGGAGTCAGGGAGCTACAAGCTTTGCCAACGTTTGCTAGTAACCATAAGAGGCTGAGGGGCAAGAAAGGATTCTTCCCAAGAGCCTTCAGAGGGAGCTTGTTCCTGCCAGTACTTTGATTTATGACTTCTTGCCTCCGAACTGCAAGAGAATACATTTCTATTATCTTAAGCCACCTATTTTGTGGTTGTTTGGTTCCAGCAGTCCTTGGAAACTGATACCAGTCTTCAACTGCGAGTGAGAATAGGGGAAGGCTTGATGTTTTGATTTCTCATGGATTTTTAAAAAAACTTTTATTTTTTTGACCTAAGACTTTCCATGATATCAGGCTTCCTTGACATTTTCACCGGCTGGTGCCTAGAATGTTACTAGGCCAGTTTTTAATGGACAGAACATGTCTTCAAGGCTACAGTCTTGGTAGTAGTTTTCTTACTTTTTTGCAATTCCAAGCATGTGACTTCTTGCAGGTAGGATTAGAAAAGCTGATTGCCACACTCAGAACTGATTGACCCTTCTCCTCCCAATGGGCCTCTGTTGAATCAGTTTAT
This sequence comes from Aepyceros melampus, assembly GCA_006408695.1. Lineage (NCBI taxonomy): Eukaryota > Metazoa > Chordata > Mammalia > Artiodactyla > Bovidae > Aepyceros > Aepyceros melampus. The sequence continues at coordinate 111,017 of SJXQ01000371.1, forward strand.
GATTATTTCTTTGTTTTTTAACATTCTTATAAAAATTTTTAACATAGAGGGAAGTTGAACTTTACAGTAAACGCTTATATACTCACTGTCTAGAGGAAAAGTTTGGCAGACTTTTTCTGAAAAGAGCCAGATAGTAAATATTTTAAGCTTGGCAAGACATCCAGCATCTGTCACAAACTGTTGAACTGTCCCGTTGTGGTGCTTTTCCAGCCATGCACAATTTACAAATGAGTGAATGTGACTGTGCTTTATTTATAGACACTAAAATTTGAATTTTGTATTTCTTATGTCAGAAATTATTCTTTTTGTTTATTTTCAACTTTATTCAAAATACTGTTCTTAGCTCATGGGCCCTAAGAACAGGTGGCAGACCAATTTTAACCCACAGGCTATATGTGGTTTATTGACCCCATTTGGGGTTTGCAATGAATATTCTGTTTTGTTTGCTTGATCACATATCTATCCATCTATCCATCCCTCTATCAGTCTAGCAGTTTATCTGTATTTTGGTGCATTCAAAATTAGTTGTAGATAGTACCTTTTATATCTAAACACTTTCATTATACATATCATTACTTAGAGGTCAAGTTTGGGGGGAGTGTGGTAAAATTTTCTTACAGTGAAATGAAAAAAGTCTTAAGTGTAGCATGTGTTGACTTTGTCAGGTCACGCCCCTGCATAACCTTTATCCTTATAAAAATATTGAACATTATCATCCCAGATGAGCCCCAGCCTTCCTCCTTGCCCTCCAGATCCTGCTGTAGCCATTGCTATGAGCACAAAGCTGAAGTATTGGACTCAGCAGCAGCTGTTGCCACTGCTGTCGTGGGAAGAGATTGGTGATGACAAGAATGGGATGCTTACATTTTTTTTTCATTGTCCTTCATGTTCAATATTGGCTGTTTTCTTGAGGGTTAATAGCTATATTCCTCCCATTCATGCTCTTGTTTCTTAAGATCTGTAGACTCTTGTTTGTTCCTATTTAAATATGAATGTAAAAATTGAGTAGTATTAGTAACTGATCTGGGCTTCTCTGGTGGCTCAGACTGTAAAGAATCTGCCTGCAGTGTGGGAGACCTGGGTTCAATCTTAGAGATGGGAAGATCCCCTGGAGGAGGAAATGGCAGCCCACTCCAGTATTCTTGCCTGGAGAATCCCATGGATAGAGGAGCCTGGCGGGCTACAGTCCTTAGGGTTGCAAAGAATTGGACATGACTAAGTAACTAAGCACACACACAGTAGCTGATCTAGGTTTTAAAATTTATGATGAAGGTCATTATTGGATTTTCTTAGTAGTTCTTACCTTGAAGGTGAAGACAGCCTTCAAGGTTTGCAATATATTTCACCCTGACTGTAGAGTATTGGTAGTATATTGACAATCAGGCTTCTAACATGGGTGCATAGACAGGCAATATCAGAGACCCTTGTCCATTGTAGATGTTAGAAAGGAATTATTTTGGACTGACTTAGAGGAGTTTACCACTGTATACAACTGTTCTTCCTTTCTCTTTTTATACCTTATGGCAGTTTAAGGATAAGTGGGTATACTGCTGTTTCTCTGGTGGCATTGTACTAGGTCAGCTTGGCTAAACTGGAAAGATGTTTCCAAAATTTCCTTTCCTGTACTGGTCAGTTAGCACTGGTTACAAAAGACATTTTGTGGAAAAGCTATAGGAGAGAAGTGAAGTGGCAGGCATGCTTTGTGGCTCTCTGAGGGTCAGTGCTGTGTTCCAGGCGCTGTGGCAGCTCTCTCGTTTGCTAGCTCACCTTGTAGGTGTGGGATGGCAGTTGGACCTGCAATTCCTTCAGCACCTGTCAGATTCCCCCCTTCAGCATCTCTGAGTACTTGCCCTGCATGTGCAGCTCCCTAGAGAAGGGTGTGCGTTTCTCCTTTTGGTCACCCTTGGCATCAGGCTTGGGTTGGTGAGAGACAGACGTCAGTTCAGTTTGTTATTACTGTTATCCTTACGGTTCCAGTTAGTTCTTGCAGACTTCATTTCTCCTTATCAGTTCCAGCTTATCCTGACAGGTTCCAGTTTGTCCTTGCTCTTTACTCCTGACTGCTTGTCTGGCTGACCTACAGCGTGACTTCAGGCTCAAGACCAGATGCAAGGGCAACAGCCTGTACCCGTTGCTCAGCAGCTCCCACACTGTTGCAGTCTGACCACTGCAATAAATCTTTCTTCTTATCATCTATGCTGTTCTGTCTCATTGATTGAACCCTAATTGATACACCTTGGATATTCTAAGGTTCACAGATTTATAATATTTGATCCCATATTTGGAGAGTTATTTCTACCAGTTTATTTTATCTTCCAGAAATTTTTCTGTTTCTCTTCTATTCTTGGCACCTTTTCTTTATTGTTTCCAGTGCTATTGTGTATTCTCATTTATAATACTTCTTCAGCATATCAGTGGCATTTCAAACCTTTAATAGTTTGAATTTAAAAATTCTTATTGTGCTTAAGCAGTATTAGTTTTAAAAAACATTTAAACAGTTGTAACTAGAGAAGCCATGAAATTAAAAGGCACTTACTCCTTGGAAGGAAAGTTATGACCAACCTAGATAGTATATTGAAAAGCAGAGATATTACTTTGCCAACAAAGGTCCGTCTACTCAAGACTATGGTTTTTCCAGTGGTCATGTATAGATGTGAGGGTTGGACTGTAAAGAAAGCTGAGTGCTTGAAGAATTGATGCTTTTGAACTGCGGTGTTGGAGAAGACTCTTGAGAGTCCCTTGGACTGCAAGGAGATCCAACCAGTCCATCCTAAAGGAGATCAGTCATGGGTGTTCATTGGAAAGACTGATGCTAAAGCTGAAACTTCAGTACTTTGGCCACCTCATGTGAAGAGCTGACTCACTGGAAAAGACCCTAATGCTGGGAGGGATTTGGGGCAGGAGGGGAAGGGGATGGATGACAGAGGATAAGATAGCTGGATGGCATCACCTACTCGATGGACATGAGTTTGAGTGAACCCCGGAAGTTGGGATGGACAGGAACGCCTGGCGTGCTGCGATTCATGGGGTCGCAAAGAGTCGGATGTGACTGAGCGACTGAACTGAACTGAACCGTACTGGAGAAGGCAGTGGCACCCCACTCCAATACTCTTGCCTGGAAAATCCCATGGACGGAGGAGCCTGATAGGCTGCAGCCCATGGGGTCGCTAAGAGTCGGACACAACTGAGCAACTTCACTTTCACTTTTCACTTTCATGCATTGGAGAGGGAAATGGCAACCCACTCCAGTGTTCTTGCCTGGAGAACCCCAGGGATGGAGGAGCCTGGTGGGCTGCTGTCTCTGGGGTCGCACAGAGTTGGACACCACTGAAGCGACTTAGCAGCAGCAGCAGCAGCAGCAGCACTGTTGTTAACAGTCTTTTAAAAACAGCTGAACCTGGACTGGTGATCTGTTTCACATATGATATTATACATGTTTCAGTGCTACTCTCTCAAATCATCCCACCCTCACCTTCTCCCACAGAGTCCAAAAGTCTGTTCTTTACATCTATGTCTCTTTTGCTGTCTCAAATATAGAGTCATCCTTACCATCTTTCTAAATTTCATATATATGCATTAATATACTGTATTGGTGTTCTCCTTTCTTTTTTTTTTTTAGTTTGTTTTGCTTTACAATACTTTATTCGTTTTGCTACACATCAACATGAATCAGCCACGAGTGTACATGAACTCCCAATCCCGACCCCCACGTCTACCCTCCCGCCCTACACCCTCTCTCTGGATTATCCCCGTGCATCAGTCCCAAGCATCCTGCATCCTGCATCAAACCTGGACTGGCGATTCGTTTCACTTATGATATCACACATGTTACACTGCCACTCTGCCAACCCATCCCACCCTCTCCCTCTCCCACAGAGTCCAAAAGGCCGTTCTATACATCTGTGTCTCTTTTGCTGTCTTGCGTACAGGTTTATCATTACCATCATTCTAAATTCCATATATATGTGTAAGTATACTGTATTGGTGTTTTTCTTTCTGGCTTACTTCACTCTGTATAATCGGCTCCAGCGTCATCCACCTCATTAGAACTGATTCAAATGTATTCTTTTTAATAGCTGAGTAATACTCCATTGTGTATATGTACCACAGCTTTCTTATCCATTCATCTGCTGATGGACATCTAGGTTGCTTCCATGTCCTGGCTATTATAAACAGTGCCGCAATAAACATTGGGGTACACGTGTCTCTTTCACTTCTGGTTTCCTTGGTGTGTATGCCCAGCAGTGTGATCGCTGGATCATAAGGCAGTTCTATTTGTAATTTTTTAAGGAATCTCCACACTGTTCTCCATAGTGGCTGTACTAATTTGCATTCCCACAACAGTGTAAGAGCGTTCCCTTCTCTCCACACCCTCTCCAGCATTTATTGCTTGTTGACTTTTGGATCGCAGCCATTCTGACTGGTGTGAAATGGTACCTCATTGTGGTTCTGATTTGCATTTCTCTGATAATGAGTGATGTTGAGCATCTTTTCATGTGTTTGTTAGCCATGTGTATGTCTTCTTTGGAGAAATGTCTATTTAGTTCTTTGGTCCATTTTTTGATTGGGTCATTTATTTTTCTGGAGTTGAGCTGCATAAGCTGCTTGTATATTTTTGAGATTAGTTGTTTGTCAGTTGTTTCATTTGTTATTATTTTCTCCCATTCAGAAGGCTGTCTTTTTACCTTGTTTATAGTTTCCTTTGTTGTGCAGAAGCTTTTAATTTTAATTAGATCCCATTTGTTTATTTTTGCTTTTAAAATAGATCACCAGTCCAGGTTTAATGTATGAGACAGGGTGCTCAGGGCTGATGCACTGGTGTGGCCCTGAGGGATGAGGTGGGGAGGGAGGTGGGAGAGGGTTTCAGGATAAGGAACACATGTACACCCATGGCTGATTCATGCGAATGTATGGCAAAAATCCTGTAATATTGTAAAGTAATTAGCCTCCAATTAAAATAAATATATTTTTAAAAATCTAAAAAAAAAACAGCTGAAGTTTTTTTACGGTAAAGACCCACTTAAAACCGTGAGCTGGGAGTATACCAAAAACCCAAAGAAGTTTTTGCGTATAAATGGCCTAGAGTGAGACAGCAGTGTCAGTTTAAATCAGCACTATGGCAGAGGCACAGTGAGAGGCGTTTGACGGCCAATCTTGAGACCTATTTTCACATTATGCTCTAGACATGTAATATTATGTGATCGATTATGAAGTAAGGTCTTACACTTTTCTTTTTCGCAACTTTAAAGTTTGATCACCTATTTCAGTGACGTGATTCTCCATTGGAGTTGATTTGTGTACCATTTGTTTTCAACATGTTTGTTTATTATCAGTATATTTTTTTATTTCTGAGGTTGTTGTTTTTTGTTGGCAGTGAAGTGAAGTCGCTCAGTCGTTTCCTGCTCTTTGCGACCCCATGGACTGTAGCCCACCAGGCTCCTCTGTCCATGGGATATTCCAGGCAAGAGTACTGGAGTGGACTGCCGTTTCCTTCTCCAGGGGATCTTCCCAGCCCAGGGATCGAACTCAAGTCTCCTGCATTGCAGACAGACAGTTTACCGTCTGACCCACCGTTCTGTTCCGTTCAGTCGCTCAGTCGTGTCTGACTCTTTGCGACCCCATGAATCGCAGCACGCCAGGCCTCCCTGTCCATCACCAACTCCCGGAGTTCACTCAGACTCATGTCCATTGAGTCCGTGATGCCATCCAGACATCTCATCCTCGGTCGTCCCCTTCTCATGCCCCCAATCCCTCCCAGCATCAGGGTCTTTTCCAGTGAGTCAACTCTTCGCATGAGGTGGCCAAAGTACTGGAGCTTCAGTTTTAGCATCATTCCTTCCAAAGAAATCCCAGGGTTGATCTCCTTCAGAATGGACTGGTTGGATCTCCTTGCAGTCCAAGGGACTCTCAAGAGTCTTCGCCAACACCACAGTTCAAAAGCATTTTGAATAAATTATGCCAATGGAGACATCCAAAAATATTATTACATTTTTAGAAATATATTATTAAATATTGGGGAAATAGATTCTTCTTAAATAGTTCCTTTTCTTTAAGAGGCAGCATGATATGGTTTTTAAAAAACACTTATTTCCATGTATTTATATCTCATCGTCCCCTTCTCCTCCTGCCCCCAATCCCTCCCAGCATCAGGGTCTTTTCCAGTGAGTCAACTCTTCGCATGAGGTGGCCAAAGTACTGGAGCTTCAGTTTTAGCATCATTCCTTCCAAAGAAATCCCAGGGTTGATCTCCTTCAGAATGGACTGGTTGGATCTCCTTGCAGTCCAAGGGACTCTCAAGAGTCTTCGCCAACACCACAGTTCAAAAGCATTGTTGAATAAATTATGCCAATGGAGACATCCAAAAATATTATTACATTTTTAGAAATATATTATTAAATATTGGGGAAATAGATTCTTCTTAAATAGTTCCTTTTCTTTAAGAGGCAGCATGATATGGTTTTTAAAAAACACTTATTTCCATGTATTTATATCTCATATTCAAGTGTTAGCATACTGAATTATTTAAAATTTATTACTGGTATAATGTAAGACATTGGCTTAAAATTGAATACCAAAAATGGTTGTATAGTTTTAGTTTCTTCTTTATTCCTACTTTTTCCCTACCTCTGCCATTTATATAGAGAGTTATAATTGGATTTGTTAGTATATAGAAACTGTGAACTGAATTCTTAATCAGTGGAGATGAATGTTTTCTGGGCTTGCACTGAAGCTCACTCTTTCCTTCGGATCTTGTTTTTTAACCTTTGAAGATTACTGACAGCTATTCTATATTTTAATAAGAAGTGGTGAAAATTGATGAAGTTTTACGTGTAGTCTTAGGTTGAGGAATGATGTTTTCCTCTTTTGAAACGTTTTTTTGTTCTGAATTATCTGTACTTGTGATTTTTCTTAAATAGTTCCTTTTTTTTAAGAGGAAGCATTTTTTAAAATCCGTTGTCTTATTATTTATTATTTCTTGGCTTATTGATGTATCAGGCTAGCAGCATCTTCTGAGAGTTTGTTACATTACAGTTTAATACTAAAGTCTAAGAGATATTTTATATTAAGAAAATGCTTTCAGTTTTTGTGAGAATTTAAGAATTTTTTTCTATAATCAGTTTGGTTAAAATATGTTTTGATGATCATGAAAACATAACTACCTGTTTGAACTGGACTTTGTTCTTACTATTGTGAGCAATTCAATTTCCTCTGACAATATTTTAAAGTATTCATCCGGTCATTCATTCATTAATGAGTGCCTTTGACATTCTAAGTACAGTGGTCATGCAGTTGGTGTGATGGCGCTGTCCTAGCACAGTGTACTTGGTGTACAGGAGGACTTGATGTACAGTGCAGAAGCAGACTCTTAAGGGATACGCAGGAGTGTGCCACACGGAGAAGGACAAGAAACAACAGTTCAGAAACAAGTAAAAGAATGAATAAAGCCTCAGAAGCTAGGATATAGCCTGAAATATTAAGGGAAATTTACAACATTTTGTTGTAGCTGTAGCATAGAGTGTAAGGCAGGAAGAGTTGAGAAACAGAGACTATGTTTTAAGGAGCTTGGATTTTCTCCTAAAAGCTATAGAAAGTCCCTCAGGGATTTTAAGCAGAAGAATGATTTGAGCAGTGGTGTAGAGCAAGGGTTAGGAAACTGCAGCTTATGCCGCTTTTTTGTATGGCCAACTACCTGAGAATGGTTTTTACATCTTTAAATGGTTGGAAGAAAATCAAAAGAAGGATAATATTTTCTGACACCTGAAAATTATATGAAAATCAAATTTTAGTGTCCATAAATAGTTTTATTGGAACAGAGCCACACTCATCTGTTTACATCTTGTCTATGCCTGCTTTTTCACTACAACGGCAGAGTTGAGTAGCTGCTGTAAAGAACATATGACCTGCAAAGCCTGAAATATTTACTGTCTGGCCCTTTACAGAGAATGTTTGCCAACACCTGGTCTAAATACACCAATTAAATTATAGAGATAGTCAGAATGGGTAGAAAAGCAAGACCCAACCGTATCCTGTCTATAAGAAACCCACTTTAAATATGAAGATTCAGATAGGATAAAAGTAAAACGATGAGAAAAGATAAGTTCTATAAATCCTAATCAAAAGAAAGTTGAAGTAGTTTTGTTAATACCAGAAACAAGAAACTTAGCAGGGATAAAGAAGGCTATTACAATAATGATCAAAGGGGCAATTCAATAAAAAGCCATCACAATCCTAAACATATATAAAGCCACTGATAGAGCAGAGAAGAGTAATAGACAGATCTACCATTGCAGTTGAGATGTCAACACTCCTCTCACTACTGATAGGGCAAGTAGAAAATAATTAGTTAAGGATGTAGAGACGTGAACATCATCACCAGCCAGATCTAACTGACGTTTACAGTACATTTACTCTGACAACAGCAGAATACACGTTGCTTTCAGGTGTATATGAAACAAGGCTGTATTCTGACCTATGAAAACAAATGGAAAAGAATAGAATATATTCTCTGACAGTAATGGAATTAGGAACCAATCACATAAAGATATTTGTAATATCTCCAGTTATTTGGAAATTAAACAACTCACTTCTAAATAATCTAAGAATCAATAGAAAATTAAATATGTTGAACTGAATAAAACTCAAAGCACTGCATATAAAAATTTGTGGGATGCAGCTGAAGTAGTTGTTTAGAGAGAAATGTTTAGCGTCACTAAATGCTTACATTTGAAAAAAAAAGAAAATTCCTCTAAGTCCGTAACCCAAGCTTTCATCTCAAGAAAACAGAAAATGAAGGGAAAGTTAAATCTAAAGCAAACAGAAGAAAGGAAAATGTAAAGCTAAAACCAGAAATAAAAGACAGTAGAGAAATTAATGAAATCAAAAGCTGATCCTCTGAAAAGATTGATAAAATTGGATAAACCTCTAGCCAAACTGACCATAAAAAAAGAGAGAAGATACAAATTACAGTATCAGGAATGAAAGAGGAGAATTTGTCAGAAATCCTGTGGATATTAAAAGGAGAATTAGGAATATACTGAGAAGTTTTATTTCAATAAACGACAATTTAAATGAGCAAATCTCTTTAAAGATATAAATTACCAGAGTTTACTCAAGAAGAAATAGATAACCTGAATACTGTGATATTTATGAAAAACAAAACAAAACTGAATCCATAATTTAAAATGTTCCTACTAAGAAAACTACAGGCCCAGATGGTTTTACTGGTGAATTCTTCCAAACACACATGGAAGAAATAATACCAATTGTATGTAAATCCTTTCAGAATACCAAAGAGGATGGAACGCTTCTGAACTCATTTTGTTGTGATAGCAGTGTTAATCTGATCCTAAGCCCAGGAAAAGACAAAGTGACTACAGACTAATATCCCTCATGAAAATCAGTCAGTTCAGTCACTCAGTCGTGTCCAACTCTTTGCGACCCCATGAATCGCAGCACGCCAGGCCTCCCTGTCCATCACCAACTCCCGGAGTTCACTCAGACTCACGTCCATTGAGTCCGTGATGCCATCCAGCCATCTCATCCTCGGTCGTCCCCTTCTCCTCCTGCCCCCAATCCCTCCCAGCATCAGGGTCTTTTCCAATGAGTCAACTCTTCGCATGAGGTGACCAAAGTACTGGAGCTTCAGCTTCAGCATCATTCCTTCCAAAGAAATCCCAGGGCTGATCTCCTTCAGAATGGACTGGTTGGATCTCCTTGCAGTCCAAGGGACTCTCAAGAGTCTTCTCCAACACCACAGTTCAAAAGCATCAATTCTTCTGCGCTCAGCCTTCTTCACAGTCCAACTCTCACATCCATACATGACCACAGGAAAAACCATAGCCTTGACTAGACGGACCTTAGTCGGCAAAGTAATGTCTCTGCTTTTGAATATACTATCTAGGTTGGTCATAACTTTTCTTCCAAGGAGTAAGCGTCTTTTAATTTCATGGCTGCAGTCACCATCTGCAGTGATTTTGGAGCCCAAAAAAATAAAGTCTGACACTGTTTCTACTGTTTCCCCATCTATTTCCCATGAAGTGATGGGGCCAGATGCCATGATCTTCGTTTTCTGAATGTTGAGCTTTAAGCCAACTTTTTCACTCTCCTCTTTCACTTTCAACAAGAGGCTTTTTAGCTCCTCTTCACTTTCTGCCATAAGGGTGGTGTCATCTGCATATCTGAGGTGATTGATATTTCTCCCAGCAATCTTGATTCCAGCTTGTGTTTCTTCCAGTCCAGCGTTTCTCATGATGTACTCTGCATATAAGTTAAATAAGCAGGGTGACAATATACAGCCTTGACGTACTCCTTTTCCTATTTGGAACCAGTCTGTTGTTCCATGTCCAGTTCTAACTGTTGCTTCCTGACCTGCATACAGATTTCTCAAGAGGCAGGTCAGGTGGTCTGGTATTCCCATCTCTTTCAGAATTTTCCACAGTTTACTGTGATCCACACAGTCAAAGGCTTTGGCATAATCAATAAAGCAGAAATAGATGTTTTTCTGGAACTCTCTTGCTTTTTCCATGATCCAGCGGATGTTGGCAATTTGATCTCTGGTTCCTCTGCCTTTTCTAAAACCAGCTTGAACATCAGGGAGTTCACGGTTCACGTATTGCTGAAGTCTGGCTTGGAGAATTTTGAGCATTACTTTACTAGCATGTGAGATGAGTGCAATTGTGCGGTAGTTTGAGCATTCTTTGGCATTGCCTTTCTTTGGAATTGGAATGAAAACTGACCTTTTCCAGTCCTGTGGCCACTGCTGAGTTTTCCAGATTTGCTGGCAAATTGAGTGCAGCACTTTCACAGCATCATCTTTCAGGATTTGAAACAGCTCAGCTGGAATTCCATCACCTCCACTAGCTTTGTTCGTAGTGATGCTTTCTAAGGCCCACTTGACTTCGCGTTCCAAGATGTCTGGCTCTAGATTAGTCATCACATCATCATGATTATCTGGGTCATGAAGATCTTTTTTGTACAGTTCTTCCGTGTATTCTTGCCACCTCTTCTTAATATCTTCTGCTTCTGTTAGGTCCAGACCATTTCTGTCCTTTATCAAGCCCATCTTTGCATGAAATGTTCCCTTGGTACATCCCTCATGAACATAGACACAAAAAATTCTTAACAACATATTATGAATTGAATTTAGCAGTATATAAAAAGGATACTACATCATGACTGAATGGTGTTTATTATAGAAATGCAAGGCTGTTTTAGCATTCAGAATCAGTGAATATAATTTACTATATCAATAGGCTTCAGAAGAAAAGGCATGTGATGGTCTCAATAAATGCATAAAAAGCATTTGATAAAATTTAACATCCATTCATGGTATTAAAAAAAAAAGTGAACAAACTAGGCATGAAAATTGACTTCTTCCACCTGATAAATGGCATCTATGAAAAACCTACAGTTAAAATCATACTAGATAGCAAATGAGTGAGAATGCTTTCCTACTAAGACCAGGTACAAGGCAAGGATGTTCACTTTCACTGTTCACCACATTCAACATCATTCTTAAAGTCCTAGCTATTGTAAAACAGTAAAAAAAAAAAAAGATATATGACATACAGATTAATAAGGAAGAAATAAAACTGCAAATTATCAGATGATATGAATAACTACTTCAGAAATCCCTGTGTTGAGAAAAGTATACAGTTTAATATAAGGTGTAAAGATAATTCCCATGTTCAAGGATACAAAGACTCAGTATTATAAAACTAACATTTCATCTCAAATTGGTTTACTGATTCAGCATAATTTTAAAACCAATGTTATTTATATATGATATTTAAACTAACTGACTCTAATATGTATATGGATGGAAAAAAGGGCCAAGGATAGTTAATATGGTCCTGAATTACAAGGTGAGGACCATTTGCTATACTAGTGATAAAAATTTTTATAAACAGCTTGTAGTAAATACATTGAGGAATTCACTAAAGAAAATAGAGTGGAAATGCTAGAAACAAACCCTCATATAAAGGGAACTTTGGTGTTATAAAGGAAGTGATATTGAAGATCTTCTGAAAGAATTGTTATTGTTCAGTCGCTAAGTCATGTCCAACTCTTTGCGACCCTCATGGACTGTAGCCTGCCAGGCTCCTCTGTCCATGGGATTCTCTAGACAAGAATATTGGAGTGGGTTGTCATTCCTTTCTCCAGGGGGTCTTCCTGACCCAGGGATTTAACCTGGGTTTCCTGGATTGCAGCCAAAAGATTTTTTTTTATTTTTTAATAAAGGGAACTTTGGTGTTATAAAGGAAGTGATATTGAAGATCTTCTGAAAGAATTGTTATTGTTCAGTCGCTAAGTCATGTCCAACTCTTTGCGACCCTCATGGACTGTAGCCTGCCAGGCTCCTCTGTCCATGGGATTCTCTAGACAAGAATATTGGAGTGGGTTGTCATTCCTTTCTCCAGGGGGTCTTCCTGACCCAGGGATTTAACCTGGGTTTCCTGGATTGCAGCCAAAAGATTTTTTTTTATTTTTTTATCTTTTGTGCCACCAGGGAAGCCCCGTAAGTAATAATGTACACATCAAAAAGCCTAAGAAGTAACAGAGATATAATATGAATCTACAGGAATTCATATTCATTGCTGGGTGGATTGTAAACTGATACAATGACTTTGAAAATAATTTGCCATTATTCTGTAAAGTTGAATACTCATAGACCCTAGGATTCAACAGTTTTATATCTTAAACAGACTGCTATACATATGTATCAGGTGACCTGTGCTAAGAGAGTCATGCTGCTTCATTGTTGATAATAGCTAACAATTGGAAGCAATTTGAGTGTCCACTTGGAGAAAAGAGATATAAATTGTGGTATGTTCATACAAAGATGTGTTATATAGCAGTGAAAGTGAATGAAGTATTCCACTTGGGATAACATGAATGAAACAGCATCATGGGGAAAACGACAATTGTAAAAGATTGTACTGCCTGAGGAGAAAGCTGAGCGAGAGTTAAGAACGCAGACTCTGGAGATGAACTGTGAAGGCCTTGAGTTCTGGCTCCTCTCCTTACTGGAAATGTATTCTTATATAAGTCATTTATCCTCTCTGATTTATTTTCTCATCTGTCAGATAGTGGTTATTGTGAGGATTAAATAATATGTGTAATGTGCCTGTAAAACACTTTCAGTTCAGTTCAGTCACTCAGTCATGTCTGACTCCTTGCGACCCCATGAATCGCAGCACGCCAGGCCTCCCTGTCCATCACCAACTCCCGGAGTTCACTCAGACTCACGTCCATTGAGTCCGTGATGCCATCCAGACATCTCATCCTCGGTCGTCCCCTTCTCATGCCCCCAATCCCTCCCAGCATCAGGGTCTTTTCCAATGAGTCAACTCTTCGCATGAGGTGGCCAAAGTACTGGAGCTTCAGCTTTAGCATCATTCCTTCCAAAGGAATCCCAGGGTTGATCTCCTTCAGAATGGACTGGTTGGGACACTTTGGTGCTATGTAAATGTTAACTATTCCTATTACTCTGGATTCTGTTGCTACTGGGCAGTTTTGTCTTTACTGTTTACTTTTTGTTGTGATTTTAAATCATGTTATCTCATTCCCCCTCTCCCAGTGGATCTAATACATGGTCACTGAGGGCAATTAGAAAAGAGAGGAAAATATCAGAAATAATTAAACAACCATAGTATAATTGCTAGTTGAAGCAGTTCTTAACTGTTGCCTCTGATCCTTGCAAGATCCAAGTCTATACTGGTATCCAGGAAAGACAAATACACTTCTTTTTTTTTTTTTCATGCAAAAACAGAAGTGCTTTTTTTTTTTTTTTTTTTTTATGAAAGACATAAGTGAAATGGGACCTTGTTATGCTATGTAGCTATCATGCCAATCTTTGCTAATAAACTTATGTAATACTGGCCAGTATGAGATTCTCCAGTAAGAATTCCTATGGAGACTGCCTGAAACATGACTCAAAATATGCAATAAAAGTTATAAACCATCACGAATACAGAAAGAGTTGCTTACTCCATGGTATTAAGCCCTCATTTAGACCTGCTGCTTCTGCTGCTGCTGCTGCTAAGTCACTTCAGTCGTGTCTGACTCTGTGCAGCCCCATAGACGGCAGCCCACCAGGCTCCGCCGTCCCTGGGATTCTCCAGGCAGGAACACGGGAGTAGGTTGCCATTTTCTTCTCCAATGCATGAAAGTGAAAAGTGAAAGTGAAGTCGCTCAATCTTATCTGACTCTCAGCGACCCCATGGACTGCAGCCCACCAGGCTCCTCCGTCCATGGGATTTTCCAGGCAAGAGTACTGGAGTGGGGTGCCATTGCCTTCTCCATCATTTAGACCTATTATTACGTTTTAACGTGAAGTTAGAGGAGAGGTGGTTATCCATTACCCACCACCAGAGAGAATTGAGATAATTCAGTTAATGGTACTAAATAAGTTGAAATAATATGAATTTTTACATACTCTCCTTCCTGCTCTCTCAATTCTGCCTGCTGTTAGTGTTATTCTGGTGACTCTACAGAGTAAATGGTATTTATTATTCTCCCCTAAGAATCCTTGTAGGTCTGGTTGTAGATATGCATGTGACTATACAATAGAAATACAATGTAAAGTAATTAGGCAAATCTTATAGCAATATAGAGAATCTTTAAAAATATTAGAGAATTACTATAATGAAAAGTAATTAAAAACTGAAGGATCTGGAGGAGTCAGGTAATAAATAATTGAAGAGAAAATCCACAAGATTCATGACATATATAGAGAGGTTGAAAGAGTATGATTTGATAATTAAAGGACTAGAGAAGTCCTTGGGAAACTGAAAACCATGAATATTTTTATAGCAGTGACCTTCCTTATGATAAAGTGAAAAATTCAGTTTGAAGAGAAGATTGTCATATTAGTGTAATTTTATTAGACTTTTAATATAATGATATACATATACAGAAAAGTACATAAAATATATGTGTAGTTTAAAGAATAGCTGTTCCTGGATCCTGAAGTAGAGCATTGCCAAACACCCCAGATGCCAACCAGGTGCCTTTATCAGTCCTTTCTCTTCCTTTAGACTTAACTACTATGCTTTGTCCTAACGTTTTCCTTGATGTTCTTCTTAGTTTCATCATCTGTGTATTCTTCACTGATAGCTAATTTTATCATTTTGAAATTTCACATGAATGTTGTCATTTATGTGTATTTCTTAATGTCTTTCTGTTTTGCTCAATGCATTTGTGATGCTTATTCTTAATTGTGGTGTGAGACTCTAGCTCAGTTTTTCAGTCCTGTATAGTATTCCTGTAAAATGAAAGAATACGTATTAGTTTAGACACCTTTGATATTTTGTATTTGTTTTAAGAGCCTAAAAATGTTTTTCTGTTTTTTTAAACATTTGTTTATTTTTCATTGTGCTGGGTCTTTGTTGCTATGCGGACTTTTCTCTAGTTGTGGCAAGCAGGGACTACTCCCTGGTTCGGTGCACGAGCTTCTCATTGTGGTGGCTTCTCTTGTTGTGGAGCAGGGACTCTGCGGCACACAGTCTCTGTAGTCGTGGCAAGTGGACTCGGTAGTTGCAGCTCCTGGGCTCTGGAGCACAGGCTCCGTAGCTGTGGTGCACAGGCTTGGTTGCATGCAGGATCTTCCTGGCTCAGGGATGGGATTTGTGTCTCCAGCCTTGGCAGGCAGATTCTTTACCACGGAGCCACCAGGGGAGCCCCCAAAATATTTATCTTTATTCAACAAATATTTTTGAGTGGCTATTGAGTTTTGTGCTTTCTTAAAAAATTTGTTTTTGTTTTTAGCTGCTTATAAAAGAACCAGGAAAGGTAGCTTAAATAATAAAAGCTTATTTCTCAGTATTTGATTTCATAAAATTTTCTGTGAATCTAATGCATTGTGAAAAGGAAAATCCTAACTTGAGGGAAACAATCACTGGAAAAAATATAGCAGATGTCCTTCTTATAGAAAACACACACACTAATAGGATAAACGTTAAAAACAGTAGAAATGGGGAAAGGAGGGAAGAGGCATTTCACAAAGAAATTATAAAAAGCAGTACATATGAAAAATGTTAAACTGCATTGAGGTCTTTTTTTTTTTAAGATTTATAGTAGAAATTAGTTTCTTTGATGACACCTTTTTTCTTTATATATTGGTGGAACACAGTTTCAGGCAGTTACATTTTTTAAGAAGAACTTGGTTTGAGAATCTCCAAAGTCAAATTCTGGTAATTTTTTATTTTCTTGTGTTAGCAATTCTTCTAATACAGTATGATTTACTATGTCATCACAGAAAGACAGCATTAGAGAGTGTGCATGGCAGGGTAAAATTAAACATATGCTCACAATCAAATTAATGTATTTCATCTGTCTTCAACTAATAACAATCTGTCATGTTATCTATCTGAGTAGGGGCATAAACAGTTTATTTTGTGTTTGGAGTAACTTCCTGGAGGTAGTTAATGTGACAAGTAGTTTGTTTGAATTGAGTATAACCAGATCAACACTCTAGATGTTTCCTTGATAACCTAAAAATTACTGTGAAAATCCATACAAGTGCTATATCTGTATTTTGCTTCTTTAAGTTAGGCAGCGACATATTTTGTAATAACTTCACAGAGAATATTGTTTTTGCCACTATATATGGACTAAGAAGTGTAAATAGTTTATACTTTTTAATGTTTTCTTTCTATTAACAGGGAATAGACAGTAATGTAATAAGTTACCATCATACAGTACTTTTGCTTTTTTAAAAAACATGAAGTAATTCATTCTGGTCTGAATGAAAAGTCATATTCATTATAGAATATGTTCTTACAGGATGTCAAAAAGTGAATATTTAGGAAAATAGAAATATCTTAGGCCATATAAAGCAATATAGAAATTACTGTGAGATAAAAATTTTGCTTAGAGTTTTATATTATTTAGTTTGATTAGTAGCTCTGATTATTGTACATTTGATATATAGTTTTTAGGCTATTTTTTACATTTGGGACTGTATCTTGAGAGGCTATTCTGTTCATTGCATCAACGATCCTGTAAGTAGCTGCAGTGGAGATCCTGAACATGGATGCCCGGATGCCAGTAAACAAATAGGACTAAGAAAGAGAAGTTGTCATATACTTGGCTTATTAGCATTAGTGTGTGTATATTAGAAGTCAAAATATATACATAATTTTAAGCACATGTAAATCAAATTTAATAAATTATTAAGGGTATTTTACTTGTCATGTGTGGGCTAATCATGATGGATCATTTTTAAACATTATGTAATTTCACAATTTGTATGTACAGCTGCAAGTACTTTGTAAAGGACTTTATATAATCAAGTGCTAAGGCAGAGTGTCTTATTTTGTAATGCTGATGGGATCAGTTTTATGATTTACTGTTATTAATGAATACTTTTAAAGTACTAGTAAGCAATAACCGGGTATATAATAGTTAACGTTTTTACGGTAATAAGCATTTAAAGTTTGATGTCTTTATTCTTTTAATTAAAACTCTGAATAAAAGACTGTTACGTGATCATCCCAAAACTGAAGTTCCTTCTTGTTTGTGAGACACTGGCTGGATTTGGAACAGGATGGTTTGGTTCTCTCTCGTGCTACAGATGACTAGCAATGGGACTTTGGTTCAGTCACCCTGAAACTCAGTGTCTTGTGTGTGAAGTTTAGTTAATGCTTTACCTGTCTGTCAAGATTGTTATGGGGCCCCGAAACGTTCTGTAAATTTTGAAATGGATTTGAGGTTCTTCAGAAGTCTCCTGAAGTGTTTTCTCTGCATCTGTTTTGCCCTTCCGGCTCCCTTCTCCTCTTAGTAGCCAGAGTAAATTTTTCCGAAATGCAAAGATCACATTGTGTTCTTGCGTACAGCCCTCCAGGGACTTTCTTTGTCGTGTTTGAGTGAAATCTTTATGTTATACCACACAAACCCACATGCACTCAGTATGCTTCTTTGTTTTCCTCAGGTGTACTCAGTCATTTTCCTCTTTTACATTGTGTCCTAATGACAGAAACATTTTTCTCTTCCAACTTCCTCCTAACCTGGTTGGCTTATTCTCCTCTTTCAGATCTCAGACCAAAGAGGTCTTTCATGGCTACCTTATAAAATTGTCATAGTTACCATGGTGGATTCAAGTCAATGTATGGCAAAACCAATACAATATTGTAAAGTAAAATAAATAAATAAATTTAAAAAAATATTGTCATAGTTGCTATCTTGCTTCTTGTCACTCTGTTACTCTCTATCCGCTCAACAACCCCTTCACACACACAATTTCTCATTATAATTGTTCCATTGACTTGTTTATATATTTGCTTACTTGTTTCAGTCTTTCTCCCTCCTGAATGTGAGAATAAGGATAGTGTCTATTTTGTTCTCTAATTTATTGCTTACACTTAGCATAATACTTGACATAATAGGTGTTTATATTTATTTAATAAACTAATTTTAAGGTGGTGTTTTCTTTTAAAGAAGTACATGAACTATTTTCTTGGTAGCCTGTGATTTTTGCAACTGCATAGTTAATCTGAATCGGCTTAGGTTGATTAATAAGCAGTGTAATGGCTAACGACTTTGTGTATAAGTATAAACCTTGCCATCTTCTATTTTTAAAGTTATAACATGACAGTGGCAACTATTTATGTATACAAGATGCCTGAACAGAAAAAAAACATGTCATATTCCTGAAATCTGTAGGAGTGTAACATTTATCATTTACAGTTTTCTTTTGAATAGTCTCTGAAATTAGAAACAAAAGTAGTCACTGTGTAGAATAATAGAAATATTTTGAGTCCAGCAAGAGAAAGTTGAAGGTTTTCCAGTGTATATCATCACCTGTAGGATTTCCTTTCAGTGCTTATATTTTGGCTCAGGTCGACTGGAATATATGAGGTAAGATAAATGAAAGGTAGTGGTGTTTTTGTTATCTACACGTATATGAACCTCTTAGTATCCTATAAAGACCCTTATGTACCAACCCTGCTGATTTTACCATCTCTTTGAAGCCAGGTTCTTCAGATGCTTTTGCACACATTCCTTGGTAAATAACATGTGTCTCCTCTGTTTCCAAGGCTGTCTGGGTAATTTTTCCTCATCCTTCAGGAGTTAACTGAAGCATCAGCTTCTCTTGTGAGATCTTTCTTGTCTCCATGTGCAGTCTTAGAAGTTTTCTGTATTGCTCCTGTTGTACCTTGTCTTATACAGACCACTGTTGTTCTCTTGGTCTTAGAATGTCATTGTATAATATCTTTCCACGTGTGTTCCTCTCAGTCTTCTTAGCAGTTAGCCCTTAGAAGGCCCTGGATAAGTAGTTCATGAATAAATAGATTAATGGCAGTAATACTTATTATATGCCAGTCACATACTGTGTACCTTGCTATGTACCAGTCATTGTTCTATGTGCTTTTTATGTATTTAGTCGTTTTATCTATTACATATTAATATTATGTGGTAGGTACTATTGTAGTTCCCATTGCATGAGCAAACTGAGAGAGGTTGGTTGCTCAAGGTTCCATGAACAAAAACCAGGAGGCATCAAGCCCAGGCCTTTGGCTCTGCAGGCTGTATTCTTTACTACATCTCCTGCATCCTTTCCAAATAAATTGTGAATGACTGAAGAACCATAGTTTCTTCTGTTTTTGCCATAATGCAAACATTTGAGAAGTTCAGAAAAGTTATTTCTTTTATTGAGACTAGTGTTTATATATAATCTACCACTCCAGAGAGTAAAATAGTAACAAAGATCATTTATTGGAATATGAAAAATATTGTTATAATGACACTTACTTTATGATGATATTTGACATAATATGATTTTTATCAAGATTGTGTATTGTTTATTAAACACCATTCACTTTCTGTTACTCATCAAAATCTGTTTCTATATCCTGATATAAAGGCTACTTTATCCTGAAAGTTATCAAAATAAGTAATTTTGAACGATCACATCAGTTTAGGGGACTGGTGTCCCATTGGAATCAGCAGGACCAAATGAAGGATGAAAGTGACAGCTTTAGATTCAAAATTCTAACGTGTTGCTTCTAAATCAAAGCTTTGTTCTTCATTAAAACCAAAAGAAAGCATCTTAAGAATATATCATAAAATATTTATGGTTGAAATGATGTGACTTTGATTTGCTTTAAAATAAGAATGTGGATATGGGTGAAACAAGATTTGTCATGACTTGATAATTTTTCAGATATTTTGGTATCTTCCAGCAAAATGTATTAACAAAAGGAGAGTGCACTTTTGTTTTCATACTGTTTTCCATGTACATATTACTTGAACTGTTTAATGGCAGAAGAAAGAACATTTCTCCAGTGCTTTATATTTGGTTTGTATTTGTTTCCCTGGTAACTAAAAATTTAATTGCCTTTCAATTTATAATTAAGTTTGATGTAATTTTTAAACTGTTTAGTTGAATATGACATAACCAGAATCTAAGAGAAAATTGTAATGCTGGATTATATGATCTCACTAATTATAACAAGTTTTCATTAGTTAATAACTCAAGACCCAATATAGGCTCAGGAAGACATTAATTGTCAACAAGAGTGATGAAAATCTATATTTTATATTAGTTAAGGTAATTAGTGGTAAAGAATCTGTTCAATCCCTGGGTCAGGAAGATCCCCTGGAGAAGGAAATGGCAACCCACTCCAGTATTCTTGCCTGGGAAATTCCATGGACAGACGAGCCTGGAGGGCTACAGTCCGTGGGGTCACAAAAGAGCTGGATATAACTCAGCAACTAAACACCACCACCAGCAGTCTATATTAGTTAAGGTAATGCTAAATGGTATAAACAGACAGTCCTTGAAGTTTCAATATCTTAACACAATAACAATTTATTTCTTACTTACATAAAGACCAAACCTTGGTACTACTTATCAGTGGTTCATCTCCCTTTCAGAAACCCAGACTCCTTCCATTTTTCTGGAACTGCCATTTTCACAGATGGCTTCATAGGTTACTGTGAAAAAGGAAAGTAAGGACTATCACACTAGGGGTCAAGCCTAGTAGTGATCAGTTCAGTTCAGTTCAGTCACTCAGTCATGTCCTACTCTTTGTGACCCCATGGACTGCAGCATGCCAGGCCTCCCTGTCCATCACTAACTCCCGGAGCCCACCCAAACTCATGTCCATTGAGTCGGTGATGCCATACAACCATCTCATCCTCCGTTGTTTTCTTCTCCTGCCCTCAATCTTTCCCAGCATCAGGGTCTTTTCTAAGGAGTCAGCTCTTCGCATCAGGTGGCCAAAGTATTGGAGTTTCAGCTTCAACATCAGTCCTTCCAATGAACACCCAGGACTGATCTCCTTTAGGATGGACTGGTTGAATCTCCTTGCAGTCCAAGGGACTCTTCAAGAGTTTTCTCCAACACCACAGTTCAAAGGCATCAATTCTTCAGTGCTCAGCTTTCTTTATAGTCCAACTCTCACATACATACATGACTACTGGAAAAACTGTAGCCTAGACTAGATGGACCTTTGCTGGCAAAGTAATGTCTCTGCTTTTTAATATGCTGTCTAGGTAGGTCATAACTTTCCTTCCAAGGAGTAAGCGTCTTTTAATTTCATGGCTGCAATCACCATCTGCAGTGATTTTGGAGCCCCCAAAAATAAAGTCAGCTGCTATTACCACTGTTTCCCCATCTATTTGCCATGAATTATAGTAAAAATTGTACATATTTATTTTTCAAGCAGCTTTCCAACTTCTTCTCCAAATTATTCTTGTTAGCCAAAGTTAATTGGCTTCTAAGACTTCCATCTCATGTACCATGTGAGTTTTAAGAATATGGCAGATAGATTTAGTATCTTGATAACTTATTTCCTTTTGTTCCATTTAATTTTTTTTTGATTTTTTTTAATGTTTGTTTTGCTTTACAATACTGTATTCGTTTTGCTATACATTGACATGAATCAGCCACGAGTATACATGAACTCACAATCCCGACCCCCACCTCCCCTCTCCCGCCCCACACCCTCTCTCTGGATTATCCCCGTGCATCAGTCCCAAGCATCCTGCATCCTGCATCAAACCTGATGATCCAGCGATCCCACTGCTGGGCATACACAC
>SJXQ01000371.1:133272-151658 GCA_006408695.1 Aepyceros melampus
AAGCTCAACATTCAGAAAACGAAGATCATGGCATCTGGCCCCATCACTTCATGGGAAATAGATGGGGAAACAGTAGAAACAGTGTCAGACTTTGTTTTTTTGGGCTCCAAAATCACTGCAGATGGTGACTGCAGCCATGAAATTAAAAGGCGCTTACTCCTTGGAAGAAAAGTTATGACCAACCTAGATAGTATATTCAAAAGCAGAGACATTACTTTGCCGACTAAGGTCCGTCTAGTCAAGGCTATGGTTTTTCCTGTGGTCATGTATGGATGTGAGAGTTGGACTGTGAAGAAGGCTGAGTGCAGAAGAATTGATGCTTTTGAACTGTGGTGTTGGAGAAGACTCTTGAGAGTCCCTTGGACTGCAAGGAGATCCAACCAGTCCATTCTGAAGGAGATCAACCCTGGGATTTCTTTGGAAGGAATGATGCTGAAACTGAAGCTCCAGTACTTTGGGCACCTTATGCGAAGAGTTGACTCATTGGAAAAGACCCTGATGCTGGGAGGGATTGGGGGCAGGAGGAGAAAGGGACGACCTAGCATGAGATGGCTGGATGGCATCACAGACTCAATGGACGTGAGTCTGGGTGAACTCCGGGAGTTGGTGATGGACAGGGAGGCCTGGCGTGCTGCGATTCATGGGGTCGCAAAGAGTCGGACACAACTGCGCGACTGAACTGAACTGAACTGAACAGATTATCCTTTTAATACTTTGGTCTCTCAGTTCCTTGAATTCATCATCTGCTATAATGTTGCCACCTATCAACACTAACATAGTTTTTTTTAATTTATTTTTTTGTTGAAGGATAATTAATTGCTTTACCGAATTTTGTTGTTTTCTGTCACACGTCAACATGAATCAGCTATAGGTATACATAGTTATTCTGAAGACTTACTGTCTCCATAATATCAATTATCACTTTCATGTGTCCCAGTTTGTCTGTTATCTCTCATCTTTGGTAACCCAATTCCAGTAACTTTCAAACCTACTTAAGACTTTAACATTGCTTAATCTTATCAATTTTTCATTTTCCGGATCCCTTTTCTTATCTAACTTAAATTCCATGCTTTTTTCAATATAATCTACTCCTTAACACTTTTTATCTTCAATTACCTACCCTTCTTTTCTGTAATTGTACATGATTGGGAAAACTCCAGCACTGTTTAACTGCAAATCTTTATCTGCTCAGCACCTACCTACAATACACGTTTCATTTAAAATCCAGGTTAAACTATCTTCAAGTGATTCTCTTTATCTTCTACATCATGTCAAATCCATTAGTATTTCTTACTCACTTTTTATTCCCCAAATATATTGAGAATCTACCCTACTTTTTATCATCTCTCTTGCTCCCACTCTTGTCCAAACTACGGTCTTCTCTTTCCTAGAGTTTTACTATAATCTAACTCAGTGTCTTCTCTGCTTTACATTTAATTACAGTTTATTTCCCAGTCCCTCAGCAGTAAAGAATCCACCTGTAATGCAGGAGATACAAGTTGAGAAGATCCCCTGGAGAAGGAAATGGCAACCCACTCCAGATTCTAGCCTGGGAAATCTCATGGACAGAGAAGCCTGATGCGCAGTCCATGGGGTCGCAAAAGAATCGGACAGAACTTGGTGACTAAAACAACAAACTGGTTTATTCAGCAGCCCCAACCTTTTAAACTGTAAGATTATAGCTTAAAAAAATTTTTTTCCTTACAAACCTCCCACTAGCTTTGCATCTCTCTTTCACTGACTTATATAGTTGCTGGCTTTTAAAACTTCATTTCCTGCTCTTTCCCTCTCTTGCTAACTCATCAGCCACTCTGCCCTCCTGGCTTTTCTTTGAGTGTGGTAAGTGTGGTCTTCACCTTAAGGGTCTTTGACTTACGTGTTTGAAAGAGTAACCCATCTCATGTATATATATATATTTTTTTTCAATAAGATATATCAACAGATGCAATACTCTGTAATTTACTTGTTGGTCTGTTTCTCTGAATTAAAATGTAAGGTCATTGTTACATATGCAGCTCTTAGGACAGTGCCTAGCCATGTCTGTGTTTGTGTTAGTTGCTTAGTTGTATCTGACTCTTTGAGATCCCATAGACTGTAGCCTGCCAGGCTCCTCTGTCCATGGAATTCTCCAAGCAAGAATACTGGAGTGGGTTTCCGTTTCCTTCTCTGTGCCTAGCCATAGTAGGCACTCAAATATTCACTGAATTAGAGTGAGTGATCAGTAAACTGGTTTCCATTGAAATTGTTAAGCCTACTTTAAGCAGGATATAGTATAGTAGAGCTGAAAGAAAGTTGCATATTGCAATGTTAATGCCCATGACCTTCAGTTGTTTAGATATTGGAAGGATATACACCAAAATGTTAATAGTAGTTGTCTCTAGTTAGTGACATTTTTTATATCCTTTTGAAAATTGTTTTTCTGAATATTTGGGAAATGTTTATGTATTAATGCTGTTGGGAGGTTTTAATTCCCTTTTTAAAAATAAAATACAGAAACTAGCTATATTAAAATAAGAAAATAATAGAGTAAGTATTTTATTAAAAAAAGTAAAATACTGGTTCACTGAAGCAGGGTCCCCAGCCCCTGGGCCATGGACTGGTACCACTCTTTGGCCTGTTAGCAACCGGGCCGTACAGCAGGAGATGAGCACGAGCCGGCAAGCAAGCAAAGCTTCATCTATCTTTACAGCCATTCCCCGTTGCTTGCATTGCCTCCTGTCAGATGAGCGACAGGCATTTTCATAGGAGTGAGAACCCTACTGCTCTTGAATTGGTCATGGAAAAATTGTCTTCCAAGAAACTGGTCCCTAGTGCCAAAAAGGTTGGGGACCACTGCACTGAAGGATATAAGGGAAATTAAATCATATCAGTAAGATTGTTACCACATGTATGCTAGATGAACACTGGATAATAATTTTAAGGATGCTTTCAGAAATCAAAGAAATGAAAGAATTTACCAGTATCTCACTGTAGTTTCATTGTCAGAATTTATTTATTTCTGGATTACTTAGAATGAAGTAGTCTAGTAACTAGGGCTTTCCTGGTGGCTTAGCAATAAAGAATCCTCCTGCCAATGTAGGAGACATGGGTTTGATCCCTGGGTCGGGAAGATCCCCTGGAGAAGGAAATGGCAACCCACTCCAGTATCGTTGCCTGGATAATCCCGTGGACAGAGGAGCCTGGTGGCTATAGTCCTTGGGGTTGCAGAAGAGTCGGATACAGCTTAGTGACCGAACAACAACGGACTCTAATAATAAGGCCTTTTCAGTTTTGCTTGCTAGATTCTAACACAACAGAGGAAAACAATGGCCAGTCAAATTCTGCGAGGGCCTTTTCTATATCTGCTGTGTCATTCTCAAAATGTTGGTTATTTAAGATAACTTTTATGTTTCTTAACTGTCTTTTATATTCCTAATACTGGTGGTACTTTTTTTAGGACCTGGATTGTATCTTCTTCCTCTTTGGGTTCTCACTGCCTACCATAGTGTTTGGTATATAATAAATACTTAATAATTTTTTATCAATTGATTAGTGATAATTATTAGCCTCTAATGATTATCTTTGTTAGGAAAAAAACTTTTGACTAGTAAATCCCCCAGTGCTGTATAGATAAATTTATAGTAGTTTATCTATGTAAGTAGTTGAGGAGTTATCTGGTAAGGCAAGTGGAGAATGGAGAGAAGAAAGAAAGGAAGAAAAGACACAACCTTGGCAGACTATTCCATTAGAAAAGACAAATGCACGTACATGTTGAATGACAGACTTTATTTTTTTAATTGGACAGTGATTTCACTGGGGAATTTTCCTAGTGACATGATTTGTTCTTACTCTTGTTGAATTAGGAAAGTATTCTAACTTCAATATTATTGTAAACTAGATGTACAAATGTTAGTGCTAATAGCTTAGTATTTTAGTCATCAACAAATTGATGCCTGTGGTATCTGGACATTTTTTGGCCTCTTCTTGTAAATAAAGTCTCAGTGATGTTTAAGGAACAGCAGGTTGTGGCCAGAAAAGAAAAAAGGTGCATATTGTCCTAGTTAAGCAGTATAACTGGGGCTCAGGAAGCCCCCAGTAGATCAGAAATCTCCTAGAGAAAGATCTCTTGAGCTTATAAACTGAAGACCTTCAATGTAATTTCAAATGAAGTCTTTTACATAGTATGAGAGCATTTTTTAGTTGATAATCAATTGCCACTATTATGTAAGCTTACTAGATTTGCAAATTTACAAGTTTTTACAAGTCAGTTGGGTCCCTTCCTCAGGAAATCAGTTTAGTTTTTTTTTCCTATATTGACTCAAAGAGCCTAGTTGTCCTTAAATCCTGTGAATATATTTGCCTTATAATTTGACGGCATTGAATCAACACCCTTATAGGGTTTGTAGCGTTGTAAAAAGAGAAACTGTTCAATAAAAGATCACATTTGAAAAAATTAGACTGTGTTGGATAAAACCAGTATTGGATATGAGTACTATGCTTTGCTTTAAAGCACCTACCACTATTCAAGAAAATATATTCTGGCCCATTACTGCTTTCCAAATGGACACTTTTAGAATTGGAAAGCAAACGAGCTATATCTTTGTGAAATTAAGCTGTAATTGTAAATAAAGTAAGTAGACAATGAAATTTTGATATCTTTTGGCAGAAAATTAATAATGTGCTTGTGTTAACATTAAAGTTTATAGAGATTATAGAACTATTGTAATTAATGTATTAAGGTAATTAAATTTTCAAACCAAATATGCTGTGGTAAGTATATGTTACAATTAATCACTATGTTTAAATGCATTATACTAATGCATATTTTTGTATATCATCAAATGTGCCTCAAACTATATAGATAATAGGAATGATCTTTTAGTTTTCTGGGCACTTAACATGTGCTGGTCATTGTGCATGAAAGTGAAAGTCACTCAGTTGTGTCTGACTCTTTGCGACCCCGTTGACTATACAGTCCGTGGAACTCTCCAGACCAGAATACTGGAGTGGGTAGCCTTTCCCTTCTCCAGGGGACTCTTCCTAAGCCAGGGATTGAATCCATGTCTCCCGCGTTGCAAGTGGATTCTTTGCCAGCTGAGCCACCAGGGACGCCCCATTGTGCCCTAAACATGGATTAATTCTCAAAGAACTTTGTATATGATAGGTCCATTTGTTTTTCCCAGCTTTTAGATTTAGAGACTGAAGCATAAAGAGACTAAAAGAATTGCCCCAAATTATACAGCTAGTGTCTAAACTGGGATATAATATTGGAAAAGAAGTCACATTTAAACTTGTTAAATATTTATTGATTAACTTTATATTGAATTTTGTTCTCTGTTTTTGTTCACCTTTCTAGTTGATTTGGAGCATATGCGAACAGTAAAACCTGAAAAACACTTAAGATTTTGCCAGGAAAATGGTTTTAGTAGCCACTTTGTCTCAGCAAAGACAGGAGACTCTGTAAGTAAGATAATGAATGCTAAATATTATAAGTAATGTTTTACTTTTATTTACTAATATTCATAGGAAGTATACTTCCATTACTTAACTTTTAGATTAATTCCTATTGAAGACGTAAAATACCTTAGGTTATATACAGCATGCTTATTCTGTTGATACTCCTCTTATAATTTATTTAACATAATTTCATGATTCTTTTAGAGAATTAAAAATACAAAAGTTTAAAAGAATATGAATCACTCATAATCTCAGCCTCTAGAGATGACCATTCATAACCTCACATGATAGTCTCGTTTTCTGATGCTGCTGCTACCATGGCTACTAGACTGTGTTTACTGAGTGCCTACTTTGTGATGGGCATGTACTACTTTGATTATTTCTATTTAGTTGTTAATTAGTTAATGCATTTGATTGGATGCTTATTCTGTAAATCACCATAACCATTTAAATAAGAAGTTTAGAATGATGTTAAAATATTTTTGAATTAGTCTAAAATATCTTCACATGTAAGTCAGATTTATTTTCTAGCAATCATAAGTAATTATCTCTGTTTTATAGAGTAGTTTTAGAGAGGTTATGTTGTGGGGGTTCAGAGTACACAGAATAAGTGGTGGAGATAGGATTTGTAAACCTAAGGATTGACCTTCCAGGGTTTACCATATTAACTATGCTAAGTAAGTAAATAAGTAAAGTCACTCAGTCGTGTCCGACTCTTTGTGACCCTGTGGATTGCAGCCCACCAGGCTCCTCAGTCCGTGGGATTCTCCAGGCAAGAATACTGGAGTGGGTTGCCATTTCCTTCTCCAGGGGATCTTCCCGACCCAGGGATTGAACCCGGGTCTCCCACATTGGAGGCAGACGCTTTAACCTCTGAGCCACCAGGAAGTCCATTAACTATGCTAAATGTTTATTTAAAAAAAAAAAATTGAGATCATAATATAGAAATAATTTTGTATTTTTTTGTTTAATATGTTTATTCATAGAAAATTTTCTCGTGTTACTTAATATTACTAAATAGATTGAAAACCCACTAGATTTAATAATCCATTAAATAAATGTTCAGATTTATTCAACCAGGTCCTTATTATTGGATATATAGATTGTTTCCAAGTTCAAGACATTGTAAAATTTTGCAAAATTTCTAATGTAAGATTTTGTCTGTAAGTTTTGATTATTTCCTTGGAAGGGAATTGAAACCTTTTGCCAAATTACCACCAGAAAGCCTAAGTTAATTTATATCAGCATTGTATGAATGCTATATCACTGTAATCTTTTTTAACATTCAGAATTTATTTATTTTTAAAACTTTGTCAGTTTGGTAGACAAGGGATTAAAAGGTATTTTACTATTTAAATTTCTTTGACTGCTATTGAGGTTGAAATTTTTAAAATTTTATTACCTACTTTCTGCTTATATCTGTTTATAATATATGCTTATTATAAATTTATTGTTGATTTTCTGCTTATTACCTGTTTATTGTATTTCTGTTGCTTTTTAAAATTTTCTATGACCATTTTTGTGTTAGGGATAACATAACAGCCATTTGTCATAATTTTTGCAAATATTCTCTTTCCACTGCCCAGATTTTTGTTTGATCGTTAATTTTCTTGACATTTTCAACCAGAGGACGTTTGAAATTTTCTGTGGTTTAATCTTCTTGATGTTTTTCCTGTATGATTTCACTGATGGTTTTTATGCTTAGGATAAATATTAAATAATATAAAAAGTATTTATTCTTTTGAGGGATCAAAGTCATTTAAAAATATAATATGTTAGAACCCTTTACCCAGGATAATGCTAATGTGGGACACCTACCTACTTTAAAAATGTATACAGTATCAATGTTCCTTAATAAACTCATCCATGGATTGGGCTTTTACCCTCACTTATCTTCCGGGGGGTCCTTGTCATTTTAGAATTATTTTAACTTCCAGTATTTTAGCTTGTGTTTAACCACTTAGTATTTTTTGTGTACTTATGTTGAACGACTTTTAAAAATCCTCATTGTTTTCTTTTTAAATGCAACTTTGAAATGATTTGTTCTTGTGAAATCACTTTATCATCTCCAATCACAGATTACTTCCCTTCATTGCTTGAGAAGCTGCTCTCCGGCCTTACTGTACTTTCTCTGATGCTACCTGTGTCATAATTCTTCGTAGTGTCAGTGTCTTTGTTCACCACCCCACCTCATCCACGCACCCCCGTGCTACTGTAGCCCTTCCGTTACCTCCTATCTCAGTATCAGGCATGCTAATCACTGACCAGCTTGAAGGCCCTAGTCCAGTCAGTCTGCAGCCCCAGCAGGGCCTACATGACAGTGATCCTAACACTTGCCCCTGACCTTTCATGTCCTCATTTTCCTTTCTTCCTTACTCATGGTCAGTCAAAATCATTACCATGCAGTACTCTGTCAGTTTCCTTTCCCATCAGTCACTTTACCTGACTTATTTGACTAAACCTTGACCACTCCCATTTATATGGTTGCACTCATGTATTTGAACATGACGAGAGAAAAAAGCTTAGCGGCATGTTGGAGGTTTCACTTACAGCCCACAGTCAGCTCACCTCAAGTGGATCTTAATGCTGCTTAGTACTTACATCTTCAGACCATTGTCTCTCTCCCTCACCTAGACGAGTGTTTCATAGCTTCTCTTCTCAAATCTTCAAACCTTCATCATCCATTCTCTTAGCTGATTCCCTTGTTTCTTATTTTATAAAAAAATATTGAAACAAAGGGAAGACAACTCTCACATACTCTTGCCACCACGTCTCTCCCAACTCTCCTTCCCACCTACTGTCCATTCCTACCTCTCTGTCTCCTCTGAGATTCCTGTGGGTTGGGCTGTCTCTGCTCGTAGCTAGGCTCAACTCCTCCCTTGTGCATTAGTCCCATGTCTCTTTGCCTAGTAACAAACATGGCTTAAATTCTCAGTCCTGCATCATTTTTTTCCCGTCTACTGGATTATTCTATCAGCACACGAAATGTAATGACTTCTCTTACCTTAAGTATAAGAAAATGCTTGATCACCCACATCACTAGCTGTTTCTTACTCTTTGCTTACTTACCAGTAGAATGTTTTCAAAGAGCTGTCTCCAGTTCTCTCCTCCCGGTTTGTCTGAAACAGTTCCAGTCAGACTTTGGCCCCTAATATTTCATCCCCAAATGCTCTTATTAAGGTCATCAGTGACCTCCTTTTTGCTCAATTCAGTGGCCAGTTCTTAGTCCTCATCTTATTTGATTTAGTTGCAGCGTATAAAATAGTTGATTACTCGCTCCTCCTTGAAATACTTTGTTCACTTAGTTTCCAGAATACTACATCTTCTGGTTTCCCTCCTACCTTGCTAACTACTCTCTTATCACCTTTGCTGATTCCTTCATTGAATTGCCCTAGGCACAGTCCTTGGATATCTCTCTTTTTTAAACTTACTCCCTTTGTGACCTCATCTAGTCCCATGGCTTTGGCCAGACCTCTTCCCTGAACTCCAGACTCATATACCCTAGCACTGCTGCTTAAGGGTTTTAAGAGTCAGTCTCAGTATAATAATGCAGGATTCAGATCCAGAACTGAGCTCTTGATATTTTTTCCTCAGATCTTTTCCAGTCTTACCCACTTCAATAAATGGTAGATCTCCTATCTGTTGCTAAGACCAGGAAAATTTGGGGGTCATCCTTGACTCCTTTCTTTGA
Source organism: Aepyceros melampus (assembly GCA_006408695.1). Classification (NCBI taxonomy): domain Eukaryota; kingdom Metazoa; phylum Chordata; class Mammalia; order Artiodactyla; family Bovidae; genus Aepyceros; species Aepyceros melampus. The sequence goes on from SJXQ01000371.1 coordinate 142,400, forward strand.
CATACCACAACTCTCACCAAGTCTTGTTGGTTCTGCTTTCAAAATGTGCCCATAATCTGGTGACTTTTCTTGCCATTGCCACTGCTGCCACTTTGTTTCAGGCCTCCATCATCTCTTACATTAGTGTTCTTGCCAATTTCTCTTTTTTACCCTTGATCTCCTATAGTGAATATTCAGTACAACAACCAGATTGACCTTGTTAAAACAGAAGTCACATCAAGCCACCCTCCATTTCACTCAGAGTGAATGAAAGCCAAAGCCTCCCCATAATAGCCCAACAGATCTTACCTGATTTGCTAGGCTTACCTGATGTTCTTAGTCACTCTGCTGTTTTTCAGGCTTACCTGATGTTCTTAGTCACTCTGCTGTTTTTCTTTTACAGTCCTCCTTTTCTCTCCATTTCACCACACTAGCTTTTCTGTTTCTCCTTGAACTTTGACCATCAGTGAACTATAATATGTAATGCTCTTTGGGTTACAAATGACATAAGCCTTTTGGGAACATCATCTCTTTTTGATTAGAAGTTAAAATTAAGTTGTTGAAAGTGAAAGTCATTCAGTCCTGTCCGACTCTTTGTGACGCCATGGATTGTACAGTCTGTGGAATTCTCCAGGCCAGAATACTAGAGTGGGTAGCCTTATTGAACTTGTGATAAATATTCAGTAAGTAGTCATGAGTACAAAAAGTTCTTCACAACCCAGATAATCACGATGGTGTGATTACTCACACTCACCTAGAGCTAGACATCTTGGAATGTGAAGTCTTAGGAACGCCTTAGGAAGCATCACTATGAACAAAGCTAGTGGAGGTGATAGAATTCCGGTGGATCTTTTTCAAATCCTAAAAGATGATGCTGTGAATGTGCTGCACTTAGTATGTCAGCAAATTTGGAAAACTCAGCAGTGGCCACTGGACTGGAAAAGGTCAGTTTTCATTCCAATCCCAAAGAAAGGCAGTGCCAAAGAATGCTCAAACTACTGCACAATTGCACTCATCTCACACGCCAGTAAAGTAATGCTCAACATTCTCCAAGCCAGGCTTCATTCTGCAATATGTGAACCTTGAACTTCCAGATGTTCAAGCTGGTTTTAGAAAAGGCAGAGGAGCCAGAGGTCAAATTGCCAACATCCACTGGATCATTGAAAAAGCAAGTGAGTTCCAGAAAAACATCTATTTCTGCGTTATTGAGTAAGCCAAAGCTTTTTTGACTGTGTGGATCACAGTAAACTGTGGGAAATTCTGAAAGAGATGGGAATACCAGACCACCTGACCTGCCTCTTGAGAAACCTGTAATGCAGGTCANGATGGCATCACCGACTCAATGGACATGGGTCTGGGTGGACTCCGGGAGTTGGTGATGGACAGGGAGGCCTGGCGTGCTGTGGTTCATGGGGTTGCAAACAGTCAGACACAACTGAGTGACTGAATTGAACTGAACTGGGTTGAGCTTATGCCTTTGAAAGGATGTTCTATTTTATCCAGCATTTTGTATATTTAACAGTGGGAATATTTTTCAAGTTATCTAATAGTGTGCCCTATTGCTCCTTGAATCCTTTTCCTCATATTCTCCATATCAGTTAAACTTTTTTGCTCTACGTCTCTCAGCAAGAACAATTTGGCTTCCTATATCTACTTCCATTGCTATTACTCTAGCACCAGTCATGATTAATTCCCTAATTAAGTCCCTAATTCATTCGTTTGTCTTCTTGCATCTCAAAACTCCATTCTCCATGTAGCAGTCTAGTATAAACCAGGTAACATCACTTCCCTGCTTCAGTTCAGTTCAGTTCAGTCGCTCAGTTGTGTCCGACTCTTTGTGACCCCATGAATCGCAGTACGCCAGGCCTCCCTGTCCATCACCAACTCCCGGAGTTCACTCAGATTCACGTACATCGAGTCGGTGATGCCATCCAGCCATCTCATCCTCTGTCATCCCTTTCTCCTCCTGCCTCCAATCCTTCCCAGCATCAAAGTCTTTTCCAGTGAGTCAATTCTTTGCATAAGGTGGCCAAAGTACTGGAGCTTCAGCTTTAGCATCAGTCCTTCCAAAGAAATACCAAGGCTTACAACTATTTAATAACTTCTTGGAATAAAGTCCAGCCTCCTTACCATGTTATTTAAGATCCTTCCTGACCTGAATCTTGTCTTCTCTAGTGTTTTGCCATACTACGCTACTCTTCTTGCACTAAACTGCAGTTACACAGACCTTTTTAACTGACCTTAGCGAGTTCTTTTCTTCCTTCCTCTGCTTGTAATGCTCCTGAAGGCTTCTCATGGCTCTCTCTTTCAGTTCTTAGCTTAAACGTCACTTCTTTAAAGATGCTTCACTGGCCACGGTATCCGAAGTAATTATCCTAGTTTTTTTCCTCATACCAGATTCTATTTTAATTATTGTGTTTTTATATTTGGAAGTTCCACAAAGACAAAGTGACTCATGTTCACTCTTGTATCCCTGATACCCAGGAGTGACTGGTACATATTAGACACTGAGTGAATACCTTGAGGAATCTAGTCAAGGCTATGGTTTTTCTGGTGGTCATGTACTGATGTGAGGGCTGGACCATAAAGAAAGCTGAGTGCCAAAGAATTGATGCTTTTGAACTGTGGTGTTGGATAAGACTCTTAAGAGTCCCTTGGACTGCAAGGAGATCAAACCAGTTAATCCCAAAGGAAATCAGTCCTGAATACTCATTGGAAAGAGTGATGCTGAAGCTGAAACTCCCAATACTTTGGCCACCTGATGCAAAGAACTGACTCATTGGAGAAGACCCTGATGATGGGAAAGGTTGAAGGCAGGAGGAGAAGGGGATGACAGAGGGTGATATGGTTGGACGGCATCACCAGCTCTATGGACATGAGTTTGAGCAAGCTCCGGGAGTTGGTGATGGACAGGGAAGCCTGGCATACTGTAGTCCATGGGGTTGCAAAGTGTCAGACATCACTGAGCGACTGAACTGAACAGAATGAATACATTGAGGAACTCCTCTGTGAATAAAACACAGAGGCCTTAATTTGCAAGGAGGTGGGCCTTAATTAGCACCAAAATACATTGAGTTACAGGCAAAAAGCAAAATGGATAGTGGATGAATTCTCAGATGTCCTGGAGCAGGTTCATGTAACAAAAATCGTCTTTCAGCGTCTTTGGTTGGCACAGACCTGACTGGAGACAATGCTGAACTACATGAGGGACTGGCGCTCTCTCAATATAGAGAATACCCCCCCACCCCCAAAAAAGAAAGTGGGAGAGCGAAGTGGAACACATCTCCAAACTACAACTCCCGACAGGCCCCGCGTGAACTCTCTCACTGGGAGGTGGTGCCGGTCTCCGCCCAGTGGAGCTCGGGCTTAGTCCCGCCCCTCTCCGCTCCCCGCCTTCGCCCTCCCCTAGGGTTGTGGCCACGCGCAGCGGCGGTGGTTGTTCCGCTTCCCCTCTGGCCTGGGCCGTCGCCATTGCCGAAGGCTCCCTGCCCTCCCCTCCCGGCGCCCGCGGGGCTCGGCTGCCGCCCGGCCTAGCGGTAGCAGCGGCTGCGCTCCAGCGCGGCCCCTCTTCCCGCCCCGCTTCCCCTTCCCTCCCCTCCCCGCCCCGCGTCGCGCGCCTGCTCGGGGCGGCTCCGGAGCCCGCCGGGAGCTCGGCCGGAGGCTCCTCGCTGGGGCGGGGACCTTTCCTCGCTTAGGGTAAGTGTGCAGACAGGCCGGGACGCGGCCGTCGTTCTCATTCCTTCTCGCTTCTACGCGGCCTGGCCGGCGTGAGCGGCCCGGGGCAGCTGACCTGCCCCGCGCGGGCCCGGGAAGCCGCCACCTGCGTGCCTGGAGCCGCGGCTCTTGGGGCGGTGGCTCATTGTCTGCGCCCTCGGGCTGTTTGCTTCTCCGGCTCTAGCCTGAAATGGGAAGCTTGCTGGGCTGGTGAGATCTAACTCTTCCTGGACCCGGCCCTGCCCTGAACCGTGTCGCGCCTCCGTCTCTGCCCTCTGCTGATCTCCCTTCCCTCGCGTTTCAGCCGCCTTTTCTTCATTTACTTTACTGTTCGACGAAACGTTTCGGGTTTTATTCCTTGATTTTTTTCGTCCCTTACAGAGTCCCAGCTCCTCCTTATCTCTCTGGTCATTCCAGTTTCTTTACCGAGGCACATTGTCTAGAGCCGCTTCATTCTTTTCTAAACTGCAATCTGTGATCTCTTCCATATTCCGCATCAGTAGAAAACGAATAGTTTCCCGAGGGTTTGAGAGCCTCCGTTTAAAAACACAACTTTCGGGTCTTCTCGTGATTCCTTTTGATCCTTCGCCAGGAGGTGAATATTTGCTTCTTTAGGTAACTTAGCTGAGGGTTGGTTTTCACCATGTTTAGTTTTCTTTAAAACAACACATACAACCAAAACGTTGTCGAATATTCCTCAGTGGGCTCAACCTTTTGACTCATTCTTTAAAGATAGAGTCATCCAAGAGCTGAAGAGTGGAAAGCAATTGCCGTTGTCGTCAGTATTAGGGTTGCACTACCAGCCCTGTGTCTTATCTTTAATGGGAATACTCTGGGCAGTGCGAACGTGATTTCTTTCCTCCTTGATAAATAATGCCAACTCCTATTGGTTTAGTTATCTCAGATTTATTTTACAAGTGATGTGTGTTTTTTTGTTTTCTTCTTCAACCTCTGTAAAAAGACAATCAAAATGGTTAGGCCTAAAATTAGACTCCCACGAGCTGTGTTTTGGATCAAGGTTGTTCACGTCACGTTTTTTCCCCTGCTCTGTTTGACTCTTCCGCTCTTGCAAGTAGGCAGGATATTGAAATGTAGAAGAATTTGCTCTGGGGGTTTTGTTGTGCGGTTATTCAAAAGAATAACATTAAATAAAGTTAGATTGGGATGAAGACAGTGAATGGTAATTTTTAAAGCAGGTTAGAACTTGTCAACTTTTCCAGGAGCTCTGTGGCTTTTGTAAATCACACTTATAATCCCTTCTATATATTTTGTATGTATCTATGAAAAAATATATATCTAAGTGAAACGTTTGTTCATGTTCTCCTCTTAAGGGTATTGATTTAAGGCAACTCTTAAGTCCTTAGTTTTTAAATCTTTCTTGTTTTAACTAGCGAGAAACACAGACTTACATTATGAAAAATGAACCTTAAAGTGTTTCTGACCTGTAACATATGTAGGTCTTAAACCCACTTTCAGGTTTTGGTGAAAGAGGTTGAGCTAAATTCAGTGTACTTTCAGGACTGTCATTTTGGTAGCGTCAGTTGTCCTTAATTCATTGAGAGGTCTTCTTGGCCTAAGGAGTTAAGGTCTAGAATGTTGGAGTGTGCAAGTGGACGTGTTGATGTCAGCTTCTCTGCCAGTGCTTTCTATAAGCAGATACTTCTACTGAGGAAGAGTTTTGGGTATTCTGCTTCTCTTGGGCCCTGATTCCAGTTTACAATTATTTAGAATTATTCTTCTGGACTTTTGACATTAAATGCTAACTTTGCAAACCCAAATTCATAAAGTCTGTAATTGTAGTCTGTCTACTGAACAAATGAATAGGGGTTCCTATGATTCTCTAGTCTTTTTGATGGGCAGATTTCCAAGCAGACGTGGTTAGCAGTGGTGTACGTATCTTTTCAATTATAATTTTTTTTAAGAGAAAACTTGGAACTTGTTCAGGTAGCTGGATAAACATTCAGTTATTCTTTTTTTTTTTTTAGTTTTTTTTTTTTGGCAGTGCTGGGTCTTCATTGGTGCAGTTGGGCTTTCTCTAGTTCAGTGGATGGGGGCTACTCTCTAGTTAAGGTACGCAGGCTTCTCATTGGGATGGCTTCTCTGTTGAGCATGGGGGGCTTCAGTAATTGTGGCTCGCCTGCTTAGTTACCCTGTGGCATGTGGAATCTTCCTGGACCAGGGATGGAACCTGTGTCCCCTGCCTTGGCAGGTGGATTCTTTACCCTTGGACCAGCAGGGAAGTTCTCTATTCTTTTTTAAAAGAGAGAGATCTTAAAAAAAAAAAAAAGAGAGAGAGAGATCTTGTTCAAATAGCTTGGGATAAAATAGGTAGATAGTGTTAAATTCTTCCTATGTTTAATCTATGTTGATTATTGTAGTATTTGAATATAACATTTCTTTTGGCTTTCTGAATTTTCTGCTTTTGATTAAAATGTGAAACTGCACCTTGTTTTCAAGTCTTTAAGGCTTTGACATTCTGATCAATTTGTTTTTAAATGCTCTTGCAGTTAGTTACAGGGCTAATTCCAGGCTAATCAAGGAGGGTGTTAAGTTACTCGCAAATCTGAGTTGTCCTTTGTATCCTTCTTGTACCTTGGTAGAAGCAGAAAGAGATGCAAAAAAAAAAAGAAAATAGAAAAAAAAAAAATAGTCCCTGTTGCCTTGAAAAATACTGTTTTCTTCTGTGATAAGAATTGAGTGTCACCACTTCTTCATTTTAAATCACTAACCTGAGTAAGAATAGTTAGTCCGAATATTCAGGCCACATTTCAGAGGTCTAGCCTATTATCTCTGAGGTACATTAGTACTTGTCATTCCAGGTATCAAAAGTGGTTAGGAGCTGGAGACCTGGGTTTGAATCCCTAGCTCTTGCACTTGACTCTGGACAAGATACATATTCTTTTCAGACTTGATTTTTTCAATCTATAAGATGAGGATTAATAATAATAACAGTATAATACAAATTTCATTAGGCTATTTGGAGCAAATGAGAAATACAGGGAAAATTACTTAGCAAATGCTGTGCTTACATGATTGATAAATGTTAATATTCTATTCTAAAATGTGTTTTATATTTAGTGGCTTCTGCAACAAATGTTACACCTAGAAACTTAGATTTAAGACTGCTTTCTGAAAGTGGTTGGAATCTCAGGACCACGTTTTTGAGACTATAACTGTTAAAAATTACTTTTCAGGGAAAAAAAGTTTCATCAATGAAATCAAATACAGGTTTTTTTAATACATATTTCTCAGATTTTAAAATAGTCATATTTCTCATAGAAAATTTAGGAAGTATTAAGAAACAAGACAAAAATTACTATACAAAAATCACTTTAGCCCTCGGAGATAACCATAATTATAACAGGTTAGAATAGTGAGTTTTTTCCCCTTATTTTAAAATTAAATTTCAAAGGTAGTCAGTTCATGCTTATCACAAAAGATTCAAGGAAGTCAGTTATTTAGAGTAAAAATTGAAAATTACTTTCCTTACTTTCTAGTCGCATTTCTTACAGGTGCCCACTGTTAGCAGTTTTGTTTTCTTTATTCAATTAGAAATAAACACTGTGTGTGTAATCTTACCTTCATTTTTTTTAATAAAAAAATCTAATTGTTATAAGTTCTTTTCCATCTCAGTACTTGTTATACCTCATGTTTTTAATAGTTATGCCATATCCTATTCTTTTCTTTTACTTTACTTAATTATTTATGGTTATGTGTTACTTCCACTTTTGGGCAACTAAAATGGAGCTTTAGTGAACCTACTTATATCTTTGTGCACATACATATATATAGAAGTATTTCCATAAAAAGGATTCTTAAGTGTGCATTTTAAGTTTTAATAGATGCCAAATTGCCTTCCTAAAAGGTTATACTAATCTATACTTCATTATTGAATTGCAGAAGCTCTTTACACATAATAGATAATAATGCTTTAAGAGTATCTTTTCCATTTTACCTTTATCAAAAAACAATCTTCTGTATTTTCTTTTGGTACTTTAATAATTGTATTTGAATCTTAATACTTCAGGATTATTTTTTTGGTGCAAAGTGGGGTAAGAGTTTGGCTACTGAAGTAAAATAGAGGTATGAAAATATTTCAGGACTTTGAGGTTGATACAAAAATTTGTCACATGATAGGGATTCAGAGAGTAATATTTTAATAGTTTTATTGTAAGCATCACATCTGAAAAGGAGGGGGAAATGCCCTCTTCTGGCTCCTAGTTCTTGGCCTCTACCTAATTCATTCTCAGCCTTCAAATTTCAGCTTTTGAGTATAGCTTTCTTTGGGCGTCTTCCCTGATTTCTGGTATGATTTAGATATTCTTATTGCTTTTATATGTTTTCTTAACACATTGATCCATAATCTTTCTTTGGAGTGTGCTGAAAGGATGAATTATTCATCTGGAAATGAGAGTTATATCTCAGTTTTTGTCAGTTGAAACTAATCAAAAAGGAGGTGCAAAGAACTGTAGTTTTGGTTAAAATTGAAACACATGTATACATACGGGCTTCCCATGTAGCGTTAATGGTAAAGAACCCACCTCCAGTGCAGGTTAAAGGTAATAGACTCTGGTGGATTCCTGGGTTGGGAAGATCCCCTGGAGGAGGGCAGGCACAACAATCCACTCCAGTATTCTTGCCTGGAGAATCCAATGGACAGAGGAGCCTGGCGGGCTGCAGTCCATATTGGGTCACGCAGAAACCCACTCCAGTATTCTTGCCTGGAGAATCCCATAGACAGGAGCCTGGCGGGCTGCAGTCCATTGGGATCGCACAGAAACCCACTCCAGTATTCTTGCCTGGAGAATCCCATAGACAGGAGCTTGGCGGGCTGCAGTCCATATGGGGTCGCACAGAAACCCACTCCAGTATTCTTGCCTGGAGAATCCAATGGACGGAGGAGCCTGGCGGGCTGCAGTCCATATAGGGTTGTGCAGAGTCGGAGACGACTGAAGCGACTTAGTGCAGCACATATATACATATGCGTTCAGGGCTCTTTTAACCTACGTTACTAAGTTCTTCCTAACATGTTTCTGATCACACTATTATTTTGTAGCTAATATTTTTTCATGTAAATATTTAGTAAGTTCTGGGAAAATAGAGGTTTTATTTTAATCCTTATTTCATAGGTGCATTTTAAGGTATAATCTCAGCTTTTAAAAAATTAATTTCTATTCTCAGATTCCCTGGCAATCCAGTGGTCAGGACTCTGTGTTTCCTTTGTGTTTCCCCTGGTTGGGGAACTAAGATCTCAAAAGCCGCATGGTGTGCCCCAAAATTAAAAAAAAATTAATTCCTATGCTTTTTAATTTTGAGATTTGGTTTATAAAGCAGAAATGTGACATAATAACCACATGAACAAGAGTTGGAGTAAAACTTTCAGACACAATTCCAATTTCTCTAAAGATCAGGTTATTAAAGAATAAAAAGTTACATTGGATGCAGGATGCAGGATGCTTGGGACTGATGCACGGGGATAATCCAGAGAGAGGGTGTGGGCGGGAGGGGGGAGGTGGGGGTCGGGATTAGGAGTTCATGTACACTCGTGGCTGATTCATGTCGACGT
>SJXQ01000371.1:151719-316162 GCA_006408695.1 Aepyceros melampus
AGGATGCAGGATGCTTGGGACTGATGCACGGGGATAATCCAGAGAGAGGGTGTGGGGCAGGAGGGGGGAGGTGGGGGTCGGGATTGGGAGTTCATGTACACTCGTGGCTGATCCATGTCGATGTGTAGCAAAAAGAATACAGTATTGTAAAGCAAAACAAACTAAAAAAATAAAAATTAATTTAAAAAAAAGTTACATTGGCAGATATAATAGTAAAAATATAGCCATGTGTTTGATAGAGTATCTGTTGTAAATTCTTTCTGAACTTTTTCACCTTCCCTATTAAATATTTGAAAAGAATAAAGTTTTTTTAAAAACAAATATTGCCTATGAATGACTGCTGTTAATACAGTATTTTGATATTTCTTTATATTTTGTATGTGTACATAATTTACTTTTCTGGAATTTTGGAATCATATTTTGTGGAATTTGCTATCTTGATTTTTTTTTAATTTAACATTAAATCTTGAAAGTTTCCTTCTGTTCTCCTTAAAAATTATTTTTTTAACTGATTTTTTTTAATGTTTGCCTAATGTTCTATTATACAGCTGTGCCTTAGTTTCACTATTTTCCTATTGGCCAGTGTGTAATTTATTCCAGTATTATACAAATAATTCTATAGTGAATATCTTTTTATTTTTCCCTGATTATTTAGAATATTTTCTTCGAAATGGAATTACTGAATAAAAGCATATAAACATTTAAAAGTATTAAATTATGCTTCAGAAATGTTTGATGTATATTATCACTAGCTTTGTGAATCTCATTTTGTTGCTGTTGTCCTTGAAACAACCATCATTCTTAATGAAATTATTAAATTTGCTTAAATTTGTTTATTGCTAGGCAAATAAATTAGTTTAATATGCGTTTCTTATTTATAGTTTTGTTTTTGTGGAGTTGGTTTAGTTTATTATTTCTGATAAATATACAGAAGTAACTAGATTTTCTTTTTTTAATAAGTTCTCTTTAAAAATTTTTTTACACTATTTTAAAAGTTCATTTCCATTCACAGTTCTTATAAAACATTCGCTACATTCTGTGTGTTGCTTGAAACATCCTTGAGCCTATCTTAAACCCAGTAGCTTGTACCTGTAGAAATAACTAGATTTTTGTGTTCACGATTATTTTTATTATTTTCTGGATTTCAGTAAAATTTTATTTACTTTTATTTTCCAAGTTCCTTGTCTTACGTAAAAATAATAGTAACTTTTGTTTTATTTCCAATAGTTACAGTATTTATTTTTATTTTAGCTCTTTATTACATTGATTAGAATCTCCAAGATTGTCTTGGAATGTCTCTGGTATTTTTACAGTTAAGGATGACTACAGCTGTTGGTTTTAGATTAAAATTCCTTATTATTAATTTTCTTTATAAAAAAGAATTGTCTTCTGAATTTTATCAAATGTTTTTATAACACTTAGGTGATGGTAAGGTTTTTCTTTTACTACTTATAAAAGTATGTAAATAAATTTGCTAATAACATTCCCATGATACTCAAAGACCTATATTATGAGGAACCAAACTTGTTAGTCAAGTGTACAGAATTTATTGAAAGAGTAGAAGATAATCTTATAGGAATTTTTAGTTTAATAAGAATACACAGTCCATATGGTAACTTCTGTAGTCTATGGAGAAATCCTTACTTACTCTCATGCATCAGCTTTGATAAATTTGTATCTAATATTTTTTAAGATATTCAAATTATTATATGGGTATATGTAAATTTTTATAATTTAACATTTGTGGTGTTCATTTCCATCATTTATTAGTGATTTGTTATTTTTCTTAATTTGATTTGCCAAATGTTTTCTTAGTAATTTTTTAATAAGAAACTTTGACATTACATTAACATTCTGTTAATTTTCTATGTTCTGATTTTCTAACTTCTGCTTTTTATTTTGTTCCTGCTCTTTTTTGTTGTTATACTTTTTCTAACTTAGTAAATTCTTAGTTCTCTCTCTATTTTATTTGATGAGAACATTTAATGCTCTTAATTTGCCTCTGAGTACAGCTTTGCATTCTAAAATGCCTCTGAATGATTTTATTGTATTCATTGCTTTCCAAATAGTTGGTAGTTCTAATTTGATTACTTCTTTGACTCAGGAGGTACTTAGTACAGTTCTGTTCACTCTTAACATTCTTTCATTGTCAGTGATTGGTTTTTTAAAATATTTTTGAGTTTATTGAGGGTTTCTTTGTGACTTAAAGCATAATCCATTTTTCTAAATGATCTTTGAAAACTTACAAAGAACATTTTCTATTTACACATAAAGTTTATATACACACATGTATCTGTCAATCTTTATTCAAATTGTCTTACTCCTTATTAATAGTTTTTATTAACTGTAAGACTTAGCCTTTATTAAGTTTTTAATCTTAATCTGTCAAAGACGGAGGGTAGCATTGTTTCTGAACAGCTTATGCTCACTTATATTGAGGCCTTTATGTTTGTTTCTTCCGCCTGAATACTGTCTTCCTTTCATAGGTCACTGCTTTATCTGATACAGCCTCCCCTGCCCCTGCCCAGTATCTAACTTTTTGTCCCTTTGTGTTTTTCTTTATAGCACTTCCACCCGAATTTATTTTTTCATTTACTTGTTTATTTCTTTGCTATTATTCTGTTCAGAACTTAGAACAAGTATGTATGCAGTAAGAATGTGTTTGTTGAGTAAAGGGTGCCCAGTTTTTTTTAATGATTTTTATTTTTTAAAATTAATAGACTTCATTTTATACCATTTTAGATTCACAAAAAAATTGAGCAAAAAAGTACAGAGAGCTCTCATGTACCCTGATCTACCCTCTCCCTTAGCTTCCCCAACCATCATTATGCATTATGTGGTATGTTTTTTACAATTGATGAACCACTGTACATCACTATCAATCAAAGCTCATAGTTTATATTAGGATTCACTTTTGATGATTAATATAATGAGTACTGGATATTGACAAATGGTGGACAAATGCCATGTATCCATCATTACAGTATCATACAGAATAGTTTCTCAGCTCCTAAAATTCCCTGTGCTCCTCTTATTTGTCTCTCCTTTTTCGCTAATCCTTGTCAACTACTGATGCTTTAAATGTCTCCATGGTCTTGCCTTTTCCAAAATGTCATATAGTTGGGTTGTACAATATGTAACCTTTTCAGCTTCTTTGACTTAACAACATGTATTTGAGTTCATTCATTATTTTTTTATGGCTTAATAGCTCATTGCTTTTTTGTGCTGAATAATACTACATTGTCGGAATATACCACAGTTTGTCTATCCACTTACCTACTGAAGGACATCTTGGTTGCTTCCACCTTTGGCAGTTATGAGTAAAGCTGCTATATAGACATCCATGTTTGGGTTTTGCATGGGTATAAGTTTTCAGCTGATTAGAGTAAATAGCAAGGAAAACGATTGCTGTATTGTACAGTAAGAATGTATTTAGTTTCGTAAGAATCTGCTAAAACTATCTTTCAGAGTGACTGAACCATTTTGCTTTCCCAGCAGCAATGAATGAGAGTTCCTGCTGCTCAAATCCTCATCAGCATTTAATGTTATTTGTATTTAAATAGATGTGTAGTGCTATCTTCCTGTTGCAGTTTGCAATTCCCTAATGAAGTATGAGGCTGAATGTCTTAATTTCAGATGCTTCTTTTGCACATATTTTCCCCTACTCTGTGGCTTGTCTTGTTATCACAACCCTGATGATTTTTATCATGTTTTTGGTATAATATTATTGATGCATGTTTAAGTTCTGTACTGCTAAAGGTCTGCATTCCACCTAATCAGTAAAAATTTGTCATATTTAATCTGAGTCTTTTATTTTACTTAAATTCGTATCAGTCCTGTTCTTTGTTCAGTAAATTATTAGCCAACTTTTTCTTTCCATGCCACTTTTAGTTGTAGCTCTTTTAGATTATAACTACTGAACTACTAAGATAGTTTAGTTTTGTTTTAATCTAAAATGAATACTGAAAACATATATGTGTATTGTCATAATTTTGTTGAGTGTGTTTCTGTTATTTTTTAATGCTTTCTATTTTTTAATGGCTCATTGCTACTGCTTGTACATTTTTGTGAAATATACATAATGTAACATTATCATCTTAACCAATTTTAGGTGAAGTTAACTATTAAACAGCATGAGTTTGAATTGCCCGGGTCCACTTATGCCTGTTTGTTTGTTTTTTTCTCAATAGTAAATACTATGTACAGCACTATTCAAGGTTGGTTGAATCCTAGGATGCAGAACCATAGATGCAGAGGAACTTTGGATTTGGAGAAATCATATTATGGAGAGCTGGACTGTGGGTTATACTCAGATATTTTACTGTGTGGAGGGTTGTGCCCCCAACCCCAAGCTGTTCAGAGTCAACCATATGCAGTTCTTTGGCATTAAGTACACTTACATTGTACAACCATCATTACCATTCATCTCCAGAATTTTTCATCTTTGCTAACTGAATCTTTGCACTCATTAAATGCTGACCCCTCTATTCCTCTCTATCCACAACCCCTCATGACTGTGTCTAATTTACTTTCTTTTATGATTTTGCCATTTCCAGGTAATTCATATGAGTAGAATCATACAGTATTTGTCCTTTTGTGTCTGCTTATTTCACGTAGCATATTTTCAAGGTTCATTCTTACAGTGTTTATGGGGCTTCCCTGGTAGCTCAGCTGGTAAAGAATCCACCTGCAATGCAGGAGACCCTGGTTCAATTCCTGAGTTGGGAAGGTCCTCTGGAGAAGGGATAGGCTAACCACTCCAGTATTCTTCGGCTTCCCTCGTGGCTCAGATGGTAAAGAATCCACCTGCAATGCAGGCGACCTGGGTTTGATCCCTGGGTTGGGAAGATTCCCTGGAGGAGGGCATGACAAATCCACTCCAGTATTCTTGCCTGGAGAATCCCCATGGACAGAATAGCCTGGCGGGCTACAATTCATGGGGTCACAAAGAGTTGGACAGGACTGAACGACTAAGCACAGCATGTACCTGAAGCTTCATACTTTATTTTTTCATTTCCAAAAATATTTTTGGTTACTTTTGGTTCTGTTTTCTTCCTTGGAAACACTTGTAGTCATTAGGTTAGCTTATCATTTCTGTCTTTTGTGTGAGTATCTCAAATGTTTGTCTTTATCACTCATTTGATTTTCCTTTATCACCTCCAGTGTCTGCTTTACTTCTGCTATTAAAATATAGTTTCTTTGCATCTTTTAAAAATTTACTTATTCCTTTTTTTGCTTAAATTACCCTCATTTCATTTTGGTCTTTTCTCTTTATATATGCTTGTTTCATGGAGTTTGCCAAACAATGTTTAGAACTTAATTCTGTGTCCTGAATGAATTCACCTTCTAAGTTAGATTCTACTTTTATGTAATTTTCTCTATTTCTTGTGCTGCATTATTTTTGGGATCAGTGTTGGATTTTTTTTCCTGCTTATTCATCCTTTTTCTTTTTTAAATATTTATTTTTATTTACTTATTTATTAGGTTTCCCAGGTGGCTCAGTGGTAAAGAATCCACCTGCCAGTGTAGGAGATGCAGGTTGGATCCCTCGGTCAGGAAGATCCCCTGGAGAAGGAGATGGCAACCCATTCTAGTATCTTGCCTGGGAAAGTGCATGGACAGAGGAGTCTGGCCAGCTCCAGCCCATGGGGTCACAAGAAGAGTTGGACACAACTGAGCAACTAAACAATAAACAGCTTATTTATCTGGCTCTGCCGGGTCTTAGTTTCTGCATCTGGGATCTAGTTCCCAGACCAGGGGATCAAACCCCTGTTCCTGGAAGCAGTGTGGAACCTTAGCCACTGGACCACCAGGGAAGTCCCCTGCTTATTCATCCTTGAATGGTAGCTGCTGTCTGTTACCTGATACTCATTTATTGGAAACATTTGTGGGATTGATTGTCCTTGCCTCTACAGTTGCCTAGGGTTCTGGTTGAAACCTCTTCTTAGCTGTGTTGCTGAAGGATAAATACACACAGGTCCTAGCCTGAGTCCCAGTGATTAATTGGCATTCATCTAATAGGGTAGTTCTGGGCTAGGATGGTAGGGTCTTACCCTACCTTGATTTCTAGCCTGTGCTTCTTTTAAGGCTCTTAATGATTCTAATCTTGTACCCACAACACAACACTTCGCTTGTATAAATACACCTCTCCGGAAACCATGTGGGAATCCAGGTTTTTTATGCCATTTTACAGCTCCACCTGAACTTTATTTCCATATAGACACATAGAAAGTTACTCATTTTCGGAACTTGCATGGCAGTCTCCTAAATGTATATAGAATGATTAGAAGAGATGATAAGGAACTCTAGCTGCCATAGAACTCACCTCTATTTAGCAAGAAATGAGTTAACAAGGGTGACTAACTTGCTTGTTTCTTTGAGGCAAACTTTGGGTCTCCAAATTAAAGGATGGCTAGCAGAGAGGAATTAAAAGACGTTTACTCCTTGGAAGGAAAGTTATGACCAACCTAAATAGCATATTGAAAAGCAGAGATATTACTTTGCCAACAAAGGTCCGTTTAGTCAAGGCTGTGGGTTTTTCCAGTGGTCATGTATGGATGTGAGAGTTGGACTGTGAAGAAAGCTGAGCGCCGAAGAATTGATGCTTTTGAACTGTGGTGTTGGAGAAGACTCTTGAGAGTCCCTTGGACTGCAAGGAGATCCAACCAGTCCATCCTAAAGGAGATCAGTCCTGGTTGTTCATTGGAAGGACTGATGCTAAAGCTGAAGCTCCAGTACTTTGGCCACCTGATGCGAAGAGTTGACTCATTGGAAAAGACCGTGATACTGGGAGGGATTGCAGACAGGAGGAGAAGGGGACAACAGAGGATGAGATGGCTGGATGGCATCACGGACTCGATGGACGTGAGTCTGAGTGAACTCCGGGAGTTGGTGATGGACAGGGAGGCCTGGCGTGCTGCAATTAATGGGGTCGCAAAGAGTTGGACATGACTGAGTGACTGAACTGAGCAGAGAGGAGCAAACTATCTTTATATCTTAACTTACTGTTATGAAACAAGTATCATGGGTGGGTCATGGATCTTAGTTAAAATTGTGTGACCTTAAAGCTAATGGAAAGCCTTATAAGACTTTAAATAAAATTGTTTTCATGGAAATTTGGGATAGATTACTACTATCTGATTTGATACTACTTTTTACTATACTAAGCTGGTTTCAGTTTTTGTTTGACTTAGACAACCACGTAAGGAATCAAATAATTTATCAGCCTGCAGTTGACCTTTATTTTTCAGTATAAAGTCTTTGATTATAAGTTTTGGGTCTGATTATAGGAAAATAGCATCTTGTTTGAATTTGCATCTTTTTGATATCTAGTTGAACACTTTTCATACACATCCAGTTGTCCTACTTATGATTTTTTGACTTTACTATAGTGTAAAAGTGGTATGCATTCAGTAGAAACCATACTTTGAATTTTGATCTTTGCCTGGGCTAGCAATACAGGGTTCAGTACTCTGGTGGTGCTGGGCAGAGGCAGTGAGTGAGCTGCAGCTCCCAGTCAGCCATGCAGTCACAAGAGTATAACCTTACACTTCACAACTATTCTGTACCCTTAAAACCATTCTCTTTTTCACTTTTAAGAAAAATATTCAGTGAACTATAGAAAATATTCAACATTGTTATAAAATAGGCTTTATATTAGATGAATTTTCCCAGCTGTCAACTAATGTGTTTTGAGCATGTTTAAGGTAGGCTTAGGCTATGATGTCCTTTGATAGATATAGGGGTAGTAAATGCGTTTTCGATTTAATGATATTTTCAGCATACATATCTTAAGTCAAGGATGACCTGTGTTTATTGTCCCTCCCCTCCTTTTTCAGTTTGAATTGTTATTGGGGTTTGTGACCAAACTTGAGGAAAGCTAGACTTCACACTGTTGAACAGGCTTCTTACTGCTTTAAACAATGTGTTTTTGTTGTTCCTTGCTTCCCCATTCACTGCCTCATAGGCAGTTTTGAAACATTTTTTGTCTCACTCTTTTACTTCTTTCATGCTTGGTCATAGTTTCACTTTTCTAGTTTTGTGATTGGGTGAAGGCCCAGGGGAAGAAGAAAGAAAAGAGGATCACATTTAGATTACAGAGTTTCCTTAACACACTGCTTCCTCTGTTTACAGAGATCTTCCTCTCTTTTTTTTGGTTGGCAAGTTCTTCTCATCCTTCAAAAGCCAATTTTTATTTCTTTGCCTACTTACTAATTACCTAATCATATAAACAGGAGCTCTGAGTCCTCTTCTCCATCACATTTCACTTACCCCATCAGCTCTTATCTACTGCAGAGTAGTCCTTTGTTATTCTTTCCCACTGATGGTGAGTTCGAAACTGAGACTAGATCTTAGTTATCTTTATTTCTGACATCTGACACATTGTAGTTCACAAAATAAATGTTTCAGTGACTTAGACTTGAAACCATGTCCTTTTCCTGTTTCTAGTGTGAAGTGTAAAAAAAGTAATAGGTCTTTCTGGGAAGTGTAATTATGGATATTCTGTTTTTCTTTAAATTTTATTCTGGTTTGAGTTCTTTGTACTACTTTTGTTATGAGAATAAAAAACACTTAAAACCAAGCCTCTTGAATTTCCAAGTGCTCCCCATTGCCCAGCATCTGTGACTTTCTGGCCCCATTCAGCAGGCTTATTTCCCCCTACTGGCTGCTGTGTGCCCTTTTATCTCATGAACTAAATTATTCTTATTCCTGTTGCCTAGAATTCCATCTTCTGGGTAAACTGAGAAATAACTTGTAGTAGAAATTGAGTAATGAGAATTTAGACTAGTGTCCTGCTGTCTTATTTTGAATATATAGTGGTTAAGGTGAGGTGCTTGGATGAATTTTATCAGTTGTGAATATCAAGATAAATGGAGCATTTAATTATCTTAGCTTTCTAGATTGGGCTTCCCTGGTGGCCCAGATGGTACAGAATCTGCCTGCAGTGCGGGAGAGCTGGGTTTGATCCCTGGGTCGGGACGATCCCTTGGAGAAGGGAATGGCTACCCACTCGAGTATTCTTGCCTCAAGAATTTCTTGGACTGAGGGGCCTGGTGCGCTACAGTCCACGGGGTTGCAAAGATTACTTTGCTCTGATGCCATCTCAAAAAAACCATTCTTCTTTTTTTCTTTTTCTTTTGGTTGTGCTGGGTCTTCATTACTGTGTGGGCTTTTCAAGTGGAACCACTCTCTGAGGTGCATGGGCTTCTCATTATGGTGGCTCACAGTCTCTAGGGTGCCTGGGCCTCAGTTGTTGGGGTGCATGGGCTCAGTAGGTGTATGTACTTTCTGGGTTCTAGAGCACAGGCTTGTAGTTGTGGCACATGGGGTTAGTTGCTCCTTGGCGTGTGGGATCTTCCTGGACCAGGGATCGAGCCCATGTCTCCTGCATTGGCAGGCAGATTCTTTTCCACTGAGTCACCAGGAAAGCCTCAGATACACCTATCATTGATTGATTTTTTGTTGTTGTTGTTGTTCAACAAGTACTCATCTCTGAGACACATGAACTGCACACAGTGCTAGGTATTAGTGATGTCATGGTCAATAAAATACTGACTGGATCCATGCTTATGGAGTTTATAACCTAGTTAAGGTAGGCACGGTTTTATAGCAAATCCATTATGATGAATGTTAAGGCAGTGAACTAATGTCCCTGGCGTGGGAGTGAGGAGGTATCAGAGGGAAGTGACCTTTAGGCCAATACTTAAAAGCAAGTGTTGGACAGGTGGAGGTGTTGAATAGAAAGAAGGGTGACAGACTCGATCTCAGTTTGCCCAGGGCTTTCCTGGGTTTAGCACTGAAAATCTTGTGTCCCAGGATAACTCCATCAGTTCTAGGGAAACTGGATGACTGAACATAAAATTTCCCAGAAAGGCCATGTGTGGAGGCCTGAGATGGCTGGCTGAAAGAACAGACAAAAAGCCTGTAGAGGGAAAGTCTACAGAGCATTGAGTCTGGAAAATTAAGGCTTGATCATGATGTACTAGCAGGCTTCCTTTTAAGTATCCTACTGAAAGGCTTTAAAGTAGAGGACTGAAGTGATAAAGTTTATATATTTTGAAGTGGCTCCCTGTGCTGCAAAGAACAGACTGGGAGAGACTGAGAGTGGATTTGGGGACAGTAAATAATGGTTAGGTTGTAGGCTGCAGTGACTTGGTGTTGAAGCTGTTTTGGGAAGCACAGATAGTTTTGAGAATTAGGATGTTTCAGTAGTGTTATGAAATCCTAAAGCAAATGATTTTCAAAGATTGTTTTCCTCCAAGAGTGCTGATTTCTTAAAAATAGTAAACCAGACATTTTTACTCCCATATTTTTCTGTCTCACTGGATAAAATTTTACAGAATAAATCGAAGCAGTTAATTTTTAAAAACTGCCAACCATCATTTTTTCCAGATATGAAGAATAGCGACATAGAATGTAGGACACATGGCTGTGAAGTTTTAGAAGTGATTGTTTTCCTGATTACAGCAAAAAGTGTAACTTCAAAGTAGTCCTGTCGAAGGTGAAAGTTGCTCAGTAGTGTTTGACTCTGTGACTCCATGGACTATACAGTCCATGGAATTCTCCAGGCCAGAATACTGGAGTGGGTAGCCTTTCCCTTCTCCAGGGGATCTTCCCAACCCAGGGATCAAATCCACGTCTTCTGCATTGCAGGCGGACTCTTTAACAGCTAAGCCACAAGGGAAGACCAAGAATACTGGAGTGCGTAACCTATCCCTTCTCAAGGGGATCTTCCTGACCTAGGACTCAAACCGGGGTCTCTCCTGCATTGTAGGCGGATTCTTTACCAACTGAACTGTCAGGGAAGCCTCGTTGAAAGGCTATATAATTTATTCCAGTGATGTGTTAGCCCTTCAGATCATATTTTAGAACTCTTATCCTCAACATACTCTTAGGAGACGGCCGCACAGTCTTTAAAATATCTTCTTCAACAGAGGCAAACCTTCCATCTTTGCCTGTGTCCATTCTCCAGTACTTTTGCTTTCTCCATCTGCATTTGCCCCTCTGTGGTTTCTTTCTTTTCCCTTAAATTTTTATAAATGAGATGTAATTTGTATATGATAAAATCCACTCTTTAAAAGGTGTATGACTCCATGGGGTTTTATTGCCCCCCCCTTTTTTTTAGTGATACTCACAATGTTATACAACCATCGCCACTGTCTAATTTGCATTACTGCAAGGAGAAATCTTACACCCAATAACAGTCCCTGATTTTACCCCAGCATGTACTCCCTCACCCCAGGCAACCGCAAATCTATTTTCTGCCTATAAGTTTGTCTATTCTGGATATATAGAAGAATCACATAATATGTGGTCTTTTGTGACTAGTTTCATTTTATACACTGAGTTTTCATGTTCATCCCTATTATAGCATGTATGCATACTTCATTCCTTTTTATGGCTGAATATTACTCCCAATTCATTTCTTTTGAATATATAGAGGAGCGGAATTGCTGAGTCATATAGTAACTCCATGTTTAACCTTTTGAGGAGCTATCAGATTGTTTTACAAAGCAACTGCACCATTTTGCAATCCTGCCAGCAGTGTTGGAGGATTCCATTTTCTCTCCTTCCTCACTAACTTGCTTTTTTCCTGTCTTTTGATTATAGCCGTCCTAATGTGTGAGACGGTATCTCATCGTGGTTTTAATTTGCATTTCTCTGATCACTAATGATGTTGAGTATTTTTTCCTGTGCTTATTGGCCGTGAGTATATCTTCAGATCCTTTGAGAAAGCATTCTGTGTTTAGAATTGAGTATTTTAGGTCTGTGCTTCTTAGAAACTTTCTGTAATGGACTAATAACTTTTGTAATATACCATAAAATGAAAGGAAAAACAGACAAAATGCAGGCCTCATTTGTTGTTGTTGTTAGAGTCAACAGCTGATTACTCTGCCAAATTGCTCTAAAAGTTTCTAAACACTTGCTCTCAATTTTTGTATTTCATTGAGTAGTGGTAATAAACAGTCCACCTCATACTCTTCCAGAGATACTGCTTTAAACTACTAAAAGACATTTGAAAAGTTGTTCAATTTTTTCCATGTTTGAATTCAAGGCAATTGCTTGATTTTCGTATTTTCTCACTTCTAGATATTGTTATCAATTCTAATTTGCTGTTGAATTAATCGCACAGAGTGCCGGTTTTCTTGATGAAGATAAACACTGTATACAGATTCTATACAAGCTAGTTATTTTATTGAGATAACCTGGAGAGTACAGTTTTAGCCAAAGATAACAAAACAAATTGTGTTTGGGGCCAAGGTAGCTTTCTGTTCCTTTCTCAGACTTTCTCATAGGAGGTCCCATCAGTGTTGATGATATTGTTCTTGATGAGGGGGTTTCTGGTAGGTGTTCAGAAACACAGAGAAGCTTACCCAAAATCTCATGCATGTCCAACTGTGTGACTCTGAAATCCCAACATACTTATTTTATTTGTTTGTAAATAGTCACCTGGCTGTAATATCCTTATTCTGAGCATATTTACCTCCTTGCTTACATTTATACAAAAATAAACATTATTCATGCTCAGCCCCTCTATGATCCTGTAGACATGAACAGTCTGTGAGCATGAGCAGCTCTTTATCTCCTGTCTTAAACAAGGTCTAGAAGGTCTAAGTCCATGAGCTGGTCCTGACTTTGAAACCTTATAGTCGAGGAACACTGGTTATACTATCCAGATTATTTATACTTTCGGTGGTGAAAATTCTGAAAAAAAGCGAGTTATTAGAAAATGTTTATAGTGGCCTTGAACTAGTGAAGGTGTGTAGAGCATTTCTGAATCAAAGTGTAGTTTTAAACATTACTTGTTGCCTCTGTATTAAAGGCATTATGTTGCACAATGTCAAATTGATACAGAGAAATGTGAAAAGTGTTCCTTGGCTGCCAGGAGTTCATCATCTTGTAGAAAGAAGAGGAGTTAGAAGTCGCTTAACTGACAGTCAAGGAAGTATGTAAGTATCAAATTAATGAATAGGACTGTATCTGTCACTCTGGGTCCAATCAGGAGAGATGAGAGACAGTAATTTGAATATGGAGAGAATAGTAACAATGGCAGGACAATGGAGTAGTGAGGGGTTAGCTAGTAAGAAGTAAATAGAACTCCAGAGAACATAGGAATAACAGAAGTAAGGAGCAGTTGCTACTCCAAGGGCTGATATCTCAGAACCTAGGGAAGAGCCCTCCTTCCCCCAGAAGGGGGAGGTTGCAGGCCCTGCTGGGGAGAGCCTGGCTGTGGAGCATTTGGATAACAGAGAAGGTGATGACGTGCTGTACTGGTGGATGTGCTGGACTTTGGCTCCGTAGGACGCTAGGGAAAGTTGTTTGTTGGAGGTGGTAACTCCACTCCAAAACCTCCCAAGAAGAAAATGTGAGAAGCTTCTGGCTGCTATGCTGCTGGCCCCTTGCCACGTAGAAGCCTGGTGCTGGAGGAGCTTGTGAAACAAGGGCTCCAGAACCAGGAAGCAAGACAAAATTTTTCTCCTGTGGTGTCTCTCCTGCGCCCTCTGCTGTTTAAGCTTAGCATCATGCCTACCGGTCAAGGAAAAGTACTTAAAGGTCCCAGATCTGTTTTCAGAGTAGGTGAAAAGGATGAATTTGGAACTGAAGGACACTACAGCAGTAATCAGCATAGGAATGCTAATAGTGCAGTAGGAGCTCAGAGAAGGAGTAGAGGTTGTATCAGGTTTTGACAGTTAAGGAAGAACAACTATTTGAAAGAGCTCTTACAACATGAGTATGGTTTGGGTTTGTTTGTTTTTTGTAATTGAAAATGACTTACTGTTTTTCCTCATTAGAAAAACAGTACATGTTAATTTTATAAAAATTAAAATATGGGCAAGTAGTTTTGCCTATAGTCTATAAATAAAGGAGGGAAAAGCACAGCGTGTTCTTTCTTTGGCAGAATATGGCTGTGGTGGATATAAGAGGAAGGAAAAACTTTCTGTGATGGTGGTTACAGCTGCTTTTGTATCTTTGTTTACAGAAAAGTTGGCTTTGAGATTATAATAATGCTAAATTGTATAAACTAGCATTTTGAGGAACTTTCTATCTTTGGTGTTTATGTAAGATTTATTTATGTAACTTCTTTAAGAAGTTTGTCAAAGAGACAATTACTGGATATCACATTTGTGCTCTTTGAGTGACCATGAGGAAGAGATTTTCTGTTGTAATCACACTGATGAAATGTTGTATCTTAGAAGTCCATTCGGCTTTTCTCCTCTTTGAGCAAAGGTTTTCATATGAATGTTGCTCTTAGGAATAGAGTTCTAGCAGACTTAATCTGAGAAAACAGATTGAAAACCAAATCTTGCCTCTGTTGAGCTTTGAGGGTTAATTGCCCCAGATACTAAAGACTGCAGAATTCTCACCAAAGAGAAGGACTTCATTTCTTTTTAATTTAATTTTTATTTTATATTGGGGTGAGTTGGTTTACAGTGTGGTCTTAGTTTCAGGTGTAGAGCAGAATGACTCAGTTGTAAATATACATTCGGAAAGGTAAAGATTTTATAATACCATATCACTGTTTATTGGCATTTATACTTTGAAAGTTAGTAATTCTAGAGAGTGAAAACAAAGTTCTTCTGTGTTAACCAACAACTGGCTCATGAATGATTGGGATATATAATGTTAGGCATGTTTTCAGAGGACTGTCCTGTACTGCTAAATTCAGACTAGTTCCTATTGACTTGTTAGTCTTTTAACCAACTTGATACAAAAGTGAATTGTTTGTGTTTCTGTTTTTGATAAAATTAAAATATTAATGTAAGTTTAAGTTTAGTTTTTATACCTTTTAGATAAAACATTTGACTTAGAAATTTCTGACCACTCATCCTCTGTGTATGAACAGTTTAGAACTGTCTAATTTGAACTTGTTGTAGTGATGAAAATGTTGTTATATCTGTGTTGTCTAGTATGGCTAGTGTGACTAAGAGACAATTTTATTTTTATTTCATTTAAATTCATTTAAATTTAAATAGCCATATATGGCTAGTATGGCCCACCCATATTGGATAGCAAAACTTACAGCCCAGTGTGTTCATAAGGAAAAAAGTTCTAAAGATAAATAGTTTGAAGATGACTTTAAAAGCAAATTCCTATTCAGGTGAAAGCAAGGAGAAGCAGGACTTAGCAGACCCTAGCAAAGCATAGTTTTGGGCAGGATGCTAACCTCAGTCTGAGGATTATCCTTTAATTTATTGAACCAGAGTGGGGAAATAAGGCATGTCACTCATAGACTGAGACTGTTATGAGCCCATATGCACCCTCTGTCTATGTTATTTTGATGGTTGCTTGCTAAGATAGGGGAACTTAAAGATGGTAGCAGCCTAGATCTATAAATCACCTTAAGGAGAAGAATGAACTTCCTCAAGCTTAGTGTCCACTAGAAGTAAATTTTTATTGTGTTAAACCATTGAGATTTGGGATATGTTTGTTACCAGTGCATGGCTAGCCCAGCCTAATAAAGGGTTGTTTTCAGTCTTTTGCAGTTACGACAATGCTGTCTGTAAGTTTGTCATAGCTTTTCTTCCAAGGAGCAAGCATCTTTTAATTTCATGGCTAGAGTCAATGTCCACAGTGATTTTGGAGCCCAAGAAAATAGTCTGTCACTGTTTCCACTGTTTCCCCATCTGTTTGCCATGAAGTGATGGGACTGGATGCCACGATCTTCATTTTTGGAATGTTGAGTTTTAAGCCAGCTTTTTCACTCTGCTCTTTCACCTTCATCAAAAAGCTCTTTAGTTTCCTGTTTGCTTTCTGCCATTAGGATGTGGTATCTTATGCATATCTGAGGTTATTGATATTTCTCCCAGCAATCTTGATTCCAGCTTGTGATTCATCCAGCCTGGCATTTCGCATGATATACTCTGCATAGAGGTTAAATAAGCGGGAGTGACAATGTACAGCCTTGATGTACTGCTATCCAAATTTGAAACCAGCCCATTGTTCTATGTCCAGTTTTAACTGTTGGTTCTTGGCCTGCATACAGGTTTCTCAGAGGCAGGTAAGGTGGTCTGGTATTCCCATCCCTTTAAAAATTTTCCAGTTTGTTGTGATCCACAACAAAGGCTTTAGCATAGTCAGTGAAGGAGAAGTAGATATTTTTCTGAGATTCCCTTGCCTTTTTTTTTGATCCAGCGGATGTTAGCAATTTGATCTCTGGTTACTCTGCCTTTTCTAAATCCAGCTTGTACATCTGGAAGTTTTTAGTTCACGTACTGTTGAAGCCTAGCTAGAAGGATTTTGAGCATTACCTTGCTAGCATTTGAAATGAGTGCAGTTTTCCAATAGTTCGAACATTTTTTGACATTGCCCTTCTTTGGGGTTAGAATGAAAACTGACCTTTTCCAGTCCTGTGACCACTGCTGAGTTTCCCAACTTTGCTGGCATATTGAGTGCAGCACTTTAACAGCATCATCTTCTAAGATTTGAAATAGCTCAGCTGGAATTTCATCTCCTGCACTAGCTTGCTCGTAGTAATGCTTCCTAAGTTCCTCTTGACTTAACAATCCAAGATGTCAGACTAGGTAAGTGATCACACCATTATGGTTATCCAGGTCGTTAAGACCTTTTTTGTATAATTCTGTGTATTCTTGCCATCTCTTCTTAATCTCTTCTGCTTTTGTTAGGTCCTTGCCATTTCTGTCCTTTTTTTTGCCCGTCTTTGCATGAAATATTCCCTTGGTATTTTTCAGTTTTCTTCAAGAGATCTCTAGTCTTTCACATTCTATTGTTTTCCTCTGTTTGTTTACATTCTATTTTTTTACATTAGGAAACGTTGGGAAAGGGGAATGAAGCACACAGAGAGTGGCAGCCAGAATGACAGTGTAACTGGTTACTCAATTCCATTGCATTGTCCCCGAGGAAGTTATATAAAGTCATTCACAGGATCATCCAAGAGGATGAGAAACAGGATCTAAGTCAATGGGATCTCTCTGTTGCCACCACCATTGGTTATGGGTTCACTCCAGAGCTAACTCCCTTGCACTACCAGATTGCACATATGAGGGTGCTGTGCTATCCCATGGCATTGTGCAGCTCAGAATGAAGAGGGGTGTTGTTATGCTGTACCTGCATGAAAACGTTGGCCACACCCAGTATAGAACTGGTTTTTGGGATAGCAGCTTGATAAGACACCTTGTAAGGCTAAAGAAAAAGATTTAAAAAGATGCAAAAGTGGTATGGTATCTGGTAGAAGTCCCCCCCCCCCTTTTTTAATAGAGACCTTTCATTTCATGGAGAATCTTTCTATATTATTATCCTTCAGGAATGTCTTTGCTATGCTATTGCTCTTCGATGTAGATTTTAAAATTAACTGCCCAGTTTTTCACAAAACCTTTTGGGACTTTGATTAGGATTGCTTTGAACCTGTAGATTAGTTTGAGGAAACGTGGAATTTGTACATTATTGCCTCTTTAAATTTATGTCCATTAGTATCTCACAATGTATTTAGGTCTTCATGTCTTTAGTACATTTTTCCTCTATGCAAAATTCTAGGCCCACAGTTCCCAACCTGTGCAAGGCATGCTGGAGTACCACACTGAGTTTAAAGGCACCGTGGGATCTTTTAAATTTTAGAGGGAAAAAGTGATGGATGTCTGTTGGGCACAATGTGAACATCCAGTTCTAGGAGGTTCCACAGTGTTCAACATTAGGTTGTGATACATTTGGTAAGTCTGTCCTTATGAAATGGTTGCTGAGATCAGAAATAATGTAAAATCAGTGTGGAACCGGAAATGAGTGTGAGTGGGGTCTGAGTTTTCAGAGGTAGTGTGTGTTTCCCTATGTACCTGATTGAGAAGGAAAAAATTATTTTTTTTTCTTTTCAATTCCTGTGTATTCAGGTTACTAAGTTATTAGGATGAGTGAATGATGAATACCAATGAAGTTGTTTGGACTTAACTACGAAATCAGTGAAACTGTTAGGAATGTCTTATAGCCTAGAGGTGCTGTGAAATGAGTACTGAGAAGAGCAGGGGCACCATGTTTGGAAATTTCTGTTCCAGGAACCTCAGACTTTGTAATGGTATTATAAATGGTATCTTTTCCCCCTCTCATTTCATTTTCTGCTTTTAGTGTGCACAAATGCAGTTGAATTTTGTGTATTCCTCTTTATCCTGCAAATTTGCTAAATTTGTGTTTATCCTAATAATTCATTGTAATTTTATTTGCAGTTTGTAGAGTCCTGTCATTTGTTTCTTCTAGTATAGCAGAGCATTGGAGAAAAAAGAATAAGCAGTAATAAAAATTGTTAATGTACAAATATACAAAATGATATATTCAGAGAAGTCTGACTTCTAACTCCGTCCCTTCCATTTTATTCTTGCCCTCCCACAAAATAACCATTAAAAAAGTTGTGGTTATTCTTCCATTAAAAATAATAACAATAGTCATGTGTGTGTGCTTGTGTATTGATACACATTTTTTTCTCCCCTTAGGTAAGTGGTAGCATAGCATACATACCTTTTTCCCTTATCTTGCATTTTCATCAGTTGTATATCCTGAGATTATTCATGGCAGTGTATACCGTGATTTCCTCCTTCAGTTTTACAGCTTCATAATACTTGAGTGTGTGATGTACCACAGTAGATTCAACCAGTCCCCTGCTTCTGGCTGTTTGAGATGCTTCCAGTCTTTTGCTGTTACAGATAATACAACAGTAACAGCCTAGCATATATGTTTATTTGTATTTTTGCTAGTTTGTATGTGTTACAACTGTGTAAAAAGTATCTTATGTTTGAAATAGAACTATGCTCTAAGTTCAGATTTTATATATATATATATGTGTGTGTATATATATCTTTTAAATTATAAATCAGAACACAGTGTAATATTGGTCCTAGCATCTCTTCTCACTAAGTACTAATAGAACCCCTTTTCATTCCTATTGGTGTTCATTTGTGCTTTCTTTGTTCCTTGGTTAATTTTACCAGATGTATACTAGCTTTGTCTAAGACAACTTTTTAGCTTTATTGATCTTCTCTATTGTATAATAATCTCTTATTCAGCAATTTCTGCTTTTATCTTAATTATTATTTTCTTCCTACTTAGGGTTTCTTTTGCTATTTTTGTTTGTGGTTTCGTTTTGCTTCTTAGGTTAGATGCTTAACTCATTAAATTTTGGTTCTTTTTTAAAGTAAAAATTCAAAACTGTGTCATTAAATGCTTTAATCACATTCTGCAAGGTATATATGTGTGTGTGGGGAGGGGGAGTAAAATATACCTAACATAAAATTTCTGATTTTTTAGGTATATACTTCATTGGCATTAAGTACATTTGCAGCCTTGAGTGACTGTTACCACTGTCCATTTCCAACACTTTTTCATTATCCCAAATGCAAACTACCTTACTAAATAAACTATAACTCCCTGTTTCACAATCCCCCACCCCAGACTTTGGTGAACTCTGTTCTACTTTCTGTCTCTATTGAATTTGACCAAATAGATATCTCATAAGTGATATTTTACAGTAGTTGTCCTTTTGTCTGGCTTATTTTACTTAATATGTTCATAGTCATCCTTGTTAGAGCATGTATCAGATTTTAACTCTTTTTAAAGCTAAATAATACTCTACTTGCACCACCTTTTGTTTATCCTAGTCCTGCAAATTTTTCATTCTCATTCAATTCTTAGTATTTTCTGATTGCCATTGTATCTGTTTTTAACCCTAAGTCTTTAAGAGGTGTTTTAAATTTTCAGAGTCATGAAGTTTTCTTCTACTTATCTTTTTGTTATTCACTTTGAACTTAATTGATTTTGGTTGAGAGTATATAGTGATTCCAATCTTTTGAAGATTTTCTGTCTCTCATAATGTATTTATTTTAACCTTATTCTTGAAAGATAGTTTTGTTTTGTTGGCATCTTTTCCTCTCAATATATTGAGGATATCTGATGTCCTCTTGCTTTCATTGTTAGTATCAAAAAGTAAGCTGAAAGTCCAACTGCCACTTCTGTGAGGTTTATCCTTTTTTCTCCTCTGACCAATATTAAGAACTTTTTGATCTTAATTTCACTATGATGTCTTAACTTTGATGTGCATAGATTACATTTTATCCTGCTTTTGATTCATTAGGTTTCTTAAACTTACCGATTTGTGTCCTTCATCTGCTTTAGAAAGTTCAGTTCACTTCAGTCGGTCAGTCATGTCTGACTCTTTGTGACCTCATGAATCGCAGCACGCCAGGCTTCCCTGTCCATCACCAACTCCCGGAGTTCACTCAGATTCATGTCCATTGAGTCCATGATGCCATCCAGCCATCTCATCCTCTGTCGTCCCCTTCTCCTCTTGCCCAATCCCTCCCAGCATCAGAGTCTTTTCCAGTGAGTCAACTCTTTGCATGAAGTGGCCAAAAGTATTGGAGTTTCAGCTTTAGCATCAGTTCTTCCAAAGAAATCCCAGGGCTGATCTCCTTCAGAACGGACTGGTTGGGTCTCCTTGCAGTCCAAGGGACTCTCAAGAGTCTTCTCCGAAACCATAGTTCAAAAGCATCAATTCTTTGGTGCTCAGCCTTCTTCACAGTCCAACTCTCACATCCATACATGACCACTGGAAAAACCATAGCCTTGACTAGACGGACCTTAGTCGGCAAAGTAATGTCTCTGCTTTTGAATATGCTATCTAGGTTGGTCATAACTTTTCTTCCAAGGAGTAAGCGTCTTTTAATTTCATGGCTGAAGTCACCATGGCAGTGATTTTGGAGCCCCCCAAAATAAAGTCTGACACTGTTTCCACTGTTTCCCATGAAGTGATGGGACCAGATGCCATGATCTTCGTTTTCTGAATGTTGAGCTTTAAGCCAACTTTTTCACTCTCCACTTTAACTTTCATCAAGAGGCTTTTTAGTTCCTCTTCACTTTCTGCCATAAGGGTGGTGTCATCTGCATATCTGAGGTTATTGATATTTCTCCCGGCAATCTTGATTTCAGCTTGTGTTTGTTCCAGTCCAGCGTTTCTCATGACGTACTCTGCATATAAGTTAAATAAGCAGGGTGACAATATACAGCCTTGACGTATAACTTTTCCTATTTGGAACCAGTCTGTTGTTCCATGTCCAGTTCTACCTGTTGCTTCCTGACCTGCATACAAATTTCTCAAGAGGCAGGTCAGGTGGTCTGGTATCTCAGCTCTAATACATCTGGTGAGTGAGTTCCTCATTCATTCTGTCATCTCCTTCCGGAACTTCAAGTAGATGTATCTTAGGTTATCTAGCCTACTCTTTCTACTTTTACATTTTCTCTCTCTTTGTCTGTTTGTCCTGCAGTCTAGGTACTTCACATGTATCTTCCACCTCACTAACTCTCTTCTGCTGAGTCCATGCTGCTCTTTACTTCAAATGTCAAGTTTTAATTTTTACTGAAAGTTCTGTATGGTTGTTTTCCATATTTGCTTTTTTCCCCTCTGCTTTTATATTTGAGCTTCTTACACATATTCTGTATCAGATTATTTTGCATCTGTTTCACCAGTGTGTTTTGGTTAGTTCTCAGTCATGGTGTGTTGTTTGTGTTCTGAATTTTCCTATGAGCTGCTCCTTTTCCTTAGAATTTGATTTTGGGGTATTTTTTTGAGACCTGTGTTGAAGTTGTTTCCTCCCAAAGAGGCTTTGTATTTATATGTGATTCTGTCATTCACCAGGGAGTGTTGCCAACATGGCCACATTCAATTAAACCTGTTTGGAATTTGGGGGGACCTCATAGGTCTCAACTGCCTGCAATGCAGGAGACCTGGGTTCGATTTCTGGGTTGGGAAGATCCCCTGAAGAAGGAAGTGGCAATCCACTCCAGTATTCTTGCCTGGAAAATCCCACAGACAGAGGAGCCTGGTGGGCTTTAATCCACGGGGTCGCAAGAGTTGGACACGACTTAGCGGGGCTTCCCTGGTGGCTCAGAGGTTAAAGCGGCTGCCTGGAAGGCAGGAGACCTGGGTTCAATCCCTGGGTTGGGAAGATCCCCTGGAGAAGGAAATGGCAACCCACTCCAGTACTCTTGCCTGGAGAATCCCATGGAGGGAGGAGCCTGGTAGGCTACAGTCCATGGGGTCACAAGAGTCGGACACGACTAAGCGACTTCACTTTCACTTTTGCGACTAAACCAGCACCACCATAGGTCTCGTGGATTTCAGACCACAAATGTACATTTTGTTGTTAGGATTTCTTTAGGGATTCCCCATTGCCCTGCGCTCCTGGTGTTATCACTGTGCTCTGGATACCTGAGATTTCCTTGTTCCCTTCTGTCCAGAGGGATATACTACATATTAATTTAATTTCATATAGATTACAGCTTTTAGGTCCTAGCCTTATGTGGAAGGGACTCCAGTTTTGGCAAGCTCTGAGTTTTATCACCTATTCCCTGTGACAGCCATCAAAGTAGAACTTTAGTCAGAATTCCACTGAGAATAACAGGTTTGATAAATGGCTTACTCTCTTGTTCCTAGTTTCACTGTGCTTTGCACTGTATGGGAATATCCCTTTCATCTTATCCATGCATATTTAAAGATTTGTTATGTTATCCAATCCTGTATTTATTTGAGTTTGAGGCAAAGTTTCTTTTTATCTTTCCTTTATTCTTTATCAGTGCCCCAGTTATTTTCGACAGCTCTTCCCCTCTTGAGTCTTTTTCCTTTTTGACTTTGCTACACATAGGCCTGATGTTATGACCATTGGAACCAAATGAAAACACTCCTTTCTGATTTATGAACTCTTCTTTCACAGCCTGTGTTGTTGACCTCTTAAGGTGATTTGGGATATTTTCATTAATTCTTTTGCTCTCAAAGATACTTGAGGCTTTTAATAAATTTAGTAATTTCTACTAGTTGGACTGACTGGTTCCAGACACCACTCCTTTTTTCGTTTCTGTTGTGTATTAGGTTTCCCCTCATCTCCTTCAGTAGACAATTGAGGAATTGTTTATCTTTGAGTTGTGTCACAATTAAACAATGATCCTGTTAGAAGAGTACAGTGTGTTTGGGGCATGTTTTTTGTTTCGCCTACTTGTTTTTCACTGAAAAGTAGCAGAAAGTGAAAGGATTTGGAGAGAGGCATTATTTATCTTTTGCCCTTTTAAAAATATATATATATTTCTGACTAATGGTGGAGTAAAACATTGGTAAATCATTATTTTATAATGAAATGTTTTTATTTTGTTGATTCTCCTAAAATATAATACATAAAGAACCTTATCACATCATCATTTGATGCTTTTTAGGTATTTGACTCTGTTAGTAGAAGAAATAAACAAAAAAATACACTGATTTATGGAAAAGGACTAAAGACTAAGGCCATGAATTGGCTGTTGGGGGAAAAGTATACATCTTTCCAAAGATTTTTTGTTAATATAGAACAGTTGATATGTCATCTAGTGAAGTGCTGTTTCATACAAGAACTAATAAGCTCGGGAAAAACTATTTCATCTGGGGACAGAGTGTAGTAACACAAATCAATAAACATTGTTATCTGATATATGGGAGGATGTGTATTAAAGGAAATAGAATAGTAGTAATAGCAGTAGCAGCAACAGCAGCAGTAGTAGCAGTATAATCCCTTCCTTTTTCAATTTAATTTTTACTTTTATATTAGAATATAGTTGATTTACAGTGTATTAATTTCAGATGTATAACAAAGTGTTCTAGTTATACATGTATATATTTCCACTCTTTTTCGGGTTCTTTTCCCATATAGATTATTACAGAATACTGAGTAGAGTTTTCTGTTGATTATGTATTTTTATATAGTAGTGTGTATATGTTAATCCCAAACTCCTAATTTATCCTTCTTCCCCACCTTTCCCTATTGTTAACCACAAGTTTGTTTTCTGTGTCTGTAAGTCTGTTACTGTTTCATAAATAAGTACATTTGTATCATCTTTTTAGATTCTATATACAGGTGATAATGGTATTTGTCTTTGTCTGTCTTACTTCACTTAGTATAATAATCCCCGGGTCCATCTCTGTTGCTGCAAGTGGCATTATTTAGTCTTTTTATGATTGAGTAATATTCCTTTGTATATATGTATCACGTCTTCTTTATCTACTTATCTGTTGATGGACAGTTAGGTTGCTTCTGTGTCTCGATTGTTGTAAACAGCGCTGTATGAACACTGGGGTTACATGTATCCTTTCAAACCTAGGTTTTCTCTAGCTACAGGCCCAGGAGTGGGATTACTGGATCATATGGTAGTTTTATTTTTAGTTTTTTTTTTTTTTAATGTAAAAATTCAGGCTTTATTTTTACTTATTCTTACACTGGTGGGAGCTGATGTCAGGAACTGAAAGGCAAGCACGAACTTTGTTTTCTACCTCTTAGCTGAACAGTATTACACACAATGTGGCATTTTCATTAGGCAAGATTTGCTTTTTTACATTTCACACCAGATTATAACATTACTCTTCTTGAATAAAATGACCTGGTTACTAAAGAAACCATCCATGGAGGAAGTGTTTAATAAGCATATTTTATTTAAATAAATCCTCCAACAGGAAGTGGAGAATTCATTGCCTTTACTTAGAAGAACGCTGTTTAAGTAGTTATATGTCAGATTTATTTGTGCAGCTCAGCAATATTTCCTTATTGGAAACATCATTTTTCCACATCACAGTTCCCAAAAAGACTTTAAAGTCTCAGAAGTCTGTATCTCCTTTGGCTTGCTTCTCTCTTGATTCCACCCAGGCTTTATTAATAGTTTGCTTCATATCATCATCTCCATCTTCATAAATTTTCTTTAGAACATTCATTAATCCCTCACTAGGATCTGTTTCAGTGTCATAGGAGGGCTTTTCCTTCTCTTTGCATTCTTTTTCAACCTGAGTCAGGTAGTTCCACCGTGTGTTTTCTGCTTTCTTTTAGTTTTTTAAGGAACCTTCAACTGTTTTCCATAATGGCTGTACCAATTTATATTCCCACCAACAGTATAGGAGGGTTCCCCTTTCTCCACATCCTTTCCAGCATGTATTGATGATGACCATTCTGAGTGGTGTAAAGAGATAACTCATCTCATTGTAGTTTTGATTTGTGTTTCTCAGAAAGTGAAGAGGAGCTAAAAAGCCTCTTGTTGAAAGTGAAAGAGGAGAGCGAAAAAGTTGGCTTAAAGCTCAACATTCAGAAAATGAAGATCAGGCATCTGGGCCCATCACTTCATGGGAAATAGATGGGGAAACAGTGGAAACAGTGTCAGACTTTATTTTTTTGGGCTCCAAAATCACTGCAGATGGTGACTGCAGCCATGAAATTAAAAGGCGCTTACTCCTTGGAGGAAAAGTTATGACCAACCTAGATAGTATATTCAAAAGCAGAGACATTACTTTGCCGACTAAGGTCCATCTAGTCAAGGCTTTCGTTTTTCCAGTGGTCATGTATGGATGTGAGAGTTGGACTGTGAAGAAGGCTGAGCGCCGAAGAATTGATGCTTTTGAACTGTGGTGTTGGAGAAGACTCTTGAGAGTCGCTTGGACTGCAAGGAGATCCAACCAGTCCATTCTGAAGGAGATCAACCCTGGGATTTCTTTGGAAGGAATGATGCTAAAATTGAAACTCCAGTACTCGGGCCACCTCATACGAAGGGTTGACTCACTGGAAAATACCCTGATGCTGGGAGGGATTGGGGGCAGGAGGAGAAGGGGATGACAGAGGATGAGATGGCTAGATGGCATCACGGACTCAATGGACGTGAGTCTGAGTGAACTCCGGGAGTTGGTGATGGACAGGGAGGCCTGGCGTGCTGCGATTCATGAGGTCGCAAAGAGTCGGACACGACTGAGCGACTGAACGGAATGGAATAATTAGCAGTGTTGAGCATCTTTTCCTGTGCCTCTTGACAATGTGTATATCTTCTTTGGAGAAATACGTATTTATTGGCTAGATCTTCTGCTCTCCCGTTTTTTTTTTTGGCCCCACAGCTTGCAAGATCGTAGTTCCCCAACCAACAATTGAATCTGAGCCCCCTGCAGTGGAAGCACAGAGTCGTAACTGTTGTACCGTCAGGAAATTCTCCTACTCATTTTTTAAAAATATTTTTTATTTATTTATTTTTGGCCATGCCGGGTCTTCATTGCTGCATGGGGTTTTCTGTAGTTGCGACGAGTGGGGGCTACTCTGTAGCTGCGGTGCACAAGCTTCTCATTGAGGTGGCTTATCCTCTGCAGAGCACGGGCTCTAGGGCATGAGGGCCTCAGTAGTTGCAGCTCTCAGGCTCTAGAGCTCAGGCTCAATAGTTGTGGCATACAGACTTAGTTGCCTGTTTGACAGGTGGGATCTTCCTGAATTAGAAATCAAACCTGTGTATCCTGCATTGGCAGGTAGATTCTTTACCACTGAGCCACTAGGGAAGCCCCTCTGTCCATTTTTTGATTGGGTTGTTTGTTTTTTGATATTGAACTCATGGGCTGTTTGTAATAATCCATTGTCAGTTGCATCATTTTTGCAAATTTTTTTTACCATCTGTAGGTTGTCTTTTCATTTTGTTTATGGTTTCTTTTGCTATGCAAAAGCTTTTAAATTTAATTAGAGCCCTATTTGTTTATTTTTGCTTTTATTCTCATTACTGTGGAAGGTGGGATCCAAAAAGATACTGTCTCAGTTAATGTCAAAGAGTGTTCTGCCTATTTTTTCCTCTAAGAGTCTTATAGTATCTGGTCTTACATTTAGCTCTTTAATCCATTTTTATGTTTATTTTTATGTTGGGTGTTAGAGAATGTTCTAATTTCATTGTTTCATATGTAGCTGTTCAGTTTCCCCAGCACCACTGATGGAGAAGACTGTATAATCTTTTGCTTTTGAATTGCTTGAAGTCTTGGGTAGGAACACATTTAAAATCATAATTAATGATACATAGTTGTACTTGACTGCCAAAGAATGTTCTGATATATTAATGTAATTAAGAAAAAAACATGAGATAAAGAGTTGTTAGTAAGCTTGAATTCTGGTCTTAGTTCTGCTAACAATTAAATTTGTGTGACTTTAGGTAAACTGCTTACATTTTGGTGAGTCAGACTCTTCACAAATAAAATAAGGAAATGGACCAAATGAATTCCAGTCCAACTTTAATACTCTCTGGATTTATTTTCCTGTGTAACTTGTTCTAAGAGGATGTGAGGGATCTTTTTGAACAGGGACAAACAAGCATGACCTTACATGGGAAATGATTTTTACTGAGCATTTAGAGGGTAAGAGAAAAGGGTAAAGAAGATTTAAGAATGGAGAAATGTATACTCAAAGATGATTTAGGGAAAGAAAGTCTTGATGTATTTGGGGAACATGAAGCATAGGATTTATGTGCATTCGTATGAGATCAGATTGATTGGGTAGTAAATGGCCTTACATGGCAGAGTTTAGTAACTGCTGAAGAAGATAAAATCAGGAAGTGTTAATCATGTGTTATTTTTAGTCAACCAATTCTAACTTATTTCTCTAAACAAAAACTGAATGTAAAGA
Organism: Aepyceros melampus; assembly: GCA_006408695.1. Taxonomy (NCBI): domain Eukaryota; kingdom Metazoa; phylum Chordata; class Mammalia; order Artiodactyla; family Bovidae; genus Aepyceros; species Aepyceros melampus. Next base: position 179,136 of record SJXQ01000371.1, read on the forward strand.
AACTCTGGGAAGCTAGTTAGGGCTTCTTCTAACTGCTTCCTTTGAACAGCAGCTGAAGACAAGAGATTCTTTAGAGAGATCCTGAGATGATGTGATCAAGTCCTCAGCCAGGCCAGTGGCAGAGTGAGTCATCAGTGTTTTATCAAGGGTCATGCTTTTGTTTACTACTATCTAATCACTTATGAGGCATACTACTTAGAATTATCAACATTGGATTTGTCATCTTGAGTAGTTTTATTAGGGACATATGTGACTCAAAATTTAGATTTTGGTTAAGCATGTGTTGCCTAACAGGGTGCGACATGTTAATTGGGATTTCCTTGCAACATAGTTATTTTAACTTTCTAATGTAAATAAAGAAAAAGGTTTTGAAACAGACAACAGCTCCTCTTTAGTTTTATTGAACCAAATTTGTGCAGAAAATGTTAAAAATTACTCATAAAATATTAAAAATAGAACAGTAAAGAAAGTTTTTTTGTTTTTAATAACCAAAGTATAAGGGCTGTGTTCTGAAATGTGCCTTGTTAACGCTGTCTGCTTTAGGGCTTCTCTGGCAGCTCAGCTGGTAAAGCATCTGCCTGCAATGTGGGAGACCTGGGTTTTATCCCTGGGTTGGGAAGATCCCCTGGAGAAGGGAACTGCTACCCACTCCAGTATTCTGACCTGGAGAATTCCATGGACTGTATAGTCCATGGGGTCACAAAGAGTCTGACACGACTGAGCGACTTTAACTTTCAATGTTGTTAGCTTTAAGTTTGGTGGTGGTGGTTTTCCTATAAATGACAGGTTTTCTGGGTTTTGTCAATCAATGTCTTTCTGAGTTTTGTTACCGAAAAACAGTATAGTGATTACCTCTGCATATGTGTAGGTTTTTAACTATATTCAATATTCGATTAGGCTTTTGTGCCCCAGCTTGAAAGTCTAGCCATTGATTACCTTATCGATGTCAAAAATGTATTCTATAGAATACAGGAGGTAATAAATATGGGTCTTCTGCTGCCGCAGTGGCACATTAGAAAAAAACGGGGAATCTGAGGGTGAAGTATGGAACAGGGATGCACACTGAAGCAGCAGTTCTCAAAGAGTAGTCTTTGGCACCCTTGGGCTCTGTGAGTCACAACTTTTTTTCATAATAACACTAAGGTATTCTTTCCCTTTTTACACAGTGTTGACATATGTGTTGATGATTCAAAAGCAGTGATGGGTAAAATACAGTTCATTCATTTAAAGTATCTTGTTTAGCAAAATGGGAAGTACACATAAGGTTCTTATGAAGTATGAAATGGTTGTCTTACCAATTATGTTACTGAGCCCTTTTTCCTGGACCACTATTTTTATCTGGAAGAATGACAGACCCACTGAACAACTCTGGTTGTTCAGACTTAGATATTTGGCAGAAATTTTCTTGAAAATGAATAATGTGACAGAATATAAAACAAGAGAGTTCCAGAAAAACATCTGCTTTATTGACTATACCAAAGCCTTTGACTGTGGGGATCACAACAAACTAGAAAATTCTTAAATAAGAGATTGGAATACCAGACCACCTTATCTGCCTCCTGAGAAATCTGTATGCAAGTCAAGAAGCAACAGTTAGAACTGGACATGGAACAACGGACTGGTTCCAAATCGGGGTCAAGGCTGTATGTTGTCACCCTGTTTATTTAATTTCTAGGCAGAGTACATCATGAGAAACGCTGGGCTGGAAGAAGCACAAGCTGGAATCAAGATTGCCAGGAGAAGTATTAATAACCTCAGATATGCAGATGACACTCGCTTATGGCAGAAAGTGAAGAGGAACTAAAGAGCCTCTTGATGGACTTGAAAGAAGAGAGTGGAAAAGCTGGCTTAAAGCTCAGCATTCAGAAAACGAAGATATGGCATCCAGTTCCATCACTTTATGGCAAACAGATGGGAAAACAATGGAAACAGTGAGAGACTTTCTTTTCTTATGCTCCAAAATCACTGCAGATGGTGACTGCAGCCATGAAATTGAAAGACGCTTGCTCCTTGGAAGAAAAGCTATGACAAACCTAGACAGCATATTAAAAAGCCGAGACATTACTTTGCTGACAAAGGTCCATCTAGTCAAAGCTATCGTTTTTCCAGTAGTCATGTATGGATGTGAGAGTTGGACCATAAAGAAAACTGAGCATCAAAGAATGGATGCTTTTGAACTGTGGTGTTGGAGAAAACTCTTTGAGAGTCCTTTGGACTGCAAGGAGATCCAACCAGTCAATCATAAAGGAAATGAGTGCTGAATATTCATTGGAAGGACTGATGCTGAAGCTGAAGTTCTAATTCTTTGGCCACCTGATGCAAAGAACTGACTCATTGGAAAAGACCCTGTTGCTGGGAAAGATTGAAGGCAGGAGGAGAAGGGGACAAGAGAGGAAGAGATGGTTGGATGGCATCACCAACTTGATGCACATGAATTTGAGCAAGCTCTGGGAGTTGGTGATGGACAGGGAAGCCTGGCATGCTGTAATCCCTGGGGTCACAAAGAATTGGACATGACTGAGCAACTGAACTGAATTAATAAAACTTAAATTTTCAAATGAAAGTTAGAATTTTAGAAAGCTTGTATTTGCTTTCTTGAATTTGAGAATTTCCCAACATCTAGACTTTTCTAATGAGATCAGTGGTGATATTAATGAATATGATTTTGTATTTATTATATAAAGAAATGTGTTAACACTGGAATATCTTAATAATTGACCCAGTATTTTCCAGATAATGACATTACAAAATGGATAAAAGATCCATTCAGGGACTTCTCTGGTGGTCCAGTGGCTAGACTCAATGCTCCCAATGCAGGGGGTCTGGATTTGATCCTTGGTCAGGGAACTAGATACATGCAGCAACTAAAGATCCTGTACACCACAACTAAGACCCACTACAGCCAAATAAATATTAGAAAAGAAAAAAAAGATCTGTTCAAAGAAAAATCAATGGGTTTAATGTAACAGGGTACAAAAAATTTATTCCTGTGATTTCAGAGTCCATAGCCAACCTTAAGGTCGAGTTTGGTGTAGTATCAAGAATGTTTACAGTTATCTGAGAACTATTACAATGCTCCCTTTCCAGTTGCATATCTGTGTAAGACCAGATTTTCTTTATATATTCCAAATGAAACATAACACAACAAATTGAATGCAGAAGGAGATACGAGAATCCAGTGTCTTCTACTAAGCCAGACATTTAAGATTTGCAGAAATGGTAGTTAATGCCACTTTTCTCTATATATTTTCTTTTGGAAAATGTTATTTTTCATGAAAATGTTATTTAAATGAAATAAGTATTTAAGTAACTTATTTTCTCATTTTAATATAGACAGCTCTAGCTCACATAAACAAAAATTGAGATTTGCAGTAATTTTTAAATGTGTGAAGGGACCCTGAGATCAAAATGTTTGAGAACTGCTACGTTGAAGAAACGGTAACTTTTAATATTCATGTGTTGAAAACAGATGTTAGTAAAAGATGTAACCTAACTTAAATATGTGTGTGCTGCTCTTTCCCAGTAGATTATGAACTCTTTAAGTCCTCCTTTCTTTTCTCCAACTTCTTGCGTAGACTCCTATAAATGATATCACAATAGGAATAGCATTACTATTTATGTGGGTCATTCTTTCGGTTGTGTCTGACTGCGACCCCATAGACTGCAGGACGCCAGGCTTCCCTGTCCTTCACTGTCTCCTGGTATTTGCTCACACTCTTGTTCATTGAATTGATGATGCCATCCAACCATCTTATCCCCTGTTGCTCCTCCTCCTCATGTCCTCAGTCTGGTCCAGCATCAGGCTGTTTTCCAAGAAGTGGCTCTTTGCATCAGGTAGCCTGTATTGGAACTTCAGCATCACTCCTTCCAGTGACTGTTCAGGATTGACTTCCTTTAGGATTCACTGGTTTGATCTCCTTGCTTTCAAAGGGATTCTCGAGAGTTTTCTTCAGCACCACAGTTTGAAAGCATTAATTCTTCAGTGCTCAGCCTTCTCAGCTGGTAAAAGCATCTGCTTGCAATGTGGGGGACCCAGGTTCATTCCCTGGGTTGGGAAGATCCCCTGGAGAAGGAAATGGCAACCTACTCTAGCACTCTTGCCTGGAAAATTCCATGGACGGAGGAGCCTGGTAGGCTAACAGTCCATGGGATCGCAACGACTGAGCGACTTAACTTTGTACCTTTTGTATAGCCTTCTTTATGGTCCAGCTCATGTCCGTACATGACTACTGGAAAAACCACAGCTTTGACTATACGGACGTTTGTAGGCAGAGTGATGTCTCTGCTTTTTAATATACTGTCTAGGTTTGTCATAGCTTTTCTTCCAAGGAGCAACTGTCTTTCAGTTTCATGGTTGTAGTCACCATTTGCAGTGATTTTGGAGCCCAAGAAAATAAAGTCTGTTATTATTTCCATTTTTTCCCCATCTATTTGCCATGAAGTGATGGGACTGGAACCATGATCTTAGTTTTTTGAATGCTGAGTTTTAAGCCAAGTTATTCACTCTACTCTTTCACCTTCATCAAGAGATTCTTTAGTTCCTCTTCTCTTTCTGCTGTAAGAGTGCTGTCATCTGCCTCAATATCTGAGGTTATTGTTATTTCTCCTGGCATCTTTATTCCAGCTTGTGCTTCATCCAGCCCAACATTTCACATGATGTACTCTGCATAGAAGTTAAATAAGCAATGTGGCAGTATATCACCTTGGCATACTCCTTTCCCAATTTTGAACCAGTCCATTGTTCCATGTCTGGTTCTGACTGTTGCTTCTTAACCTGCATACAGGTTTCTCATGAGGGAGGTAAGGTGATCTGGTATTCCTATCTTTTTAAGAATTTTCTCAGTCCCTTGGACTGCAAGGAGATCCAACCAGTCCATTCTGAAGGAGATCAACCCTGGGATTTCTTTGGAAGGAATGATGCTAAAACTGAAGCTCCAGTACTTTGGCCACCTCATGCGAAGGGTTGACTCATTGGAAAAGACCCTGATGCTGGGAGGGATTGGGGGCAGGAGGAGAAGGGGACGACCAAGGATGAGATGGCTGGATGGCATCACTGACTTGATGGACATGAATTTGAGTGAACTCTGGGAGTTGGTGATGGACAGGGAGACCTGGCGTACTGCGATTCATGAGGTCGCAGAGTCGGACATGACTGAGCGACTGAACTGAACTGACAGTTTTTTTGTGATCCACACAGTCAAAGGCTTTAGTGTAATCAGTGAAGCAGAAGTAGATGTTTTTCTGAAATTCTCTTGCTTTTTCTATGACCTAGTGGATGTCGGCAATTTGATCTCTGGTTCCTCAGCCTTTTCTAAATCCAGCTTGTGCATCTGGAAGTTCTTCGTTCATATACTGTTGAAGCCTAGCTAGAAGGATTTTGAGCATTACTTTGCTATCATGTAAAATGAACACAGTTGTGCAGTAGTTTGAATATTCTTTGGCATTACCCTTCTTTGGGATTGGAATGAAAACTGACCTTTTCCAGTCCTGTAGCCACTGCTGAGTTTGGCAAATTTGCTGGCATGTTGAGTGCATCACTTTCACAGCATTATCTTCTTCTTTTTTTTTTTAAACTTTAAAAAATATTTTTAATGTATACAGGCATTTCTCAAGTTTCTGTAATGCCAATTATTAAACTGAAATTCAAATATAATGCTAATTAATTAAAGGACACAAATTGAATGGTATGAACCCATTGTTTGGAATATGTTTGGAATTTGTAATTAGCACCACAAAAGTCAGTCAAAGAAAAAGTTGGAAGTGCTTTATTTGAATAGCTGGCCTTTGCTTTTCTTTTTCTTTTTTTTAAAATTTTTAAAAAATTAATTTTTATTTTTTAGTTTGTTTTGCTTTACAATACTGATTCGTTTTGCTATACATTGACATGAATCAGCCACGAGTGTATATGAACTCCCAATCCTCCCCCCTCCCACCCCACACCATCTCTCTGGCTTATCCCTGTCACAGCATTATCTTCTAAGATTTGAAATAGCTCAGCTGGAATTCCATCACTTCCACTAGCTCTTTTCATAATGATGCTTCCTAAGGCCCACTTGACCTCACACTCGATGATGTCTGGCTTTAGGTTAGTGATTACACCATTGTGGTTACCTGGGTCATTAAGGCCTTTTTTGTACAGTTCTTCTGTGTATTCTTGGCACTTCTTAATTTCTTCTAATTCTGTTAGATCCTTGCCGTTTCTGTCCTTTACTGTGCCAGTCTTTGCATGAACTGTTACGTTGGTATCTCTGATTTCCTTAGAGATCTCATCTTTCCCGTTCTGTTGTTTTTCCATGTTTCTTTGCATTGATCACTTAACAAGGCTTTCTTATCTCTCCTTGCTATTCTTTGGAACTCTGCATAATCTTTATCAGGTAGCTAACTCTTTTTTAAAATTGAGATATAATTCACATATCTGAAATGTACCACTAGTGTGCAATTCAGTGGTTTTAACATATTCATAAAGTTGTGTGACCATTACTAATGTCTGATCCCAGAATATTTTCATTCCCCACAAAGTCACATCCCATTCCCCTCACACCCTAGCATCCACTAATATACTCTCTGCCTCTGTGGATTTCCCTGTTCTGAACATTTCATATAAATGAAATCATATAATTTATGATCTTTTTGTGTCTGGCTTTTTTCATTTATGTTTTCAAGGTTTATTTCATGTTGTAGCATGTATTGGTTTCCCTGGTAGCTCAGCTGGTAAAGAATCCATCTGCAGTGCAGGAGACCCTGGTTTGATTCCTGGGTCAGGAAGATCCCTTGGAGAAGGGATAGGCCATCCACTCCAGTATTCTTGGGCTTCCCTGGTGGCTCAGATGGTAAAGAATCCATCTGCAATGTGGGAGACCTAGTTTAGATCCCTGGTTTGGGAAATCCCTCGGAGGAGGGCATGGCAACCCATTCCACTTTTCTTGTTTGGAGGATCCCCATGGACAGAGGAGCCTGGTGGGCTACAGTCCATGAGGTTGCAAAGAGTTGGATATGACTGAGTGGCTAAGCACAGCACACACAGCATGTGTCAGTACTTGATTCCTTTTTGTGGCCAAACAGTATTCCTTTGTTTGTAATATAGGTAAGATACATTTTTGTCTTTCTGTTCATCTGTTAATATTTTTTCTTTCTTCTTTTGGTTTTACAGTTAATGCTGCTGTGAACATTCACATGCACATTTCTGTGCAGACATATGTTTTCAGTTCTCTCAGGCATGTATACTGGAAGTGGAATTGCTAGGTCATATATGGTAGGTTAGTCTATATTTGACTTTTTGAGGAACTGATTTATTCCTTTTTTAATAGAGTTCTTATTCTGGAATAATTTATATTTACAGAGAGATTACAAAGATAGTAAATTTCCTGTATAACTACCACTCATCTTCCTTTGATATTAATGTTACATAGATGTAAAATCTATTTTAAAGCAAATATGCCAACACTGATACGTTACTAAGTAAATTCTAGATTTTACTTGAACTTCACCAGTTTTTTTCACTAATGTCTTTTTTTTTTTTTTTTTTGATTCCAGGATACCGCAGTGTTGTGTCTCCTTAGATTCCTCTGTTCTAGGACAGTTTCTCTGTCTGTTTTTCATGTCCTTGACAGTTTTGAGAAGTATTGATTAGGAATTTTATAGTGTATCTCTTAATTTGGGTTTATCTGACTTTTTTTCCTCCATGATTAGACTGAAGTTACGAGTTTGGAGATGAATACCAGAGGTGAATTGTGCTCCCCATCACATTAGCTCGGGAGATGAGTGATACCCTTGTGACTTATCACTGGTGATCTTAACCTGGATCCCATGGTTAATGCCAGATTTTTCCACTGTGTTATTTTCTCCTTTCCACACTCTATTCTTTGGAAATGAGTCACTAAGTCTAGCTTACACTCAGGTAGAGCAGAGGTTAAGTTCTAACTCCTAGAAGGGAATGTATCTATATATATATATATATGTTACTTGGAATTCTTTTGTAAGGAAGATTTGCCCCTTCCCCATTTTATTTATGTATTCAGGTTTTTGTGTCTATATGAATGATGTATATTGATTTTCTACTTTGGATTATAATCTGATATTAGTCTATTGATTTTATTGCACCAAACATTCCAGTATTCTAGCATTCTGAGAACTCTTTCTTGTACCCTTTTGACATGCCCTTCATCCTTTATAAGTACTTCCTTATCTTTTGACAGTGTAAGATACGGTAGACTCATCTTGTATAATATTTTCCCTGTCTAGGTCTAGAACCAGCCATTTCTCCAAGAAACTCTGAAGCACAGCTTAGACCTAAGGTCACACACTTAAGTAAATGGTAGAACCAGGATTCCAGCCAAAGCAATCGGATTCCACACTTAGGCCCATAACCATGATACCAGACAGCATGCGGCTGAAGGTGCACTGTCAGTGTTTAGTCATGTTCCATTTATGAGCCAGTCTTAAGGATAGACGTTGTGGTCAGTTTACAGTTAGTAATTATTGTGCTCAGTTTTATATTGATCCTTTTTTAACCACAGCTATGATGATTATAATCAAGTTTGAAAACTACTTCTTAATCACAGATGGCCACTGTTAATGTTTTGGTGCATTTTCTTCTATAAATGCATGCAACTGGATTTTGGAGTTTTGTTATATTATCCTGGGTTTTAAATTTAACTTGTGTAAGTAGGAGCAATTCACAGTGTAATCAAAATCTCAGTGTGCAGTTTCCATACTGTAACTAGTGATTAAGATAAAAGCGAGCTTGTTGTTGTTCAGTCGCCAAGTTATGTCTGATTTTTCACGACCCCATGGACCACAGCACGCCAGGCTTCCCTGTCCCTCACCATCTCCTGGAGTTTGCCCAAGTTCATGTGCATTGAGTTGGTGATGCCATCCAGCTGTCTCATCCTCTGTAGTCCCCTTCTCCTGCCCTCAATCTTTCCCAACTCAGGGTCTTTCCCAATGATTCACCTGTTTGCATCAAGTGGCCAAAGTATTGGAGCATCAGCTTCAGCATCAGTCCTTCCAATGAATATTTGGGGTTGATTTCCTTTAAGATTGGCTGGTTTGACCAATACAGTATATTAATGCATAATTATGGAATTTAGAAAGATGATAATGATGCCCCTATATGTGAGATAGCAAAAGAGATACAGATGTTAAGAACAGTCTTTTGGACTCTGTGGGAGAAGGCGAGGGTGGGATGATTTGAGAGGGTAGCATTGAAACGTATATATTATCATATGTGAAGTGGATCGCCGGTCCAGTTTCGATGCATGAGATAGGGTGCTCAGGGATAGTGCACTGGGATGACCCTGTGGCATGGGATGGGGAGGGAGTTGGGAGGGGGCTTCTGAATGGGGAACACGTGTGCCTGTGGCTGATTGATGTCAATGTATGGCAAAAGCCACTACAGTATTGTAAAGTAATTAGCCTCCAATTAAAATAAATAAAAAGGAAAAAAAAAAAGATTGGCTAGTTTGGTCTCCTTGCTTTCCAAGGGATTCTTAAGAGTCTTTTCTAGCACCATAGTTTGAAAACATCAATTCTTCAACACTCTGCCTTTCTATATAAAAAAGCAAAAAAATGAGCTTCTCTAGGATTAATCTGTTTTGTCTTAATGTTTGGTCACATCGAAGCTGAACATCTGTCTTGGTTTATCAATTCATCAAGTAATCCACAGGATATGACTGGTTTGATTTGGAAGAAAAATCATCTGACTGTATGTTATCTACACTGCCTTCGTAGATAGCAAGCACCCTCATTTCTTTGATCACCAGTAGTTGAATTTCACTTCAGACAGTCTCTTTTCTCCAGCTGGTTACCTCCAGAAATGTTTATTTTCCCCTTTACCTTCTTTCTGTTTTGTAGGCTGAAAAATAACTGTTATATGACATGTAAATTATACAGTAGTAGTTTAACCTACTCCTGTCAAGGAAAACGAAAGCTATAAAATTTGGAGTGGAATTGGTATAATTCTTCATCCCTCAATTCTTCTCAAATTATATCTACTGTTCTTCACATACTAGTGTTTTAGACTAAATAAAAAAATTTTTTTAATTATTTTTAATTTTATCTAAAACCAGTTGCATTCTTTTCATTGTACATATACAAAGTTTTGTTGGCTTACATGTATCAAGTTGTGTTATTTTCAAATTAGAATCTAACTGCCAATTAAAATCTTGTTTAGGAGGATATTATGTTATTTCCTAGCTATACAGTTTGGTATCAGAACTCATAAGTTAGGAATCTCTTCTCTTTTACTGCTGATTTTAAATGTGTGTGATCTACTTTTTAAAAAAGACATAAAATAGATGTCTATATGTAAACAAAGTTGACATTTCCACTTTATTAGCCATGTGGATAAGGAGAGTAACTGGACGGCATGGACAGGGCATCATGGGATGACAGAACCTTGGGGTTTGGCCAAACTCTGGATTTACTTTTGTCAGTGTTTCCTGACTTGCAGAGGCCTAACGTATGTAGTTAGATGTTCAGATTTTCAGAGAAACCACATAGGTACCAGTGGCATGTTCTGGTGCTTTACCAAAGTTTGTATGGGGGTTAAATTGTAATCACAAGGCTAGTGAACATGAATCGGATTTGGAAGCTATTGGTTGGTATTTATTAATTAATAGCAAGCATTCTGTCTGCTCTGGAAATGAACCTGTCAGAGACATATATCCTATTATTGCCTGGTCAGGACATAGTCTTCTTGGAATTTTTTTTTTTAAGACTCTATGTTATCTGTCTGTTCATTGGAATACTTAACTCTTACTATTCAGTTAATAATCTCTGATATGTCAGTGTCATCAAGCTTTCTAAAAATTATCTTAGTCCTCTTTTTAACAGAATATAACTTTTCAAAGATTCTTGTAGCTACCCATTTACCAACTTTGTTAGGGTAGATTGCCTGATTGCAGCAATTATCTCTTGTTTTACAACTTTAAATGGATAACTTTTTTAAATTTGAAATTGAGGAGGGGATTATACTGTCTTGTGTTTGTCCATACTGTTTTTTACCTTGTTGTTAACTGTATTTTTTGCCTGTCTGTTTCAGGCCATATCATAATTCTGAATCATGTCTGATAACGGAGAACTGGAAGACAAGCCTCCGGCTCCCCCGGTGCGAATGAGCAGTACTATTTTTAGCACTGGAGGCAAAGACCCTTTATCAGCCAATCACAGTTTGAAACCTTTGCCTTCCGTTCCAGAGGAAAAAAAGCCCAGGAATAAAATCATCTCTATATTTTCAAGCACAGAGAAAGGTAAATAGCTACTGTGGTTTCAAGAGTCTCAGTTACTGTGTTTTGGTTTTGTTGTTTTTTTAATTAAGTATAATCTGATATCTTTTATGGTGCAAACGATAAACATACAGTTGATGGTAGTAAATGGGCACATTAGGAAGGCTCGTTTGGGATTTACCTGGAGGTCCAGTGGTTAGGACTGTGCGTTCTCCCTGCTGAAGGCCACGTTCACGTGGCTGGGGAACTGAGATTCTGCAAGCCACGCTGTGCATTCAAAAAAGAAAGACTAGCTTATTTCAAACTGTAACAGAAAAGAATAAAACAAAAGTTGTTGCTCATCCTGCTTGTTAGGTGCAGTCAATTTCTGTTCTCCTCTCCTTCATTTTCTAAGACTTGGACCACAGTTCATGGCTTCCCAACTTTAATGCAAATCATGATATTTGAGAAAGACTTAATAGAAGAATGGAAGTATAGAGTCTACAGTCTCCTGTCTCCAATCTCAGGAGGTAGCTTTGGTTTGGAATTAAGAGTTTTTCTGACTTTTCAGTAGTACTGATAATATCTTTTTATCATGTATTCTGTAACACCCTCAGATTCTTCTGGGGCAGCACTCAGTAGTCAACATACTAATGTATCTTCCATAAACGAGAATTTAGTCCAGTGTTTCTCTTCCTCAGTAAGACTGACATTTGGGAACAAAGTAATGCTTTGTTGCAGGGGTCTGCCTGGTGTACTGTAGAATGTTAAGCACCATTCCTAGCTTTTAGTGTTAGATGTTAGAAGTAGCACCTCCTGCCCAGTAGTAAAAACTGAAAATTTCTCTAGACATTGCCAGATTCCCCTATGGGGTGAAGTTGGCTCTAGTTGAGAACCACTGGTCTAGTCATGCAAAATGGGATAAAGACTGTAAATTGTCTACATAAGTTGAATTCAGTAAATTTGTTTTTGTGTCAAACTAAGAAAAATAACTTACGGTTTTCAGAGCTTTATGGATTTTAGAATTTGGAGAGGGAGGCTTCCCAGGTGATGCTAGGTGGTAAAGGGTGGTAAAGGGTGGCTTTCCAGGTGGTAAAGAACCCACCTGCCAATGCAGGAGACATAAGAGACATGGGTTTGATCCCTGGGTCATGAGGATCCCCTGGACAAAGGCACAGCAACCTACTCTAGTGTTCTTGCCTGGAGAATCCCATGGACAGAGGAGCTTGGCAGGGTGCAGTCCATGGGGTCATACAGAGTTGGACATGACTGAAGCGACTTAGCATGCATGCAGGGGATTATGAACTGGTAATGGATTTTAGAATAAAGGTTAGAGATTACTTTATTATACTAAGCATGGCAGTATGACACTGACAGCTAATAAAGTGGACGTAAAGATATTTTTCCACTTGTATGTGTAAGTTTACATAGAGAGGTAAAACAGTGCTTTGTATATAATAATAAATACATTTAGTTTGAAAATACAGAAGCAGTGAAAATTTGAATGAGGTGATGTAGTTAATAAGGAATCAAGTCTTAGAGAATTTAGATATGCAGGCAGGATATAATCGTTGAACAGTTGAAAAACTGTTCATTTTAATGTATATCTCTAAATTTCCTCTTATTATTAAGATTTCATGGGTGTTTATAACTGAAAAGACTCGTGGAGGTATGTTTTTAAAATTAATTTGGCAGAAGTGGTAGCATGTGTGTTTGGCATGTTTGAGAATGAAATATGTACATGCTTAGACTGAATGAAGTGAAATTTAAAGGGGGAAGTTGGGAAATGAGCCAAAAAGGAAGCATGAGAAGGGCAGAAAGAGTGGCTGTGTTGGAGAGCACCAAATCTTCCATGGCAGTGCGCCAGCAAGAAAACCTAAAAATGGCGCTGTAAACATACTGTTTGTAATTAAAGAAGTTAGAAAAAAAATGTGTGGAGGTTAGTACCAGAAGAAATTGCTCAAAGGGTGGAAATTACTTGCCTGTGGAGAGCAGAATACAAAATTGGGGTAGGAGAATGCTCACAATAGGTTAGAAGGTACTTGGGGACAGCCTTGGAAAGGGGAAAGGAAGAGTACAGAATGAAAGAGAAAGTGTGGACAGTCCAGCGTTTTGGGTAAATGGTACCATGGTAGGGCTTGTGAGCAAACTGAACATGCATTTACCTAAATGCAACAGAGCATTTCATCGAAAACCAGTTGAAGCAGTCTTCACGAGCTTACCTGGACATCAGTTTTGGTTTTGTTTTTAACTTTTTTAATACCTCAGATAATTCTAATGTGCATCTAATGTTAAAAACCACTGCAGTAGTGGGTTATGAAAAATATATAGTGAATGACACTAAGTGAAATGGAGTATAAATGGAGTTACTGCAAAAGTTGCATGAAACTTTTCAGTTGTGTGTTCATTGAGTCAGGATGTAAAATATATTGGTGTGGCTCCTGGCCAAAGATTTAAAGGTGGCTCTGAGGTATATATTCAATACTTAGCAGTAAAATTGCTGGGTTAAAGGGTTTGTGTTCCTGTGTTTGACTTATTATGTTTAGCAGATTACTTTCTAAAGTTTTGGTTTTGTTTTTAAATGTTCTTTCTCACTTACAGAACACACATGTTCCATTGTTGAACATCCTTGCAGATTCTTATATTACGGGATGTAATTTTTGCCAGTTTGGGAGGTGTGCAGTGGTATCTCATTGTGGTTTTAATCTGGATTTCCCTGATGATTTCGGAAATTGTCTTTCATGTGTTAATTTACTTTCATATGTTCATTTGTGTTTTCTGTGACATACCTTTTAGTCCAGATTTCTGTTGTTTCTCTTAAACATTCATTATAGCTATAGACTAATCTTTCATCAACTATGTGTTATTAAATATATTTTCCAGGTTGCAAACTGCCTTTTCACCTTTTCAGTGGTATCTTATAAATATAAATTATTAATTCTGATGTAGTTAAATTGATCAATTCATTTTTTAACTTTGTGTTTTAAGAAATTTTTGCCATACTAGAAGTGATATTTTCTTAGGTTTTTCTAAAAGTTTTACAACTTAAACCTTTAATCTGGATTTGATTTTTGTGTACCTGTAAAGGGAGATCTATTTTCACTTTTTTTTTTTTTTAAACCCAGTGTCCCAGATCATTTACTGAAATTTTTATCATTTCCGTACTGACCTGCAGTATTAGCCATTATCTGTCAGCTTTCCGTGCCAGGATCTGTTTCTGTGTTTTCTTCTGTTTATTGAATTGACTTATTTGTCTGTACCTATACTAATACTATATTGCCTTAATCGCTACAGTTTATAATTCTTAATACCTTATAGAGCAAATCTGGTACCAGGTGGTTCTTCAGGATCTTTTGACTCTTCTGTATAAATTTTACACTTTGCTTATCATGTACTTTAAAAAATAAAAACAAAACCTGTTGATGCTTGGATTAGAACTGCCTTGAGTTTATAAAGCAAGTTGGTGAGAATTGTTTTCAACTTTGTAGTTGAGAGTAGAACATCTAGAGTCCCTGGTGTAGCCCATTTACAGGGAGATATTTAGGAGTGCCTAATTTTCAATTAGACTGAGAGAAAAAAAGATGAAATGTTTGGAGGATAGCGTGCGCTTTGATTCCTCCTACTCTTGGGGCTCTTCTCCAATTCAAGCTCAGCCTCCTAGGAAGCTAACACCTCTGGCAGGGCCTTGAGGGATTGGATTGAGGGTTAGGAATGTGGATGTGTATGCACTTTCATGCTTGTGTGAATACAGAAATCTATCTGCAGTTGCATTCTCCTGCCTGCAACCTAAACTGCTGTTTCTCTCTCTAGTTTTATGATAATTGCTTTTCATCTTTGGGCATTCCTTGCAGATTTTTTCCATGATGAACATGGTGTAGGAGGGGAGACGTACAGTATATGCTTGGTCTATCATATTGAAACAGAAGGATACAAGGGGAAAAAACTGTTTTTATTTTTAAAAATTACAGTGACCTTAAGATCTTTGCCAGCTCTAATATAAAGCCTGATCTAGAGATATTAATTTTATTTACTCAAATATACATCCCTTATTGTTATCCTTACTAAACAGACAGCTAATATTTTATTTAAAAAAGACTTCAAAGTATCTTCAGTGATTCAGTATTGGTTTTAATCAATGTCACTGAAAAAATTAAGAAAATTAGAAATTATACGTTTTCTATAACAATTTGAATAAATCTTTTTTTCATATCCTTGCTAATTATGTATTGTATGCACTCTGTGAGTTATCAGAGACTTTCTTGATAAGCAAGGCAGATGCTGTCCCTGCCATGATGGCACTCATAAAAAACTACAACATAAAATTATAAACTGTGGAAAGTGATAATCGGGATAGAATAAAATGTCATTTCTGGGAAGGCTTCCTAAAGAAGTGATGTTACAGCTGATGACTAAAGGATTAGTAAGTGAAAACAGGAAAATTTTGGTAATTAAAAACTGTGTCTCATGCTTAGAAAAGCGTTTCAGTGGCCCAGGTACAGGGGAGATCACAGCACGTTTGTGGAGCTGAAGACAGCCAAATGTGATTTGAAAGCAGAGAAGAAGAGAAAATAAGGACATAATGTATGTTGGAAACTCAGATAGCAGAAGAGGCTAAAGAGGTAAGCAGGGAGCAGGTCATAAAGGGCCTTGTATTCCATGCTACAGAGCTCACATTTTACCCTGTTTCCTGGGGAACCATTACAGAAGTATAAACAGGAGAAAGACCTGGTCACATTTCTGTCTTACATAGGCAAGACTGGTAGTGTCTAGAAAATAGATTTTGTTGGAGGTCTAACACTGAAGTTGGAGACTAGTTAGGAGGATTTTGCAGTAGTCCAGGTGAGAAATGGGCTTAACAAGTCAAGTAGTTTTGATAATAAGATGGCACTGAGCCATCGTCTTTGCTTATCTTTAAAAACTCTATTCAGTTAGCTAGTGTTGAGTGGTATGTGTGTTTAGAAACTAAAGCAATTTTCATGTCTAATTTTTCAACTTATAAATACTTTCACCTCTAGTTGATTTTGAAGATGAGAGGCTTAGAAGTATAAATATTCTTTCTGGTCTAAAAATGTAATTCTACGATTAGTAATAGTAGTCCATATGCCTCTGCCTGTTTCCTGGAGAATACTGTTCTACTTGATTGTACAAGTGAGGTCACCAGTTTGAAGCTGTTCTGGATCAAAAGAACAAAGGGGTAATCACTGATTCTGTTAAATAGAAAAGTCTTCTTTTAAAGAAATGGAAGATGTTTTAGTTTTAGACTCTAGCTCAAGTGTGGCCTGTAAGGTGTTCCCTCCTAGGATATGATAGTGCCATACTTAGGATCTTTTTGTGCAGCACATCACTCAGGGCTCCCACCTCTTAGCTGAAGGTTGCTGCCTACCTACTTGTTTTACTGTCTCATGAAGTTGAAAAATAGCTCCGAGAATCTCTTTTTCTCCAGTACACTCCAGTAAGTTGTGCAGTTTCATTAAAAGAAGTTTCTTTCCCTGGTCCATTACTTCTCATCAAGTGACCTAGTTCCTGAGTGGATCTCCTGTAGACAGATGATTGTGGATTTTCTTGTTGTTGGTCCTTTAGATCTTGGATTCCAGAGTTATAAAACAGTGATTCTCTTTACATAGAAATAACCTTCCAGCATATTGTTTGATTTGAAACATGCTTCAGTATCTTTTTCTTTTAGATAACTTTTTAATATTCTTTTTTTCTCCTATTAGGACTACTAACATACAGGGAGTGTTTGTGTGTATGTGTTATGTTAAAACCAGTTAAACAGATGTTTAGGGTATTGTGCTTTTAAGTTCTGCTTAATCATTCTCACTCCTTTCCTGAAACTCATTAGTCTGTACTCCTAATATTAATGTATGAGAAACTTTATATTAATTGTCTCTAAAGTTTTCACATTCCCAAGTTGAAAAATATTTTAAAGGTGCTAAGTCTGACTCAGTTTAGGAATTCACCCCTGAACCAATCTAATTGGCTGGAAGTGTATGGGATACTAGGGCTGATGTGGCTTGAGTAAATGCCTACCTTGGACCAGTCATCTGTAATCAGGATCATATAAGAAAGCAGCATTTTTCTCAACTATATACACATCAGAAGTGGAATGCTGAGCAGATTTTTAAAAAAGAAGAAACAAATATTTTTATAAAGTGCAAGAAATTGTATGTTTTTCTGTCAACAGTTCACAGCCATATAAAGTCAACTGTCGGGATTTCTTGGTGGTCCAGTGGATAAGACTCCACAATCCTGATACAGGAGGCCGGTGCTCAATCCCTGGTCAGAGAACTAAGATCCCTCATACCATAAATAGGCCTGTGTGCTGCAGCAGAGTCCCAGCGTAGCCAAAATAAATAATAATAATTTAAAAGTCAACTCTTGATTCAAAGTTGTTTAATAAATAATTTACTTCTGTATGCAGGATGCCAGGTTAGAAGTCAAAGGACTTAATTGAAAAAGTAGAGAGCATGACCTGAGATTATTCACTGCCTAGTAGAAATGAGCGATGTTTATGAGCAATGTAACTGTGCGTTTCAGTAAAGGTAGTATAATTTATATTAGACTTAACAGTTGCATTTCCCTCTGGTCCTTTTCACAACCAATATGCCCTGTCCTCCTACTATAGCCTATTAGAATCTTCTGGTAAAACATGGCAGATTGACCACATGCATCTATTTACTGTCCCTCCCCAGACATGACTAAAATGATAGTAAAAAAAAAGAATTATTTTTTTCTACAAAGGCAAAGAGAATGAGAGAGGAGACTGTAGTATACAAGAGATTTAATACATATTTGGAAGAGTGAAGTGGAGAAGCACTAACTGACTAAGCAGAACAGAGGAAGACATTAATCCTAAGCATTTGCGGAAGGGAATGTTTATAAGAATTGAGCCAGTTTCCTTTGTAAAAATCTCAGAGGCTCAGATTTAGAGGTACACAGTAGTGTGTTGGGGGAAGTGGGAGTTTGTGTAATACATAGGGTGAAAAGGGGAGAATTAGTTGATTATCTGTTGGGTTGGCTGATATCTATTGGGTTAGTTTGTTTCTTTCTGTACAATGGCTTTACTGGTGCTTAGTGATCTCTAACTTCATTTCAAACAGTTTTGTTAGCTTGTATTGTGACAGCTGTCATATCAGCATGCATTAAAAAAAAACTTTTCAAGGGCTTGTCTGGTAGTCCAGTGGTTAAGAGTTTCCCTGCCAGTGCAGGGGACATGGATTCCATCCGTGGTCCAGGAAGGTCTCACATACCTCAGGGCAACTAAGCCCGTGTGCCGCAACTACTGAGCCAGTGCTCTAGAGCCTGCGAGCCACAACTACTGAAGTCTGTACACCTAGAGCCTGTGCTCCCCGACAAGAAAAGCCAGCACAGTGAGAATCCTGCACACAGCAACAAAGACCTAGTTCAACCAAAAATAAACAAGTAAATAAATTATTAAAAAAATTTTTTTTAAACCTTATCAAAATCGGAGAATTTTTATGTAGCCATTTTAATATTGAAAATGGAAGAAAGAAGCAACATTTTTGGCATATTATGCTTTATTATGTAAAGAAAGGTAAAAATACAACTGAAATGCAAAAATTAGATTTGTGTAGTATATGAAGAAGGTGCTGTGACTCATCAAACATGTCAAAAGTGGTTTGCGAAGCTTCATCCTGGAGATTTCTTCCTGGACGATCATCCATGGTCCTATAGACCAGTTGAAGTTTTTAGTGATCAAATTGAGACATTAATTGAGAACAGTCAATACTGCATCTTGTGGGAGATAGCCAACATATTCAAAATATCCAAATCAAGTGCTGAAAATCATTTGCACCAGGGTGGCTATATTACTTGCTTTGATGTTTGGGTTTCACGTAAGTTAAGGGAAACGAACCTTCTTGACCATATTTCTGCATGCAATTCTCTACTTAAACATAATAAAAGCATTTCATTTTAAAAACAATTGTGAAAATGGATATTGTACAAGAGTATGAAATGGAAGATTGTGGGGCAAGCAAAATGAACCACCACCAGCCACACCAGAGGTTGGTCTTCATTCAAAGAAGGTGATGTTGTGTATATGATGGGATTAGAAGGGAGTCCTCTATTATGAACTCCTTCTGGAAAACTAAATTACTAAATCCAACAAATACTACTCCCGATTAGACCAATTGAAAGCAGCACTTGATGAAAAGTGTCCAGAGTTAGTCAACAGAAAATGCAAAATCTTCCATCTGGGTAACACAAAATCCCATGTTTCTTTGATGAGCATATAAAACTACTGAAGCTTGGCCAGGAAGTTCTGTTTCATCCTCTGTATTCACTATTCATTGCACCTTCAGATGTCCCATTTCTTTCTTTGCAAAATTCTCTTAATTGAAAAGATTTTCAATTCCCTGAAAGATTGTAAAGGTACCTGGGTCAGTTCTTTGCTCAAAAAGATAAAAAGTTTTGGGAAGATGAAATTATGAAGTTACCAGAAAAATAGCAGAAAGTAGTAGAACTAAATGGTGAATTTTTTGAATACACTGTTCAATAAAGTTCTTGGTGAAAGTGAAAAACGTGTCTTTTATTTTTACTTAAAAAAACCGAAGGAACTTTTTGACCTACCAACATATAGGGTGTTTTGAAGGCCCTCAGGGCCCTTTCTTTATTCCATAGTCATGAACTCCATCTTCTGGGAGAACAGAAAACAAAATGATATATACATTTATTTGAGGAGAATTAAATCTGAGAGGCTCCTTATTCTTGTCAGAGGAGTCAGAAAGAGGTATAGAATGAAAAAAGCAGATTCAAGAAAGGTAACATACTGAACTCTTCTTCTGCCCTGCTTTTTAGAGCACTTGTACTTTGAGTCAAAGCCCTCAGACAGTGACTGAAAGATTTTTCTCTGGATAAACAGAATGTCCTGGGGAAAATATTTTGGATACTCTGCACCCATCTTTAATGAAAACGCTTACTTATCTCCCAGTTAACTTTTTACAACTTTTTGTGCAAAGAATCAGTAGCCATCTTAACCCAGTTCTCTCTGACATTACATGAGTCATGATGGGCCCATATCTTTATCTCCTTTTCCTTAGGCCTCAGAAGGTTCCTTCTGCCTCTGTGTTTTGCTTAGGAGAGGACAGTTTTTAAAGCTATAAAAAACCCTTAACATAAGAGTCCAAAACAACAGGGGATAAAATAGGAATGTAGAAGAAACAGCCAGGGGAAAAACCAAGCCTAGACACACACATAAACTATTTGATCTTCAAAAAGAGAAAGTGCATCTGTGAAACGGGAAAAGTATTCTCAGGTAAAAAATGGTCAGAGAACAATGAGAAGTAATTCTTAGACTATCAGCAGTTAGGATTACCAACATAAACAAAAGAGGGCAATAGGCAAAGGATTAGAAGGTAGTCAAGAAAAATTTCCCAGTTAAAAGTTCAAAGATGGAAAATAGGAGAGAAAAGATAATAGTTACAAGATTAGACTAAAATGCGCTGATCTAACTAATAATGACAGAAGAAAATGACCAAATAATAGAAAGCATTTCCTAGATCTGAAAAATACTGTTTCTAGGTAGAATCAGCTCACTGATTAAAATAATACCTAAAAGGATCAATTGTTTCTAAACTCTCTCCTATATGTGTAGATAGCTAAGAATCACCTGTGTCCCAGAACAAAGTGCACAAATATTTATTTATAGGAATACAAAAATACCTACACCTGTCAAGGAAGAAAAGTCAATGTCTGGTACCTAGTTGACATTTTTCAGGCATGCAAAGACCCATAATTAGTACAATCCATCAATTGAAATCAATCCTAAAATGACACAGATGATAGAATTAGTAGATGTGGACATTAAAATATTAAATAATTATATCCTATATGTTGAAGAACCCAAATGAAAGATTCAGCATATTAAGAAGCAAAGGGAGAGAGGAAAAAGAACAAATCAAAATTTTAGAGTTGGAAAATACACTGGACAAAACTAACAATAGACTAGATATCACAGAAAAAGATTGTGTATTTGAAAACCATAGCAATAGAAACCATCGAAAACAAAATTTAGAGAAAAGAGACTGAAACAAAAGCGAATGGGACAGTTTCAGGCAGACTAATAAGTCTCCAAAGGAGGGAAAAGGGAGACATTAAAAAAATAACAACAACAAAGCAAGAACTTAAAGATCTGTTGTATAGCACAGGGAACTCTTAAGTACCCTGCAATGACCTACATGGGAAAAGAAGCTAAACAAGAAGTGGAGATTCACTTTGGTGTACACCTGAAGCTGACGCAACATTGTAAATCAGCTATCCTCCAGTAAAAATTATTTTTTAAAGAACTTTAATGGCTGATTCCCCATCCCTCAAATTTAATGGAAACTATAAACCCACAGATTCAAGTAGTTCAGTGAATTCTGAATGAACACAGGAAATATGGTGAAAACTACACAGAGGCACATGATCATTGTTTAAATTCAGTGGTAGAAAATCTTAGAAATGTCCAGATCTTAGGCTCAATTGTCTGTGAACCTGAACTGCTAAGTCACTTCAGTCGTGTCCGACTCTGTGCGACCCCATAGACGGCAGCCCACCAGGCTCCCCTGTCCCTGGGATTCTCCAGGCAAGAATACTGGAGTGGGCTGCCATTTCCTTCTCCAATGCATGAAAGTGAAAAGTGAAAGTGAAGTCGCTCAGTCGTGTCCGACTCTTGGCGACCCTATGGACTGCAGCCTACCAGGCTCCTCTGTCCATAGGATTTTCCAGGCAATAGTACTGGAGTGGGGTGCCATTGCCTTCTCCCTGTGAACCTGAAACTGCTCTAGAAAAGTAGGAGTTTTTAAAAAATGCTTGTTATAAACAAACAAACAAAAAAAAATTGTCAGAAAGAAAAGACACATAGAGGAAAAAATTACAACAGACTTTAGGTAAGCAACAATGTAGCCAGAAAATGAGGAGCAACATCTATAAAGTACTGAAAGAAAAAAAAATTATCAGCTTAGAATTGTGTATCCTGTGGAAATACCTTCTAAAACAGAAAGGGAAGGAAACTTATAAATGTAGAAAAGCTGAAAGAAGTTATCACTAGCATACCTACACTGTAAGAAATGTTAAACCTAATCCTTCAGGCAGAAGGAAGACGATGCCGGATGCAAATGTGCATCTGCATAAAGGAATGAAAATCGCTGGAAATGGTGAATGTTTTTTCTTATCTAAATTTTTTAAATGATAATTGAATTTTTAAGAAATGAAGCACACTGATACATGCTTTCACATGAATGAACCTCAAAAGGTAAAGTGAAAAGAGTCATTTGCAAAAGACCAAAGTTGTATGAGAAACAGCCAGAACAGGCAAATCTTTGGAGATAAGGAATAGATTAGTGGCTGTTTAGAACTGGGACAGAGGCAAAGGGAGCAACTGGAAGTGATTACTAACGCATACAGGTTTTTCTTGGGGATGATGAAGGTGTTTCAAAGCTATGTTGTGGTGATGGTTGCACAATTCTGTAAGTCTACTAAAACCCCTAAGTTGTACAATTTAAGTAGGAAAACTTTTTGGTACATAGAAAATTATAGCTTAAAAAAGCAAAGCAGACAAAAGCTAATTATAAAAAATATATAGTCAATTCAAAAGAAGAAGGAAGTGAAAACACAGAATAGAGACCATTAGAAAACAAAAGGATGATGGGTTTAAACCCAGCTGTAGCAGTCATATTAAATGTAACTGATCTAGACACCTCATTTAAAAGGCAAAGAATAACAGATTGCTAAAGCAGACCTAAGTATATACGCAACCTATAAGAAATCCACTTTAAAAATATAAAGTCACAAAATTGGGTAAAATAAATAATTGATTAAAGTATGCTAACAGTGAAAAGAAAACTGGACCGGCTATGTTAATGTCAGACAAAGTAGACTTGAGACCAAGAAATATTTCTCTAAATAGTTAAAGACCGAGGAATAAGTTATTTTATAATAATAGTAGGATATATTCATCAAAATGGTTTAACAGAACTAAACATTTATGCAGTTAATAGCAGAGCTTCAAATTACATGAAGTGAATAAAAATTTCAAGAAGAAATAGACAAATACAGTTGCAGATTCCAGTACACTGCTCATGATAATTGATAGAACAAGTAGACAGAAAATTGCTAAAACTATCAACCAACTTGAGCAGTTTATAGAATATTCCATTCTTTTTAGGTGAGTGTGGAACATTTACCAGGATATCACATTCTGTGGCCATTTTTAAAGTTTCAATAAATTTAGGAAGATTCAAATCACAAGGTAAATTCTATGACCACCATGCAATTAAGTTAGAAATTAGTTCTCACTCAACAGAAAAGATATCTGGAAATATTTGGAAAGTAAATAAAAACACTTCTGAAGAAATTAAAGACTATTTAGAAAATATGTTAAGCTGAATGAAAATGACAGTTTAAGATACCAGTATTTGTATAATACTGCTAAAGCAGTACTTAAAGGACATTTATAGTATTAAATATCCATTTTAGAAAAGAAAAATTTCAAATCAGTGATTTCAGTTAAGTCATTTTAATAAACTAGAAAGGAAGAGCAGGTGAGATCCTAAGTAAGTAGATGAAAAGAAATAATAAAAGTCAATGTGTAAAATTAGTGAAATAAAAAATGCAGAAAAATCAATGAAATAAAAAGCTAATTTATTGAGACTACCAATAAAAATTGATAAAACATTTGACAAAATCCAATATTCATTTCTGATCAAAGCATTCAGCCAATTTGAAATAGAGAGAAATGCCTTTAACATTTTTGACAAACCTCGCCTGGCATCAAATTAGATGGTAAAATTAATGGTTTTTCCTAAGATCAGGAAAAATTTTCTGATTTCACCTTTCACCACTTTTATTCAGCAATGTACTAAAGGTTCTAGCCAGTGCAAGAAAAAGAAATAAAAGGAGTCCAGAGTGGGAAGGAAGAAGTAAACCTGTCTTTATTCATCAGCAGCACAGTTGAATTTTTTTAGGTAATCCTGTGATGAGCTATGAAAATGCTAAGTAAGGCTTCATACTAAGGTTTCAGGATACAAGATCAGTATTTAAGAAATAGTTGGTTTTTCCATGCCATCAATGAACAATTAAAAATCAAAATTTAAAGAACTGTACCATTTGCAATAGCATCAGACTTTTTGAAATACTGTGCCAGAAATCAGACAAAAGCAGTAACAGATGTGTACATTGATAACTATAAAACATTGCTGAGAGGAATGAAAAAAAAACCTAAATAAATGGAGAGAGTCACTGCTTTCATGAAATAGAAGATACAATATTGTTATTAAATCAGTTCTTCCCAAAGTGATCTATAGATTCAGTGCAGTCTCAATCAAAATCCCAGCAGACTTTTTAAAGAAATTATCAAACTTATTCTAAAATTCACATGGAAATGCAAACGACCTAGAATGGAGCCAAACAATTTTTTAAAAAAGAAAAGGCTTATACTATATATTAATAGTTTCAATGCTTATAAAACAACAATAATTCAGTCTGATTGACATAAAGAGATTATTGCAACAGAGTTGAACATCCAGAAATAGACCTGTGTATATATATAATCAGTTGATTTTCAGCAGTAGTTCAAAATGAAAAAGTGGCATTGGCTTTCTAAATAGCAACACTGAAAATTAGAAGAAATTCAAAGGAGGGTGGTATTTTCGATCTAAATACATATACAGTTAGTTGAGAGCTGTCAATTAAAAGAAGGGTGTAGACCAAGAAGAAGAGAACACAGAATACAAAAAGTCGATTCTAGCGCAGCATAAAAGTGAAGGAATGACCTGGGACTAATATCTCTGCCAGAAGTCTTGACATAAATTGCTGCAGATTAAGTAAGACAATCTGAGAGCAAGGTGGTTAGGTGGAGGAACAATATGGAACTGATGTGTTTGAATTTACAGAGATAGGTGTGTGGCAGAAATGTTGTAAAAATAATTGGTAGAACCACAGAAAGACTGGAAAATCTTAAAGTGTAACAGTTATTAACATCAATAAAAAGGAAGAGAGTTGCACAAAAAAATGACATGGTCCTTGTAAACTACCTGTTCACATGGTGTATGTTATCCATAATCATAGTAATGTAATTGCTCTTTCTAGATAAATACAGAAACAGGGCTTGATAGACTTTGTTTTCCAAATTGTTCAGTATGTGAAGTGTACTTCTTTATGAATGAGAGAAGCAGTATTCTAAGGGACTGTCTCTTCTGTCCTGAGCACCTTTATTCAGGCCTATTGTTGGGTCAGTCTGTGTGCTTCTTTAATCAAGACACTGGCTGACAATACCCTTCACTCCTCCCACTCCCTCCCTGCTCCATCCATCCCACCCCACACCCCTGAGATTTCTGTGCTTGATTTATCAGCTTCCTATCAGCCAGTGTCTTTAGGGAAAAATCTCTTTTTTATAATAATTTTGTTCCTAGTCTGTTTTGGGAAGACTATAATTGCGAGTACCTTTTAAAAGGCTTTTTTTTTAATGCCTTCTAGGAAGTAAGAAGAAAGAGAAGGAAAGGCCAGAAATTTCTCCTCCGTCTGATTTTGAGCATACCATCCATGTTGGCTTTGATGCTGTTACTGGAGAATTCACTGTAAGTTTACCTAGGTGGAACGCATTTATAAAGCAGAGCTCAAACTTTTCCTTCAGGTATTCTTTTCTGTCCACATATAAACTGTGAATTCTTAGTGCTTTTCTCTTTGTACAGAAGTGTTTGTGGTTGGATGTGTCCTTTTCCAAGGGAGCTAAGGCTCGCTCTTGATTATAATTTGCAACATAGATTTAGAAAACTAGACCTTTTAGAGTTTAGTTAAACCTGCAGTTGTGTAGGTTGATTGGATTTATATATTTTGTCACTTTCCTCTGGAAATTGGTCTTATTAGAGCAATTCAAAACAACTAATTTCTGAATATCTTTTCATTAGGGCATGCCAGAACAGTGGGCTCGATTACTGCAGACCTCCAATATCACCAAACTAGAGCAAAAGAAGAATCCTCAGGCAGTGCTGGACGTCTTGAAGTTCTATGACTCTAATACAGTGAAGCAGAAATATCTGAGCTTTACTCCTCCTGGTAAGACATCAGACCATGGTAACAGGCTCACTTAACTGGGATGCAGAGTTATGGAGCACTTCTAGATAAAAAGATTGCTTCTGGAAAAGTAAGAGCTAAGCTATGGTGGTTGTCTCTACTTTTTCCCCTGCACAGATCTGCCTTTTGTAAACCAATGGGGGCAGCTCTTATGTACAATTTGGAGTCTGGAGATTATATTAATCTCTTAGTTTGGCCAAAAGTGGATATTTTGACCTTTGGTTTATTTATTTATTTTTTTTCTCTTCACTGCTTTTGAATGAGTTCCAGCAACAGATGGGAAAGAGGCTGATTTACAGACATGTTCAAACTAGAAATATTTTTATTGCTAGTGGGACAGGTTAATTTACTGTATATAAATGCACAGACTTTGAAATAAAAAATGTTTTCCACTCAAAAATTGAAACCCATCACATGTATAAATATAAGCTTTGGAACTCAGAATTGATTCCTCAGATTTGGAATATCATCAGGTAGGAACTGGAGAGTAGTGGATTTTTTTTTTTTTTTTAAGTTCATTTGTTCAAATAAGGACTAGAAAAAAAAATCCATACATTACAGTCAATTATTGTGTCTCTTGAATCTCTTTGTTAGGCAGGCTTCCTGCCCTCATGTTAGAACTCATGCTGTCTTTTCCTTGCAGTTTATCATTTGTCCTGTTTTCCCTCAGTGTGGATTTTGCTAATTACATCATGGGTTATTATCATTTGATATGTTTCTTTGCCCTCTTAAGTCATACATGTAGTTTTAAGAAATAATATGATTGAGCTAAGATTATACGTTTAGTTTTAATTGATTGTACTTTTTTGATTATATCCTTTCAGAACCAATAAGGTCCACTTGGCAAATTTAGACCTTTTTTACATAGTCTAGTAGTACATCCTTAGCCAAAGGTCAGATTTATTCCCAACTGCAATTAGTAAATGCAGTTAAATGAATAATGTATAAATGAATAATTTTTTTAAAATCAGTATCTGAACAGAAAATGGTATGTTTGTGTGTTTGTATGTTTGGGCATTTTAAAGGATAATACAAAATCTGCTGTCTAACTCCAGAATGAATATTGTGGTATTTAGTCTTCATGAACTGTGGTTTTGCCTTCAGGGACTTGCTTTCATATTGATCAAAATTTATGTCAGTACTTTTCCTTTATACAATTACTGTTGGTTTCTCTAAGTTCCTTGATAGGCAGTTTGCTGGAGAAAAATATCATTATGAATAAACTTCTGTTTAGTTTCCAGTAAAATTTTTTATTAAGGTATAATTTTATGCTCTAAAATTCACCCACTTGATGTTTGCAATTCAGTGACTTGTAGCAAATTTACAGAGTCCCATTAAATTTGAGGTTTATGGTCTTGTGTAAATTCTTATTTAAAAACTGATATTATTTTTCTTAAGTTTTAATTCAACTCAAAATGATATCAGTGTAAGAACATTTCACTTGCTTTGCTTTTGTCTTTTCTTCCTTTACTGTGTAAAAGTCATTTTATTTTTTGAATTGTTCACTTAGCATTATTTTCTCTTTTGTATTCAGAGAAAGATGGCTTCCCTTCTGGAACACCAGCAGTAAGTTAATATGTTATTTCTTATAGCTCTTGTTTTAAGTTACCCAAAACAAATCTTAGTTTTTATTTTACTTTCCAAAATAAATTACAGCCTTCAGAAATAACTACTTGATATATGCTTTTAGATAGGTACTTGATTAGTTGAGGAATCTGTGTTAAGCAAATAGAATTTCCTCCAATGATGCTTAAAGTAACTAAAACTTACAATTGTTAGAGCAATTTAGTTACTTTTGATAATGTTTTCATGTATAACCATGAATACAAAGAACTTGCCAGCGTTTTCCTCTGGCACCATCTTACCGAATCTAGACTCTGGAAATATAATGAACAATAAGAAGCCTGTCAGAGTCTTCAGAGTTGTCTGAGACTTCATCTAAGTTATTATGTGAGCACAAACACCTCCTGCAAATAATAGCTGTTTTATTTTCAGTTTCTCAGTTAGGAGGAAACCGTCTCCTGGAGTTATTTGAACACTATATGTAATAACATGTAAAATCCATATTAGCACCCACCTTGCAAATAATACACTCTGTATAAAGGATAATGCCTTGTTCTTTTGCTTTGTTAGCCAACACTTTTTCTGGTGAATCTGGCTGTTTTAAATAACTGAAAAACTCTGACTTATACAAAGCCCAGAGGAGTTTTGGTTTTGGTCTTAACAAATGAAGTGATTGTTTACTTTTTGGGCTTGCTTAAAGGGTATAAAATTCTCTATATAGTATTCTCTCTTAAGAATACTTGGTATTTACTGTATACATTTGTTTCATAAACTTTTCTGTAATGTATAGAATTACCTTTAAAATGATTAGATTAGAACCAGTAAGGTTTTATTGCTTTGAAGTGAGCTAGTAAATATATTTTCAAGTATGTTAAAAACAGAGATAGTTGTATTTTCATCTGTTGTTATGTTTGACTTGTCTCCCTTACTTTGCTTCTGTGATAAATGTAGCTAAATACCAAGGGATCGGAAACATCAGCAGTAGTAACAGAGGAAGATGATGATGATGAAGAGACTCCTCCTCCTGTTATTGCCCCACGACCAGATCATACAAAATCAGTGAGTTTCTGATTAATGAACTGGGTTGTGTGTCTGTGCATGTGAGTTTTAAAAAACAGCAGTCTGTATTTGATTTCCAGTGGTTTTTTAAAGGGTTTCCAAGTTGGCCTCAGTGGTAAAGAATCCACCTGCCAATGTAGGAGATGATCTCTGGGTCAGGAAGATTCCCTGGAGAAACAAATGGCAACCCACTCCAGTATGCTTGCCTGGGAAATATCACAGACAGAGGAGCCTGGTGGGCTACAGTCCACAGGGTCACAAATAGTCAGACAGGACTGAGCATACATGCATGCACAATTTTTAAAAAGTCCTTCTGCTGAAAATATTTTAATATGGGGGATTTGACTAGGAGGTTTTTACCTAAATACCATTATCAAAGAACTAGGGTTTTGAAAATTAAAGTTGAATGGGTCTTTAAAAGTTAAAATGTATATTGTGTTTTCTTTCTGCATTACCCCATCTCTTCCGAGAACTCATATGTTTCTCTGCTTTTCTCTGTTTATCTCAGTGCAGAAAAGTACTAAGTCTAGAACTTTGGATCCAAAGCATGTATTTTATCTCCGATTTAACATTTCTGTTAAAACATTAGTATCATTCAAGAGGCTGCCAGGAGTGAAATTTCTAACAGATATGGGAGAATTTTAACAATAACAATGTTAGGCAGAGACAGCAAGAGTCCTGTCCGACTCCCTATACTAACAGAGATAAAGTAAATAGAGCATGGTGAGGTGCTGGCACAGTAAACAGGTATAAAACTGTGACTGCCATTGTATGCTCATCGATAGAGGGCTCTATTTTCTTTACCATTTAGAATTGACTGTTTGAAATGAAATGATAGAAATTATATTTGTGTAAAAATTTTTGTGGAAATTAATAATAGTTAGGCTTCCCTAGTGGCTCAGATAGAAGAGAATATGCCTACAGTGCAGGACACTGGGTTCAATCCCCAGATCAGAAATATCCCCTGGAGAAGGAAATGGCAACCCACTCCAGTATTCTTGGCTGGAGAAGTCCATGGACAGAAGAGCCTAGGGGGCTACAGTACATGGGGTTGCAAAGAGTCAGACATGACTGAGTGACTGACACTTTCACATTGCAACATCAGGATTTCCATTATTTTGCTCTTTATTTCTCTCTTGTAGAAAAATATGGTTTTTAATTTCTCTCTGCTTCATTTCTGGCACATTATTTTTTATCTGACTACACTTAAATTTCATTTACAGATCTTGTTTTGCTATACAAACTTTTAACATATGTATATGATGTTCCTAAGAAAAATGTTTCACATTGCCTCTTAGTTACCAGTCTTTGGTAAAACAAGTCTGAAAGTATTACTTTCATTCTTCAGAACACTGAAAACAACTTAGTTTTTGTCAAAAATCGAAGAACTAAATAGTGTGCCAGTTAAGAGTACCTAAAAATATTTTTCTTCAAGTCTTAGTAATTAACTGTTTCTCTGCAGATTTATACACGATCTGTAATTGATCCTTTCCTGCACCAGTTGGTGATTCTAATGTTGATGGTGGTGCCAAGACTTCAGACAAACAGAAAAAGAAGGCCAAAATGACAGATGAAGAGATTATGGAGAAATTAAGTATGTTGCCTACATTTTACATTATTCTTAAATTGTTAACAGCCCCTGAAACATTTGGCCTGGATGGGTCTTAATTTATACCTTATATTTTGGCTTAAATTGTTTTCTCCTAGGAACAACAGATTCAGTTAATGTAGTAAAGCCAAAATAATACTCTTCTTTGCCTGCTTATTATTATGTGCCAACTCGTGAGCTGTGTGTTTGCAATAGTCAGTATTTTGGGGAACAATACTTCTTCTCAGAGGGCCAAATCTAAGGGTCCTAATAGGAAACTTTATCAAAGAAAGTTTGTATATATTTATGCACACCTGTAGAATACAAAATGTCCCTAAATAACTAAACCAAATGTCTTATCTAGATAATATGTGTAAGCATAAAATGTATTTTTTTCCTCCATTTTCATCCATCAACTATCATTGGCCTGGATCAAGCGCTGGAAATAATACACACAGGCCAGAGAGAGGGTAGCAGTAGTATCTCATTACAAGTCTTTAGGCACTAGAGTTCTAAAGGACACTGACCTAGAGGCATCAAGGAAGAGTATTACAGGTTGGCAACAGGCCTGAGCCTGAGTACCTGTATATAGTTGGTTTATTTCTGTGAATTTCTTTGATATGCCCCTCTCTCCTTTTACCTGGTGAAAGTTTAAGTGAAAGTTTAGTGTGATTTTCTCATGCTTGGACTTAGTTGTAATAAGACTATGTTATGTTAGGATTTTATGTACAAAATCATATCTTTTTTTTTTTTAAACAAAATCCTAATTTAAAACCTGTTTCTTAGTTGTGGCTTTGTGAACTTTCTTAAACAGACGTATGATTAGTTTATGTTAGAGTAATCTTTATAGTAATAAGTGATTTACTAAATATATTGAAAGATCGATATAGGAGAAGAGTTAGAAAAGCCATTAGGGTTTTTCATTGGATATTTATATATATTTTTTTCTCATAGTAAGTAGTTTTATAACTTACTGTTAGTTTAATATTGATACATTTCAGTGGAGTATGAAAAGTAGGATGACCAACTTGTCCTCTTGCCAGGAATTGACCAGTTAATTTTTTTTTTTTACCGGTTAAGTTTTAAAACTTAACATGCCACATCCTAAGAACCCCCTGAGTCTCAGGAAAAAGTATAGTTGGTCATTCTGTAATGTCATCATTTTTTTAGAAAGTGGTAGCATAATCAAGACATTAGTTAGGAGGTCTAACCTAGTGGAAATAATGTATCTTTTTGCTTCTGGTACTTTTTAATTTTTATTTATTTCTTTTGTGTTTGAAGCATACATTATTTTTGAAACTTAGTGTTATATATGTTCTAAAATCAGTGGGATTTTTTAAAAGAAATAATGTTATCAGAATTAGTTTACAATTTTAAAATGCTTGACTGAATTTCCAAATTTTTGTTGTTTTGTTTAAAATAGGAACTATTGTAAGCATAGGTGACCCTAAGAAAAAATACACAAGATATGAAAAAATTGGGCAAGGGTAAGTATTTGTGACTGTATTACCAGAATATTCATTGTTTTCTAGATGTTCGGCTTGATATCTCTTTTGCCTACTGACATTGAACACTTACACTATTCTTGGATTTGTGTAAAAGTAATGAACTTATTTCTAGATAATATTAAAATACTGTAGTACTTAGCAGTGATTGTACATTGCTGCTTCTTAAGTGTGATTTCACATTGGTGGTAAGAGGTTGGATGGGTGGGAAAATTGTCCAGCAAATATTTAAAGGACAGTAAGAAAAGTTACTGCAAGTTTATAGTGTTTTCTTTGTTTAAATGCATTTTAGTCACATCATGAATATGAATCCTTAATTTTACTGCCCTTCTGATTTTGTTCAGTAGTTTGTATTTTTAAAAATTATTATCTGTTTATTTATTTATTTTATGGCCATGCCATGTGACTTATGGGATGTTAGTTCCCTGAGCAGGGATCGATCCAGGTCTCCCACTGTGGAAGCTCAGAGTCCTAACCACTGGCCCCTCAGGGAATTCCCAATAATTTGTATTTTTAAATTATGCTAACTGAAATCTTTTTCCTTTCTATTGCTTGAGAGCAAATGAACATCTTGAATTGTTAATGTTAATTCTGGAAAGTATTCTGGGAGTTTTGAGAGTGAGCTAAGTCTTTTTGAAAACTTTTATGAATTTCCTTTTAAAAGTAAAATTTAATTGCACCTCTGGTTTTAATAACAAAAAAATTGAAAATCATGTTAGTATCCTTGAGCCTGATAATGGATAAATAAATAATAGTATGAAAAAGTGAAAGTGTTAGTTGTTCAGTCATGTCTGAGTCTCCAACTCCATAGACTATAACCCTCAATTCAGTGTTGAATCAGAAAAGCAAATCATAGGAAAATATATATAATGAAATCATTTCTACGAAGTTTTAAAAATACCTTAAATGTCTTCTGTAGTGGTACACAGCTGTGTCCTTAGTAAAGTATAGAGAAACATGTGGTGATTATGCACATTGAATACAGAGTGAATGTCCAGCACAGATTACTTTGGGGAAGAGGGCGGATGCCTTTGGAAAGGCCACATAAGAACCTTTAACTTTGTTTGTAGTTCTTTGTTGCTTAAGCAGGGAAATAAAGCCATGATTTCTTTTTGTCTGATCTTTTTTCTATGTTTTTATAGGTCTGAAATTTATGACAAATTTCTAATATAAGTTTTGGCCACAAGGATTACCTCTTTTTCTTATTCTTCCCCCCTTTGTTTTTGCTTTTACCTTTTTTAAAGATGTTCAGTCTTCAGTGTCCTTTAACCCCCTTTCAGTTGTTTTGAGTATAAGGTCTTTGGATGTTATAAATGAGAATGATTTAGAAATCTTAAATCTGCTTGTGTCTCTTTTTTCCCTAGGGCTTCTGGCACAGTTTTCACTGCTACTGATGTGGCATTGGGACAAGAGGTAAGCAACTTTATCGTACTTCTGGGTGTTACCATTAGCTTTTAATATAGCAGAACCTAGATCTGCCTGTGAATAATCAATGAGGAATTTCTTTTTCAGTTCAATATGTTGAAGAATTACTCTAGAGAATTTTATAGTACCTTCCTTATTGAGGGGAAAAAAGAAGTAATTAATTATGTGTTTAGTTTCATAAATAAATATTTTAAAAACTTTTCCCAGTTTGGATGAAAAGAGGATTAATTCCTGGCACTGGACTGACCTTGGGTTTAGATTTCAAGGAAATCCGAAAATACTGGGGCTTCTGTATTACAAAGAATTGTGCATAGGCAGTGTGGAAGTTAAAGCACTACCTATGAGTAAATTATAATCTCACTGTATAGGATATATTTAATAAATTAGATGATTAACTTATTAGTGTTTATGATTTTCTAAGAGAATTAGGAAACTTGTTCTGATTTTTTTCTTGTTTCTACCATAGGTTGCTATTAAGCAGATTAATTTACAGAAACAGCCAAAGAAGGAATTGATCATTAATGAGATTCTGGTGATGAAAGAATTGAAGAATCCCAACATAGTTAATTTCTTGGACAGGTAAATAGAGATATTTCTTAAACATTGGGAGAAAAATGGTTTTGGAGATTAGCCAGACTAGGGTTGAGTGTCAACACTGAAAAGTAAACCCAAAGTAGGAAGAGAGGTGAAAGTAGCATGTTGCAGTTTGTGATCTTAGTCAGTGAGTCGTGTCTGGCTCTTTGTGACCCCATGGACTGTAACCCTCTAGGCTCCTCTGTCATTGGGGATTCTCCAGGCAAGAATATTGGAGTGAGTTGCCATTCCCTTCTCCAGGGGACCTTCCTGACCCAGGGATCAAGCCCAGCTCTCCCACGTTGCCAGCAGATTCTTTACCAACTGAGCCACCAGGGAAGCCTGTGTTACAGTTTAGAAGGTCCCTTTTTCTACTTAGGTATCAGTTGGCAATCAAGAGAAGGCAGTTAAATAAAGGACATTGCTACTAGTGCTCACAACAAGTCCAAATGATCAGGAGCAGAAGCACTAAGGAAAGATTGGCTGGATTCATGTCTTGATACAGAGGTGATTGGCCACTCAATTTTTAAACTTTCAGGTCAATTTTATTTCAGATTTTATCTTGGGAAAATAGCATGTTTATCAAAACCTCATCTAATTTAGGAATTGATGTTAAGTAACAGAACAAAAAGTAGAAGAGAAAATTATGTATTTTACAGCTTTTGTTTTTTTGGCCACACTCTGCAGCATATGGGATTTTAGTTCCCTGCCCAAGGGTTGGCAGTGAGAGTACAAAGTCCTGACCACTGGGCCAACAGGAAATCTCTTACACAGATTTGTTTTTAAAGCAGGATGTCTATGTGAATGAAAGAATAGTAGAAAAATAAGTGAGAATTACAGCAGTGATTGTATTGGAGATAGGGAATTATAGGTGATTTTTTTAATTTCCGTATTTAAATTTGTTTTGAATGGATTAAGAGAAAACATACTTTCAGACTTTAGGCCTACTTCTGGAGACCATGTTCATAGACATAAACTTTCCAGGTACATTTCTCTGCTTTTTAAAATAGTATTTCAAGTCAGTAAAGCATGGGTAGTTAAGATAAGCCATAAGCTCTGGAACCAGTTGTGTTTAGTTTCAGATTCTGGTTCTGTTACCTACTGGCTATGTGACCTTGTATGAGTTACCTAACCTTTCCAGGTCTCCATCTCCTGGGAGCCTCCATCATCTGGAAATTCATACCATACAGGGTTATTTCAAATGGGATAATCTATGTACACACTCAAGTTAGAATTGTGGGCAAATTTTAAAGTGATTTAGGAAAATCATAATGACCTTCTGTTGCATTTCTGTGCTTTTACAAAGCACCTTTTCAGTGTTCTTCCTAGCTATCAGAGCTACCAGCTTTCTGGGTTTTTTTAATCAGGGTGTCTAATAATTGAAATCTTCAATATAGAGTGTCATGTTTTTAGAAAAAGTGAAATTGTGGATGTATTTTTTATGTTCTCTTGCAGCTACCTGGTGGGAGATGAGTTGTTTGTGGTCATGGAGTACCTGGCTGGGGGATCCTTACTGATGTTGTCACAGAGACATGCATGGATGAAGCACAGATAGCTGCTGTGTGCAGAGAGGTGAGTTAGCTCTGTTTTTGATAAGTTATAGTAACATGTGGTTAACCGAGTTGAAAAAAGGGAAATATTTATTTGTTTAAGTAGTATACTTTTGAGGGTAAGAGGGGTGCCATTAAACATATATCACTCAACAGTGGAAGAAAGGACAGAGTGGCATATCTTCTCCCTGCTGCTGCTGCGAAGTCACTTCAGTCGTGTTCGACTCTGTGTGACCCCATAGACGGCAGCCCACCAGGCTCCCCCGTCCCTGGGATTCTCCAGGCAAGAACACTGGAGTGGGTTGCCATTTCCTTCTCCAATGCATGAAAGTGAAAAGTGAACATGAAGTCACTAGGTATTAATTAATAAGTCTGCTTGTGGTTTTATTGATTTCCTTAAAGGTGACCAATGAAATGATATTCATTAATGAATTTTGAGACACTGTTTAGGCCGGTAGAATTCTGTCACATTGCCTACATCTAAGCCAAAAATGAACCTTTCTTTCTTCCATGTAATCTTTTTCCTATGAATGAAACTTAGGTTAATGAGATTGTCATTAAAACTGAGATACTACTTCGAATCCTAGGAATCATTATCACAAAGGATGAAATTGTGACAGTTCTTAAAACTGTTACGTTTCCTGTGATTTGACTTCCCTCATTTGTACAGTGAATTATAAGTAAATTATAACCTTTGTTCATGTAAGAACAATATATGTGATGTTCTTCTTTTTTTGTCTTTTATTTGGCTTTTTTTTTTTAAGTATTATTCGAAGATTTTAATTCGGGTGTAGTTATGCTTCATTTAATGGATATTCCTCCTGATTATTTCAGGAAGGATGGAAATAAGAACTTTTTAATAGTTTTAAATATGATAGTTTAATAATATATCCCTTAACAATGAATGTTTGAAAAAATGAAGAATGTTTGGTCACTTAAAAGTTGATAAAAATAAGAATTTATTTATGCCTAATTTGTTTTCTAATAATTTTTTTCCTAATTGGTATAAAGTTATTTTAAGAGTTCCTCTATTTATTCCTAATTGGTATAAAGTTATTTTAAGAGTTCTTCTGTTTATTCCTACAAGTATTTTTCTGGGGATTTATTCTTTTCAGAAATCTGCTTAAATGCTTGGTAAATATGGTGCAGTAATATGCAGTTAATCTAGTTTTTTTTCTGTGAGTAGTGCAGTGTTTTGAATGAGATTTTTAGTTGTAAAGATATACAGACTTCATTTGTTGTTCTACTTTAACGCTGATAAATAAAAACACAGCTTTTTCCAAGTTAAAATTTCTATGCGGTTTACATTTAAAAAAAATAACAAGCAGATTTTAAAAATGTAATTTCATTCTGTTTTTAAGGAAGTGAGAGTACTTTTTCTGCTCTTTTGACTCAGTGCTTTCTGAAATATGGCATAGTACTAGGATATGGATATAGCTTTATGTAAAACCTACCATAGCATAGCATAGCACCATAGAAGAAAGGAAGAAAACATTTTACATCACACTGAAGAACTGGAGAGAACCAGACTACCCAGTGTCTTATATTGATTAGACTTCTGAGTATCTCAGATTCAGATAGGAATGATTACAGGTTTATCCTTTACTGTTGAAAAGTGTAATCAGTCACGTCTGATTCTTTGCAACCCCATGGATTGTGGCCCGCCAGGCTCCTCTGTCCTTAAAATTCTCTAGGCAAGAATACGGGAATGGGTTGCCATTTCCTCCTCTAGGGGATCTTCCAGACCCAGGGATCAAATCTGCGTCTCCGTGGCTCCTGCTTTAGCAGGCAGATTCTTTACCACTGAACCAACTGGGAAGTCCCCATTACTGTTGAAATGATATCTAAAAAGCCTTGTGCATGTTTACCAAGTGCTGCATACCTTAAGACATTTAAATTTAAACCTGAACAGGCCTAGAAGTCATATTGACCCACCCATTCATTTCATAAATGAGAACATTGAAGACTAAGTGATATTCTTATGGTATTAAATAACCTGTGGAGAAATAGGACTAGATAAGACATTATTTAATAGTTGTTTCTGGATAAGACCAGAGTAGGAAGAGCAGGATCTAATTATTTAGGGTGTCTTATTTTTGTAACTTTGCATGTGACAGAATTTTTTTTCTCTGTAAATGTATTATTAGAGTGTCTTCTACTAGATACTAGAGGTGGTACTCAGGTAAGTAGTGTATATGAACTTCCCTTAGACTTTTCCGGGACTATTTCACTGATACGTGTTTTTCTTCTGTTCAGTGTTTACAGGCATTGGAGTTTTTACATGCGAATCAAGTAATCCACAGAGACATCAAAAGCGACAATGTGCTTTTGGGCATGGAAGGATCTGTTAAACTTAGTGAGTAACAAGTGGACAGATAATATTTATATGTTACTTATAATTTTCTGCGTCTTGTTTAAGTAAAAATTCTTTTCCTGCTATTAACATTTTTATGACAATACATGGAGTCGGGAAGAATAGTAGTACAAAGATACGGACCATCAGCTGGACAGCTGGAGTTATATAGTGGATCTACTACTACTTGCTGAATAATTTTGGGTGAAGTCATATAATTGGTTTATGTTTGTTTCGTCATTTGTATGATAAGGAAAATAGTAGTACCTGTCTCAGAGACTTCTGAGTACTAAAAATGTAAAGCACTGAGGAGCAGTGCCTGGTACTATTGTAATGTTGGTGCTGTCTTCCAAACATAAACTTGGATTTGTCTCTGCTACCTGTTGGGGTAGATTTTTCTCATTATGCTATTCGTCTTTGAATTTGGTAGATGGTGGTCTAATTAGGAGAGGCCTGTGTGACCCAGACATCAGAGATGACATTTTTAGGGAGAAAATCATTTGTAAACCCCTTTCCCTAATTGTCTTCTGTATCAGACATGATAAGAGTCATGGGGAAAAAAAAACTCTCTTCCTCTGTTGGCTATAATCTCAGTTCCACCCATGCCTTCTGGAGGATTCAAGAACTTCTATTGAAGTTTCTCCAGCTACGCAAAATGCAAGACATTTCTTGATCAGGAGACCAAAAACTATTTCTTCTGTTTGCTTAGAGAATTTGGCTCCTTTTTCAACATCTCTTTTTAAAAATAGATTCTTCAGGGCCTTCCCTGATGGTCCAGTGGTTAAGACTCTGTACTTTCAATGTAAAGGATGTGAGTTCAATCCCTGGTTGGGGAACTAAGATCCCATAAGCTCTGTAGTCCAGCCAAAAAGTGGGGGAAAAAAAAAATCCTTCAGAGGTTATTCAACTACAAGAATGAGGATTTAGTTTCTATTTGATGGTCAAAATATATAGTTAATAATTGTAATTTTAGTGGGAAAGCTAGAAATTGATATTCTCATACATTTTTGGTGGATATACAGGTAAACTAAATTTGACCTTTTTGGATAATATTTTACCCTGGCTCTGCCACTCACTAGATGAATGATCTTGGTGTTCCTCAGTTTCCCCGTTTATAAAATGGAAGTCATAATAATAAATGTACCTATCATAAAGTTATAATGTGGTATGTTTTTTCTTATGAGGTACTTGGAACAGTTTTATAAGCACTCATTTTAGCTATAAATGTTATGATTTGACCTAACAATTGCTTTTTTAAGACTGTTTGCTATAGAACTGCTGAACATATGCATAGCAATAAGTACAAAAATGTTCTCTGCAACCTTGTAAAGAAAAACCAACAATATCTGAAATAATCTAGTAAAGTTGTGTAGTTATAATAATAAGGTAGGTTAGTATAGTAATACAGAAAGATGTCTAAAAATAGTTTTAAAAAGCAATTTACAAAGTATCCTAAGTAAAATATTTAAGGAAAATAAACCAGTTTGTAGATATTTTTTGTATATTTGAAAATGTATAAGAGAAGTCCCGAACTTACAGTCCTAAATGTTAACAGTATTTACATGTGGAATAGAATGAGTTTAACAGTAGAAGGAAGGAAACGGTTCTAGATTTTTATCTTCACTTTCCTACTGAATTAATGCTGGGTTCTAAATTAGGTATCCTGCTCCTCAGTTACAAAATGAGGTGGCTGAATAGAGTAATGCTGGTGAAGACCTTGTGGGTACAGTTGCAGTTAAATGTGTTCTTTTTCTGGGCTCTCTCGCTGACTCATATGCTTCTTATTAATTCTAGCTTCTGTTTTTTTTCTTCAAAAGTAGTGTCCATTTCCTGACCTTTGCCTGATTGACAATGGACACAGGTTTGGTGTCCAGCTTTGGTAACTTTTTCTTTTAGATCTTTTTCAACCTTATTAAAAGTTTTAGGATAAAATTAATTGTTTAGAATAAAAACCTTTCTAATAATTTACCTTCTTTTGGGAAGTAAAAGTTAAAAAGTGAGAGTGTTTAATATCAAAATATCTGTAAGCCCATTCTGGTTTACTGTATTAATACATTCTTAAAAACTAAGAGACTGAATACTCAAATATAATTTGTTAAGTCATATAAAGTAAATTCCTAAAACAACCCATAGACACCATTAACTCAAGATGTTTTGTATTGTTTTTGTTTTGTAGCTGACTTTGGTTTCTGTGCCCAGATCACCCCTGAGCAGAGTAAGCGGAGTACCATGGTTGGAACACCATACTGGATGGCACCAGAGGTGGTTACACGGAAAGCTTATGGCCCCAAAGTAGACATCTGGTCTCTGGGTATCATGGCTATTGAGATGGTAGAAGGAGAGCCTCCGTACCTCAATGAAAATCCTTTGAGGGTAAGACCAGTTAAACACTAAACTTACTTTCAGAGAATAATTTTCTTTAAATCATTAATTCAGAACTTGCTTGTGCTAGGCACTGGCCAAGGATTTAGGATACAAAATTGATTAAAAACAAACAAACAAAAAAACCCCCAAAAGCCCAGTCTCTTCTCTCATTCTATATCTAGAAAATATTTGCTTCTGAGTTATTGAGTTGAATGTGTTAGCTTAAAGAGTTTGAAATTTTTTGATAAGCTATATTGTTTCTTAAATTTGTACATAAATAAGAATTTGCTCAGTTTCTGTAGAATTAGGAGACTCTAGATATAACCTTCGGGTTATTGACTTTGAACTTTGCCTCTATACCCCCAGGTACAGAGAGGAAAGCAGGATCCCATCTGTGAGGAGGCTGGGTAGATGGCAGTGTTAAAGCCCACATTCAGACAAAAGAGTGAGGGTCCGCAGAAACAGAGGAAGTCAGTAGACTTTAAACAGTTTCATGTCCCAGCAGCTGAGGTAGAGTTCCAACTTTCCTTCTTTCTCTCTTTTTCCCTTCCTTTCCTTCCTCCCTTCCTCCTTTTCTCCCTTCTCCTTCTCCTACACCCTCCCTCCCCTCTTTCCTTCCTTCTTTTACATTACCATATATCAGTAGTTATTAAGAAAATGCAAATCAGAACCTCTATAAAATCACTTCAGGCCTACTAGAATGACTGTAATAAAAAAGGCAGAAAATGAGAAGTATTGGTGAGAATCTGGAGAAACCGGAACCCTCATGCATTGCTAGTGGGAATGTAAAATGGTATAGCACTTTGGAAAACAGTCTGACAGTTTCTTTAAAAATTGACATTGAGTTACCATGTAACTTGGCAGTTCCTCTGCTGGGTAAATAACCAAGAGAATTAGAAGTATATATTCACCCAAGAACTTGTCCACAAATGTTCATAGCAGCATTATTCATAATAGCCAAAAGGTAGAAACAACCCAAATGTCTGTCACCTGATGAGTGAATAAACAAAAGTAGTATATCCATATGTATATACTAGAATC
Organism: Aepyceros melampus; assembly: GCA_006408695.1. Taxonomy (NCBI): domain Eukaryota; kingdom Metazoa; phylum Chordata; class Mammalia; order Artiodactyla; family Bovidae; genus Aepyceros; species Aepyceros melampus. Next base: position 220,436 of record SJXQ01000371.1, read on the forward strand.
CTTAAGGATTCCAGCATATATACTAGTAGTATATATATATATATATGGATATACTACTTTTGTTTATTCATTCATCAGGTGACATTGGATTGGAAAATCCCATGGTTGGAGAAGCCTGGTAGGCTGCAGTCCATGGGGTCGCTAAGAGTTGGACATGACTGAGTGACTTCACTTTGACTTTTTCACTTTTATGCTTTGGAGAAGGCAATGGCAACCCCCTCCAGTATTCTTGCCTGGAGAATCCCAGGGATGGGGGAGCCTGGTGGGCTGCTGTCTATAGGGTCGCACAGAGTCGGACACAACTGAAGCGAGTTAGCAGCAGCAGCAGCAGTTATCCATACAGTGGAATGTTATTTAGCCTTTATTAATAAAGGGAAAGATGTACAGATACATGCAGCATTGAACCTTGAAGGCATTATGATAAGTGAAAGAAGTCAGACATAAAAAATTACATATTGTCAGATTCCCTTTACAGTTGATTGCTTCCTCATTTGTGGTACAGTAGTTAGGTTCTATAACACAGCCAACACTGAATTAACAAATACTGAGCCACTGCTTCTAGAGGAAGTCACATTTTTGTTAACTGATCAGTACCTCACCTTGTTTTATATCTATTTCTGTTTAAATATACTTTAATATATATTGATGATTCAGTCATGTTGGACATAGATCCACTGTAACTCATGCTTGAATTTGGCTTATCAAACCAGTACATTTTCTCCATAAGGCACATCATAGCCTTCTTGCCCTTAGGAATACTGAATAGTACGCTGCTTTTCACCTCTCTGCAGATTTTTATAGATGACCACAGAAACACTGAGCGTATTGATTTGGAGGTTATAGATTAATTGTAGTGAACAAGTAAATTCACCTATGTGGAATCCTCAAATAATGAGGATCAGCCGACCATGAAGTCTCTGGAACAGGCACATCCATAGAGACAAGAGATTAGTGGTTTACAGCGACTGAAGAGAGGAGAAAATGTAATACATGTGAGTGTTCTTTTTGGAAGGATAAAAATATACTGCAATTAGACCTTAGTGATAGCTGTATAGTCTTACAAATATACTAAAGACCTTAAATTGTACATTTTAAAAGAGTGATGTGAATTACATCTCAGTGGAGTAATTATTTTAAAGTTTTAAATTGCCATATATGACTTTCTGGCAGACTTACTGCCAGAAATTTAAAAGTTTTTTCCCAAAATAAATTGGACATGCTGTAAAATGAGCTGCAGAGGCCAGTGTATGGGTATATGCAGAAGATGCTCTGTCGGGATTGTGTTGGATTTTGATGCTCATTTTCCTAGTGCTTTTCATCCTCTTGCAGAGATTCCAGTTCAACTGAGCAATTAAATACTTATATAGAAGTGATTAATTTTAAAACACTGCAGAACAGTTTTTAAAACCCCCAAACTGGTTCATTTATATGTTTGGCAAACACTGATTTGAGTACTTGCTCAAGACACTCAGATCAATAAGGTGCTATGCAAGGTACAGTCTTAAAGAACCAACAAAAATTTCTGCCACTATAGAAGGAGGAAAAAGACAATTTTTAAAATAGAAATAATATGTAATATGTTAAATGATGGACCCTTAAGTACTGGGGCTGGTAGGCAGAGAGTCAAGTGTCCAGTTTCCAAAGAGTGGTTAGGGAGGCTTCACTGAGGTAACATTTGAACATAGGAAATAAGAGAGTGATACTCAGTTACTTAAGGGAAGAACATTTCCATCATGTGTAAAGGCCCTAAGCAGGAGCATTTCTTATGTATTCAAAGATCCTTAAGGATTCCAGCATAGCTAGCCTACAGTTGAGTACACAGCAGGAGAAAAAAGGTGGATCAGTTAAGACATGAAGCCAACTGTGGTACCATAGGCCTTTGTGAGAATTTTGGCTTCTGCACAAGTAAGACGAGGAGACTATTGGAGAGTATTGAATAGAGAGGCGAAAGCGATCTTCCTTCTGTTTTAACAGGGGCACTCTTAGATTTTGATGGGATTACTTTGTTGAGAAGAGATTCTTAAGAGAGGCAAAGGCAGAAGCAGGAAGACCAGTTAGGAGGCTGACGCAGTGATCCAGGCAAGAAATGATGATAGCTGAGACCTGAGTGGTGCTGGGGGAGGCTGGAAAAAGTAGCTGGATTCTGAATGGATTTTGAAAGGAGAGCCTACATGACAGAGAGGGAGAGATGCCCCTAGGAGTTTGGCCTAAGCAGTTGGAGTGATGAAACTGAGGTTCTCCTTGGCTGAAATGAGGAAGACTGCAAGTAGAGAAGAGGAGTGGAGGTGGCAGGTGCCAGACCAGGAAGTAACATTTCTAACTTGTTTTGGACCTGTTAGGTTTGAGGCACCTGTTAAGATATCCAAGTGTCCATGTGATATATTGAATAGGCTGTGGAATGTGGAAGTCTGGGATCCAGGATAGAAATATAAAATTGGTAGCTGTAGAATTTTTTAAAGCTCTGAGATCAGGTCACCGGGTCTAATGGGCATAGACAGACAATAGAAGAGATATGGCTTGCATCCTGAGGCACTGCATAGTTAAGCATTGATCCTAGTATTTTAGGATATATTCAACTTATCAACTTTTTTTGGAAGTGCTACATCTATATTTGTAAGTTAATTGGTTGTTATTCAGTCACTCAGTCATGTCCAACTCTTTGCAGCCCCATGGACTGCAGCATATCAGACTTCCCTGTACTTCACCATCTCCTGGAATTTGCTCAAATTCATGTCCATTGAGTCAGTGATACCATCCAACCATCTCGTCCTCTGTCATCCCCTTCTCCTCCTGCCCTTAATCTTTCCCAGCATCAGGGTCTTTTTTAATGAGTTGGCTCTTCACATCAGGTAGCCAAAGTATTGGAGTTTCAGCTTCAGCATCAGGCCTTCCAATGAATAGTCAGGGTTGATTTCCTTTAGGATTGACTGGTTTGATCTCCTTGCTGTCCAAAGGACTTTCAAGAGTCTTCTCCAGCAGCAGAGTTCAAAAGGAGTAAGCACCGAAATAATCAAGTCACAGTATACCAGGCAGTTTCAAAAAGCAGAAAAATACAACCCATAATGAGGGGAGAAATCAATCTATTGAAACCACCCCAGAACTGACACAGATAAAATAGTTCATGTATAAGATCATTAAAATAATTTTAATAGTTGCATTCCAGATATTAAAAGAGTTAAGACATTCGAAAGTTTTTTTTTTTTAATTCAGGTCTGACTTTTAGGTTGTAACTAGAGAGTTTGAGATTGTATTAATGGCAGGTAATATAATATAGATTAGTGATTTAATCATAGATGTAATAATAAACTTAATATGAAAAATAAGGACTGATATGAATTTCTTAAAAAATGAAATAGTGAGATGTGAGACAACTTTAGGTGTTCTCACATGTGTTCGATTAAGTTACAAAGTTTTAAAACAAAAAATAACAGTCAACTAAGAAATCTGCAGCCAATAATCTTGTAAAAACTAAGGTAAAATAAAGGTTTTCTCAGACAAACAGAAGTTGAAAGAATTTATCACCAGTGGATCTATACTACAAGAAATATTAAAGGAAGTCTTTTAAGCAGAAAGAAAAAGATAATGTGGTTCCACACAGAGAAATGAAGAGCATGAGAAGTAGTAACTGTGTTGGTATATATGTATAATATTTTTCTTATTTAAGTATCTTTAAAAAAAGCTTTAAATATAACAGTGACAGGAGGAAAGAGCCTATTGTATGTAAAATGACAAAAGTGATTAAATATTGCAGAAGAGACAAATCTCCCATTCAGAAGAATTCCAAGTAAAGTATGTAGATATTCCACCTCAGAGGAGATGGAGCCTAACTCCCCTTTCCTTAAATGTAGGCTGCAAACAGAGAATTTCCTTCCAAGGAGCACAGTTTGAAAAGGGGGGAGAAAGAAATAACGTTCCAGTGGAGAAACCTGACAGACGTTACCTAAACCAGGCTTAGATCAACTCAGTATCATCAGTGGTAGATCATGCTGATAGTATAAACCTTTGATATGATGTCATACAGATGGCACTCTTTTTTAAAATTAGTTTATTGATTTTTTTTTTTTTTTTCTGTGCTGGGTCTTCGCTGCTGCCCAGGCTTTTCTCTAGTTGCAGTGGACAGGGACTGCTCTCTGGTTATGGTGAGCGGGCTTCTCATTGCGGTGGCTTCTCTTGTTGCAGAGCACAGGCCCTAGGGTGTGTAGGCTTCAGTAGATGCTGCTCCCAGGCTCTAAAGTACAGGCCCAGTAGTTGTGGCACATGGGCTTAGTTGCTCAGCGGCATGTGGGATATTCCCAGACCATCCAGGGATATTCCTGGACTGTCCAGACACAGGGATTAAACCTGTGTCTACTGCATTGGCAGGTGGATTCTTTACCACTGAGCCATCAGGGAAGCCCTGGCACTCTTTAACTTTGATCTTTTCCCCAGAAGCCATAATCTCAGTCTAATCATGAGAGGAAAAGATAAAGAAAAATTCCAGTAGAGAGGCATCATACAATGTAAAACCTGACCAGTACTCCTCCAAACTATCAAAGTTGTCAAAAAGAAAGTCTGAGGAATTGCCGTAGCCAAGAGGAGCCTTAGAACACATGACAACTGAATGTAATGTATGGTGTCTTGAAACAGAGCCAGGAGAGTGGGAGAGTGAGTGAAACAGGGATATCTGGTGTGAATGCTAGAAGCCCTAAGACCCCCTGTGAGGTTAGTGATGCTAGTAGCAGGGGTATATCTTCTTCCTCCCCCATACTTAGCTGCATAGGTATAGGCAAGATGTAGGCAGAATTTTAACCATGTTTAGCCAAGTGAATACTGTGAAGTGTGAGAAGGTCAAAGAAGTGATCGTGTGAAAGGGATGATCAGTTCAGTTCAGTTCAGTCGCGCAGTCGTGTCCGACTCTTTGCGACCCCATGAATCGCAGTACGCCAGGCCTCCCTGTCCATCACCAACTCCCGGAGTTCACTCAGACTCACGTCCATTGAGTCTATGATGCCATCCAGCCATCTCATCCTTGGTCGTCCCTTTCTCCTTCTGCCCCCAATCCCTCCCAGCATCAGGGTCTTTTACAATGAGTCAACTCATGAGGTGGCCAAAGTACTGGAGTTTCAGCTTTAGCATCATTCCTTCCAAAGAAATCCCAGGGCTGATCTCCTTCAGAATGGACTGGTTGGATCTCCTTGCAGTCCAAGCGACTCTCAAAGAGTCTTCTCCAACACCACAGTTCAAAAGCATCAATTCTTCGGTGCTCAGCCTTCTTCACAGTCCAACTCTCACATCCATACATGACCACAGGAAAAACCATAGCCTTGACTAGACGGACCTTAGTCGGCAAAGTAATGTCTCTGCTTTTGAATATACTATCTAGGTTGGTCATAACTTTTCTTCCAAGGAGTAAGCGCCTTTTAATTTCATGGCTGCAGTCACCATCTGCAGTGATTTTGGAGCCAAAAAAATAAAGTCTGACACTGTTTCTACTGTTTCCCCATCTATTTCCCATGAAGTGATGGGGCCAGATGCCATGATCTTCGTTTTCTGAATGTTGAGCTTTAAGCCAACTTTTTCACTCTCCTCTTTCACTTTCAACAAGAGGCTTTTTAGCTCCTCTTCACTTTCTGCCATAAGGGTGGTGTCATCTGCATATCTGAGGTTATTGATATTTCTCCCGGCAATCTTGATTCCAGCTTGTGTTTCTTCCAGTCCAGCGTTTCTCATGATGTACTCTGCATAGAAGTTAAATAAGCAGGGTGACAATATACAGCCTTGACGTACTCCTTTTCCTATTTGGAACCAGTCTGTTGTTCCATGTCCAGTTCTAACTGTTGCTTCCTGACCTGCATACAGATTTCTCAAGAGGCAGGTTAGGTGGTCTGGTATTCCCATCTCTTTTAGAATTTTCCACAGTTTATTGTGATCCACACAGTCAAAGGCTTTGGCATAGTCAATGAAGCAGAAATAGATGTTTTTCTGGAACTCTTGCTTTTTCCATGATCCAGCGGATGTTGGCAATTTGATCTCTGGTTCCTCTGCCTTTTCTAAAACCAGCATGAACATCAGGGAGTTCACGGTTCACATATTGCTGAAGTCTGGCTTGGAGAATTTTGAGCATTACTTTACTAGCATGTGAGATGAGTGCAATTGTAAAGGGATGATAGACACTGGAAAAACAATGGGAATTTAAGTCCATTGAAGTCAAAGAATTGCTGGCATTGGGGAACTAGGAGTGAAAAAGCTAGGAGGTGGAGTACAATTGAGATTTAATAGTTGCAGTTACTGGTACTGATGGCATAGCATGTGACCATGGGATGTGTGTGGCTGAGGCAGGCGAACGGACAAGAACATCAAAGAAGACATCAGGGAACCGTAACAAGCATCTTTGTATACTGAAGTTGCCATGAATATGAGTCATGTTAGAGCTAATAACAGTGTAACAGTGTTTGGGAGATGTTTAAAACAAGGGAAAGTAGCTAGAGTTTGAAAGCCCAGGAATTACAGAGTAGGAGGGAGAGAGCTCAGAGAGGCAGTGAGTAGCCAAAGGAACACTGGACTCCAGGCTCAGATGTGTAAGTACAGAAGTGTGGAGAGCACTGTGGGTGAGGCCCAGTCCTCCTGGAAGAGCAGGCCTCAATAAGAAAAGTATTTGGGGTTGGCGGGGGGACAGGGAGAACTGTATGAAAAAATTTGACCCAGAAAGGGGAATATGCTGAACCAAATGGGTATTAGAATGGAGAAACTGAGGAATGACTGGGAGACCTGGGCTGCTTATAATCACTAATATGAATGAAGGTAAGGAGTGTAATAAGATTTATCCTAAAATGGAGAAAAGGTTACTAAGTATTTGGAGAGGAGAAGTACCTATTGCAACTGCTTTTTTTTTTCAATTTATTTAATTGAAGGATAATTGCTTTTCAGAATTTCATTGTTTTCTGTCAAACAGCAACATGAATCAACCATAGGTATGGGCTTCCCTCTTAATCCTTTTTGATGAAAGTGTAGAAGCTCATAACAGTGTTATGATCTTAACTTGAAAATAACTGCTAGCTCAGAGATTGTTTCTTAGAATGAAATTTTTAAATGAAAATTTGGAAGGAAATGTCACGTAAAGAGAAATGAACTTAGGTAACAAGGAAATGGACACACTCATATACTGATGATTTGTGTCAACTGGTAGCCTTTTTTTGATGGCATTTTGGTAATACAGCAGAATCTTTAAATAATTCAGTAGAATATCCAGGTGACCTTGGGTTGATACTTTATCCGAAGTATGATCCATGAAATAATAAATTGGACTTCATTAAAATTGGAATAATCTTCTCTGAGAAAGATATTATAAAGAGAATGAAATGACCAGTCACAAATACTGAAAATATTTCCAAATATTTCTAAAATGCGTATCTGATAAAAGAGTGTTATCCAAAATGTACAAACAACTCTTAGAATTCAACAAGGAAAACATTCTAATGTAAAAATAGTGAAAGATTTGAACAGACAATCATCAAAGAAGATCCACGGGTGGCAAACAAGGCACATAAAAAGATGTTCAACATCATGTCACTAGTGAGTTGCTAATGAATTAAATGTGACTTCCCTGGTGGCTCAGATGGTAAAGCATCTGCCTACAATGTGGGAGACCCAGGTTCCATCGCTGGGTTGGGAAGATCCTCTGGGGAAGGAAATGGCAACCCACTCCAGTACTCTTGCCTGGAAAATCCCATGGACAGAGAAGTGTGGTAGGCTACAGTCCGTGGGGTCACAAAGAGTCAGGACATGACTGAGTGACTTCACTTTCACTTTCAATGAATTAAAACAAAAATGAGATAGCACTACAGACCTGACAGAGTGGCCTAATTCACACATCATTATCTTATGGATTCCATAATTTATATTAGGGTATGCTCTTGATGTCATATATCCTATGGATTTGAACAAATGTATACTGAATAATGTGTCCTTTATTAAAGTATCTTAAAGAGTATTTTCACTGCCTTAAAAATCCTATGTGTTCCATCTGTTTATCTGTAGTTATATAGATGTAGCTAATTTAAAATTTTTTAGAAAAGGTTTCAACAGATCTCATTGTTTTAAAATGTTGTATAACTTGGGAAAAAATCTTAAAGATAAAATGAGATACTATTTGTTAATTGTGAAATTGTGGTCATTTTTCTTTATACCCTTATGTAATTTTTTTCTTTTTTTTTTTGCCAGTGTGTATTTGTAATCCAAAAAAAGAAAAGGGTGAAGATAATTTTGAAAAAGAAGTCAGGGAAATATAATATCTAAATATGAGGTTAAAAATATTTAACCAAAATGGGTAGAAATAAGAACCTTACTTTAGTGTATATGGCAGTTGTCTTTAAGTAACCTTTAAAGTACTCTCTCACTTTGTTGAACTGTCTCAAGTATGTCAGAATTACTCTTGTGTTTTTAGGCCTTGTACCTGATAGCAACTAATGGAACCCCAGAACTTCAGAATCCAGAGAAGCTTTCCCCAATATTTCGGGATTTCTTAAATCGTGTTTGGAGATGGATGTGGAGAAAAGGGGTTCAGCCAGGGAATTGTTACAGGTGAGTTTGGAAATGATACTGTTCGGGGGAAAAGTTGACTTTTTTGAATAGCCAGCTGAAAGTTTTCATAGGGTTAATAAGTATATTTCACTCTTCTTTCATCACCAGCAGCATGGCAGCTGCTGCATTTTCGGATTTTATCTGCTGGGAATAAAATATCCATAACACTGGAATAAGAATACGAGTTTTTACATATTACCAGTTCTCACACCAGTTCATTGCAGTCATGGGTATCTGAATCATTTAACTGAGTGTTTGTAGTACTGGAATAACTAAAAAGAATATACTTTCAACCATAAAAGTGATATATTGATTATGTTGATTTTTATATAGGTGTTGAAATATTTGTTAAATGAATTATGATCTATAAAGTAGTCTTTAGGGCTTACTTGAAAAAAAATATTTAGCTTCTAAACTGGTGACATTTACACATTTATTTTTTCCTGCTCTTCCTGGCAGCATCCCTTCCTGAAACTGGCGAAGCCATTATCCAGCTTGACACCACTGATTATGGCAGCTAAAGAAGCAATGAAGAGTAACCGTTAACATCATTGCTGTGGCCTCATATTCGTTTTTCCATTTTCTAAAAGAAGTCTTTTAATATATGAAAATTATTATTCTTTTGGGGTTTAAAGAAATGGTCTGCATAACCTGGAGAAAAAAAAATAAACTACTATTTCCTGAAGACAACCAAGAAAAAATTGCAAAAACAGAATGACAACTTTAGGGTCCAAAAGAAATTGTGGACTGAATCACTAGCCTTACGTCTTTGTGCAGAAAGCCCATCAGGGCCATTTATCATGCTTGAGATTTGCATTTTATTTTTCTGGTATCATTATAATAGATCCCATTCATTGTCCCTTTTGGGGTGTTTTCAATACTTGAATGGAAGATTTGAGTTTTTCAGAGTATTTGTTTTATCTGCTAGTCTTCTTTTCTCTCTTCTTCATAGCTTTCTTTTTCCTTGACTTCTCCTTTTGAATTGCTTTGAAAAGTGTTTCTTATGCCTAAATTGGAGGCAAGTGTGATGGAAATTATGTAGCTCCTTATATTGGCAAAGGAACTCAGTATGGTTTAACTTTGTATAGAAGTTAGAACCAGCTATTGTTACATGTAATATTTCAGTTTAGAATTTGAGCTGAAGGGAAGAAAAGTATGTGATTTTTACTTTTTTTTAGCAAATGTGAAAGAGTCAATTTTAGAAATTTCATGGTAGTGAGTTGTTTGGCATTTGTTACATGTATAGAGAGAAGACTAATAATCTATATTTATAACTAAATCATTGAAACAAAAAAATGAATCCCATTCACTATACATTCTTAGAGTTTTGTTTTTTTTTTTTCCTTCCTGTGTCCTCGACTTTGCTTTAGGATTTTGATCCACTACTTTCCTCTTCCCTCTTTTTTCCCCCTTCATTTTGGAAATAAGTTTCTGTATATGTTGTAAGTTTAGCTAGTTTGTTTGTTTTTTAATTAACCCTCTCTCACCCTACTCCTCCCTCTCCCTTCCATAGGCAAATAATATAATAACCATTGAATTTTAAAATTTAAAACTTAACTATTTTTTTCCATTTAAAGGTGAAAAATATTTGGAGTTAACAGACAAAGTGAGAGACTTGAACCTTGGTGAGCTCTAAAATAATTAGATAAGATTATATTCATGGAAGAGAAATGTTAGTTACTTCGAGATGCAGCTTCTGACCAGTAAACTGTAGAGATTTGTGATAAACATTGTTCCCAACCCATTATCAGCATTCTACTGTCTGTGAGAACTTAAATGACAAAGTACTTCTTAGTAAATTCATGGGTCATTTGAGATGTTGAGTTACTTTTGATTGTTTTCAAATAAGTAAATAATATTCATGTAAAAAACTGGAGAAAGAAAGAATAGTGAAATGTGCTTGTTAATAGCAATACTGTTTTTATTTTAAAGATTTAAAAAAGGTCTGTGACCTGTAGCATTAATTATTAGAGTGCCCACTCATCTCCCTTCCCTCCTGTTCTCGTCTTCGCTGGTCATTTCAATTGTTTGACTTCTGAAGGCAGTATTTCCCTTCTGACATGGCAAGAGCCACGTAAAAGAGAAAAATCTGTGGTTTGGTTCTGGCTTTTTATTCCCACCATTCACTCATAATTGACTTCACACCTACTTGCCATCCTGCAATAGTATGAATTGTGAATAAAAATAATTTTGATGTTTTGAAGTGCATTAGGAGAACTGATAGAGTTTTATTTCTTGTCATTCCCACCATATTTCTGTTAAGATATAGGTATAAGGATAGAAATGGCTGGTGGTTTGTTGTTGTTTTTTTTTAATTGGTAATGTAATATTGGAAGGTTACACAGAAACAAGTAAAAATAATTCATGGAATTTGTATCTGAAGCACTTAATGGTCTCTGTTTTCAGTTTGATTGTTGATTTTATTTTTCTCTGGATTATATTGGCCTTCTACAGCTATTACTAAATTACAGAAAAAGCTGGTTTATCTGGTGGAAAGCTACAGTGTCTCTTGAGTTCCAGATTTGGACATTCTTTGTAAATAGTTGTCTGGATGGATTATAATAAAGAAGATGCTACCAGTGAAATAGAAAACCAACTAAATGACACAAGACTGTGATCCTCATGACCACTCTGGAAGGCACTTCTATACGTCAGTCGTAAAGACCATATTAATTGGATACAGTGCCAGGGCCCCGTTTTTTTTGCCTGTGACTCAACAAGGATCTCTTCAGTTTATAAAAGCAGTTTGGGTTTGTATTTACAACTTCTCTAATGGTTACCTGCATGTCCATTGCTGGCAACGGACTTTGTCATTAAAACCTGACTCCTAGGTTAAGGGAGCTACACTGTGGTTTATTCTTTACTTACGTGGATAAACTAACTTGTAATAGAAATATACTTTGGTTAATTCTGAACTGTGTCATTTTTGAATAATCTTAATCTTAAAAGCAATACAGAATTATGATTTATTAATTTTAAATTAAAATGTTCACATCTTGTTGCAAGAAAAATTATTCTGAATCAAGATTCACGGTTTTTTCTTAATAACTGCCTTTTGTATTTACCCTTTTTGTCATTACTTTAGAATGAAAATTCTCATTTAAAGCTAAAAATTACCTTAGTAGTCTTCTTTTGTGGTTAAGACAATATTACTATAGTATTTATTATATTTCAGACTCTCTGGCAGTCTAAAAGTTTCCTTTTCCTCCTGTTCCTTTTGCTGCTTTTAGGGACAGTTAAATCTGGGAAACCATGAAAATATTGAATATTTTATCCTACCTAGAATAGTGAAAAACAAGTAGAGTGATTGTGCTAGCATCAGAAACTAAAGCTAACACAACTCTGTCTTTATGTGTTGAGTGCCAGGCACGTGATATAAATTCTCTTTCCCTCAATATATAAATATTAAGCTGCTTAAGATGTATCTAGTTACCACAGTCCTAAATGACCCTGTGCCTTTAATGAGCAATTTAAAACTACCTATGAGTATTTCTTTGTAGGGCTCACATAAATGCATATTTGTTTATATATACTGTATTCTAGTTTGGAGTAATTCTAGATCTGATCAGGCAGTAACTCTAATTAGAACAAAATGGGTGCTTAAAAATTTTGCATTAGTTTTTTTAGTCTAAAAATTTAAAAACATACTGAGATTCATATCAAGTGAAATGTCTAAAATCATTATAGAATATAGCTAAAGTCCTGGTTAAACTTCTTGAGGTTTTTTATAGTGAAATTCATAGTAATATAAAAAGCAGATTGTCTTCCTTGTCTCAACTGCTCCCACAATAGAGAAACAGTTAAAATCAGTTTTTCCCCACAGGTATATGAGTATGTGTAAGAAAGAGAAAAAGAAAATACACACATGGATTTTATTTCTCATTAACACATTTATTGACCACACTGACAAAGACACCGTGGTAAATATTGTGAGGATTACAGAGAAGTGAGCACCGGCCTGGCCTTGAGAGAACTGAAGTCTTTCTCACTCACAATTCTAGAATGTTGCCAAATGGAGAGAAAAAAATGTATGATAATTTGTCAAGCATACTTTCATTCTGTGTTAAGCAGAGAATTAACTTTGAAACTGAACATCTTTGGTAGGAATGTCTTGTGGGTGTTTTTTTTTTTTTTTTTGTAGCTAGAAATGGAATTAAGTGAAAGTAACTTGTTTCTGTTTTGTCTTCAAATTTTATATTGACTTATTTTTAATTTAATCCCTTTCAATTATTTAATTGTTACATTGACATTAACTGCTGTATTTGATGACCTTGTTCAATAATTTTGTTCTTTCAGGGCTAGAAATAAACTTTTTAATGTTCATTTTCCCTTTTCATAAACTTTAATTCTTTCTTTAGATCAGAGTAGCTTAAAAGAATATATGTGATAGGTTTTCAAAGAACATTCTAGTATTTTTAAGGACAACTATTTTTTAAATGTGTCATGGCATATGAATGTATTACAGAGCTCCAAATTAGAAAGATTTTCAGAAATCATTGAGTAATAAGCATGAGCCTTCCCTCTTCTAAATCAGGTTCAGAATAAATTTATTCAAAATGAAAGGTGCAGTGTTCTAAGGCATCATTTCGTTATACACATTTAATTTGAATGTTAGATATCCTAACATGGAGAACAGATGCATTATAGAGTTCAGGATGAAAAAACAAAATTGTACATAAAAAAGTATGAGGATGTAGGCAATGACTGCTTAAAATATATTTGTTACACTATAAAACTGCTTAGTGCTATTCTGACATTTGTATTTCTTTAACTATGGCAAATGCTCAAAATGTTTGTCTAGGAAAAGTTTAAAAATGCCTGGGCGATTGATTTGATTGAAAAGCACTATTTGTAGGAGTTTGATACATGCTTTACTACTATTTTGAAATTTGTGACTTTTTTAAATTAGAGAATTATTTTTTATGCAAATCATTTTTAAACAAACTTTATCTTTTGAAGAGGAGGAAGAGGAGTAGAACAATGAAGGGAAAGGTCTTTTTTAAACCTCATTTTTTTTTAGGTTTTTAGCAAAATAATATGCATAGATAATCTTTAAGGATCATAATAAACAGTGCCAATCCTCAGATGTTAGCTTCCTCACTGCAGAGTCCTGCTCCACAGAGGCATCTGCTTTTAACTTTGAACTGGTTTAGCATGCGTACCCACTCCAGTGTTCTTGCCTGGAGAATCCCAGGGACGGGGGAGCCTGGTGGGCTGCCGTCGCTGGGGTCACACAGAGTCGGACATGACTGAAGCGACTTAGCAGTAGCAGCAGCAGCATGTGTTAATTTTCAGATTTCTAAATTATATACTTATATTTTTTGATATTTCTATGTTTTACTTTCTCTGGAAGCCTCCTACTATTACAGTTAAGAATTTGATTACCATGCCATTTTCCCATTTTTACTCCCTCTACTCTCCCAATTAAGAAGGGTGGCAAAATTTGATTAGTGGTCAGTTTTTAACCCAGTACTATGTGGGAGTGTTGATCATTTGAGTAATTTATTATCACCATATGTCATTTCCTGTTCAACTGTTTGCTTTTCTTATTGTCAATCTTGTCTTTCGTTTCCTTTGAAAGTTTCTATGTTCCCATCACTAAGTTTTTCCAGACTCATCGCAAAAGCCCTCTGAAGGCTGTTTTCTATGCAATTAAATGTCTCGGATAAGGGCTGTTCCTTTTTCTGATTAGGGCTTCAGTTTGGGCTCTTGCTTTCCAGGCCTTCTGCCCTCTGGCATCTGAGACTATTTCGCTTTTTGACTGAATTTAGATTTTTTGTTTCCTCTTGCTTGGTTTGTTCTTCATTTTGGAGAAGTACATCTTTCATTAGTGTCCTGAGGAAGGGTGCATATGGGTTAAGATTTTTAAGACCTTGCATGTCTGAAAATGTCTTAGATTTAATCTATAATACAGGATTTTAGGTTGGAAATCATCTTCCTTGAGAATTTTGAAGTCCCTACTTTATCTGTAAAACCTGCCATTTCTGATAACATCTTTTTATATAATTCATTTTTCTGCCTCTCTGGAGTTTTTGTTCTGAAAATTTATCTTGAAACCTTGGAGAGGGTCTATATGTTTAGTTTTGGCGGGACTTGATAAAGACTAATTTCCTTCAGTTCTGGTGAATTCTTATCTTATTTCTTTAATAATTGCCACATTTTCTCTGTGTTATTTCCTTCTGGCATTCCAGTATTCATCTCCTGTTTTTCTTATCTTTCTCTCCTGTTTTCTATCCCTTTGCCTTCTGTTTTGAACTTTCTGGGAGAATTTCCTTGATTTTATCTCTGACCCTTTTTTGAGCATACATCACCTGTCACTTCTTGTTTTAATTTTTTTTAACCCCCACACTGTGCTGCTCCTGAGATTTTTTTTTTAATTCTCCAAGGAGGACTGATCCTGGGGCCATGGCAATAAAAGCACCAAGTTCTAACCACTAGAGGGCCAGGGAGCTCCCTCCTGTTTTTAATTTCCAAAAGGTCATCCTTCCTTCCTGATCTTTTTATAGGGTTCTGGTCTTGTTTCATAATCCAGTATCCTCCCCTGGTGTATTAAAAAGAGTTTTTCCCTACCTCAGCTTGCTATAACAAAATATATACCGAGTGGCTTCAACAGCAGAAATTTATTTCTCACAGTCCCAGAGACTTGAAAGAAGATCAAGATGCTGGCAAAGTAAGTTTCACTGTGAGGCTTTTTGCCCTGTAGGTGGCCATCATTTTGCTGTGTGCTCCCCGAACTCCATTCTGTGTATGTACACTTGGAAAGAACAGTCTCTTACAAGAACACTAATCTCATCATAAGATCTCACCCTCATGACCTCATCTAACTTTAGTGATCTCCCAAAGACTCCAGCTCCAAATTTCAATACAGTAAGGGCTGGGGCTTCAGTATATGAATTCAGGGGCAGACACAAATATTCAAGCCAAAATAAGTCAGTTTTTTTAGAGGTTTTTTTTTTTTTTTTTTTTTTTTTTTAGTTATTTCTGGAACTATTTACTCTTAAGTATAACACTGTCTGGAACTGCACTAAACATTTCACATTGATTTTTCTTAATTCTCAGTGGGACTCTTGGTGCTGCCCACTGCTCATTCATTTCACTCCTCGGTCTTTTTTTTTTTTCCCCCTTTCTCTTTTTGTCTCCAGACTCACTATCACCTGACTCCCAACCCTTTTATCTCACCATCTCAACACTTCACTTCTCCCTTACAGCCAAAATTCTGTGGGTTTTTGTCTTTGTCTTCCTTTTGGTCTCAGTGAAAGATGTTTTTCCTCTTGGCGACCAGCCTCACCAGGGACCCACTGTCTGTATTCTGCCACCTCCTAGGTCTCTAAGCCACTTTGATCCTAACTCTGCTGTGCCTTTTACCAGTCCTTCTGTTCTGTCTAACCCTCAGCAAAAAAAAGGCATGCTGGAAAGATGAGACCAGACTTGCTGTTTCTCTTCATTATCATGTTGCATCTACCATCAGCATGTCTTTGAAACTACCCTTACCAGTATCTCAGAGTCACTGAATTTCCAATATTCTCAAAACATCAAAAAGATGACTTTCCTCGACAGGTAACTAATGTGCTTACTGGTGTATTTGAGGATTTCCATGATTCCACTCATTATCAGTCTTCCTTTGTACAAAGCAGAGGACTTTCATTCGTCGATTTTTAAAAATGTGACCAGATACTTATTTGAAGCTAAGGTTCAGAATGTGATGTAGGTGTAGCTTTGGTAAGCTTTTAATCAGTAGGTTATGTTTTTAACACTGAATATAAAATATGCAAACAGCTCTTGGTAAACTTTGTAATTGTGAAGGAAGAGTGATGAGGATAAAAAGCAAATTCTTAAAAATTTCTTCAGAACTTAATTTGCACTGTACATTTGAGTAATGGATTTGCCTTGCTGATAATTTTTAGCTCTGAAATGTGTTTCTGTTCTTGAGCATATTAACATGGGCACCTAGAGGAGAAAGACTTATCTAGGAATGTGCAGATGATAGAGGAAAGCCAGCTCAGCCTTTAAAATGGCATAAATTCTTAGAAATTAAGAGTTGATGAGTACCTCTTTTTTTTTTTTTTTTAAAGAGATTTATATAGCCTGTCACCGTGACTATAACATTTTAACCTACGCATCTTAGTTTTTGGTTAGAGGAAAAGACTAAAAAGATTGCCTTTATAGAAAGCAGAATATGTTCAGTATATATTGATAGCCTTTGTATAAATTTGTAACCCAAGAAGTTGATTATTTTGAAAGGAACAACACTCATGTGGATGTATAATTTCTGGTATACTTGTTTAAAAGAGATCTCAGTACTTTTTATCCACAGATCCCAGTGTATGTTCTGTAACAGGTGAAAAAATTTACCCTTGTGCTGCCCCCCCACCTTTTTAACAATCAAAATGGAGTAACAGGACCACATACATTTTTGTCTTTATTTTTAGATCTGTAGATACATAGTGTTGCTATGAATGCATTGCCCAAAAAAAAGTTTTTCTCAATTTTTAACTACTTTACCCTGACTTCTCCTATATTTAAAAACAGAAGTGCACCATTTTCAAAAACTATTTGATCTGGGCCATAAGATTAAAGAATGTCTGACAGTACAATCTGATTCTGATTAATGTATTGTCTTTAAGGAGTTTTGTGGTTGAAGCTAGAAGACATCTTAATCACATTCAGTATTCCTTATTCTTTAGGATACTATAAATTTTGCTGCTAGTAACTTTGTTGAAGAGCTTTGTTTTTCAATAAACTCTAAAAAAAACTTTAACCATTTGACTTTTTACTATAGATACTGCTACAATTTTCATTACACTCTTCTTGATGATATGAAAAGTATGTAGATGTTTTACCTTTTCTTTTGTTCATCTGTAGATCTTTTGGGGTATGTTCGAAAACCAAGACATCATTGAAAAATAAATTTAGGCCATGGGCTGTTGGGTGCTACATGAATCAGCCAGTTTCATGTAACTTGTGTTGTCAGCCAATCAAATATTAATACTTTTCCACTTCCTTCATATATGCTTATTTTACTACTGATATTCCCCACTGTGTGTCCTGTTTCAATATTTATTTTAATGACAAAGCACAGGTGACCCTGGTCTTGACACAAATCTAAGTACTTGAGTATTTCTTGCTGCACATTTCTTCGTCCATCACTAAGCACTGTAAAAGAGAGCTTTATTAAAGCTTTTTTAAAACTTGGTTTCATCATACAGTTATTTGTTTGGGAGTTTCTTCTAAATAAAAATAAAATTGGAGTCTATAAAATTTTACTGCCAGTGGGAGAACCAGTTATGCTTTTAATTAGTAACCATATTAGTAGACTGTGTACTAAAAATGCTACTGTGAAGTGATAGTTTTCTTTTTATTTGTTTTGGGTGATAAAAGTGCTTATTACATTATAGGGATTTTTATTTTTAGGGTCAAATGAGTTAATTTCACATAAAATGCTTGGAATGTGCTTGGCATATAGTAAGCATTCAATGTGTGATCTATCACTTTTTAAAACCGTACTCATTGGATAGTCCTTTATGATAATGCAGTAGCAGGTAGGGGGCTGATGAACTGAGAACGCTGCACAGAGCCATCTGCCCTTTCCCTGTACTTCGTCTTTTGAAAACTGTATGCGTAATACATCTTAAGGAAATTACATTGCAAATATTATGTGAAGACAGCCCCAGTACATCATTGTTTGGATACTATGAAATTGCATATCTTATTTTGTAGTGTTGCCCAACTTGGAATATGATACACTCTGTGTTTTATAGGTTGTATAATCATTTTCCTGAAAGGGGTTTTTTAAAGAAAAAACATACTTTGGAAATTGGTTTATATATATCTATTATAGTAAGTTTTACTGTAAGTAACAGATACCCAAGAGTGAATGAACAAGCAGTAAGTCACACAAAAAAAGTCCACTCGTGGTTTGGGTTTCATGGAGTTCAGCAATGCCATCAGGTACGTGGGCTTTGTCCTTATTTTGACTCTGGCCTGGCTGCTCAGATGCAAAATGGCTGCTCCACCTCCAGTTTCACTCAGGCAGGAAGAAGAAACATGGGCAGAAGGCAAGGGGAAAGCAGGAAGGAGTAGTGTCTATGTCAGTAAAGTACATGTTCCCAGAAACCCTTAGCTTCTGTCCTATTGGCCATAACCCTTATTTGGCATCTCCTAGCTGCAAGAGATTCTGGGGAAGAGTGTTTTAAGAAGCTATTGCTTCCCAGACAAAATCAGACTTAATAAAGGGGAAATGGGTGTACACAGCAGTAGCCACTATAGCTTGCATGTGAAAACGCACAATTGCAGTTTTTTATAACTCTCCTCTTGATCTGTTCATGATGCTATAATGCAGTATCATATACTGAGTGGCTTATAAACAAGCTTATTTCTCACAGTTCTGCAGGCTGGAAGTCCAAGATCAAGGTGCCAGAGATTTGATATCTGGTGAGGTCCCTCTTCCTAATTTATAGCTTTGCTTCTCACTATGTCCTCTTATGGTGGAAGAGGCAAAGGTACTCCTTGGGGTCTCTTACAAGAGCACCCTCGTGACCTAATCATCTCCCAAAGGCCCTACCTCTTCATACAGTCATATTGGGGGTTGTCTCAACCTATGAATTTTAGGGGAGACAAAAACATTCTATGTATGCGTATGTCATCCCCTTTCACATCTTTGTCTCCATTGATACGGAGAAGAGAAAGGGTCAGAGAGGCTATTTTGCTTGGTAATTACCCAGCTGGAATTTCAGCCTTTCCCATCAACTCCTAAGGAATTAACTTGAAACAACTTTCAGTTCAGTAGGCCTTACTTCAGTTGTATAGATAGCTGATTTTCCAAAAAATTTATTTGGCTGTGTCAGGTCTTTGTTGGGTCATGTGGGATCTTTCATTTCAGTGCCCAGTTTCTCTAGTTGTGTGTGAGCTCAGTAGTTGTGGCATGAGGGATCTTAGTTCTCCAGGGTTAAAACCTGTGTCCCCTGCATTGCAAGGCAGATTCTTAAAAACTGAACCACTGGAGAAGTCCTTGCATACATGCTAAGTTGCTTTAGCCATGTCTGACTCTTTACCCCATGGACTATACCCCACCAGGCTCCTGCATCCATGGGATTCTCCATGCAAGAATGATGGAGTGGGTTGTCAGGCCCTCCTCCAGGGATCAATCTTCCAGACCCAGGGATCAAACCCAAATCTCATTATGTTTCCTGCATTGGGAGGCTGGTTCTTTACCACTAGTGCCACTCGGGAAGCCCCTGGATAGCTGATTTTGAAGGAACCTAATTGTTTACATTGTAGGTGGATTCTTTACCTGGTTGTCATTGCCTACTCAAGGGGATTTTCCCAACCAAGAGATTGAACCAGTGTCTCTTGCATTGGCAAATTCTTTTATCACTGCACCTTGTAAGTCCATTGTTTACATAGCTTATGAGAACTTAAATGCAATTTAAATATAGATGCATTGTTACATATTTAGTTATACATCAGTCAGAAAAGACCACAAGTAGCTGCTATGAATTTTTTATGGAATGACTGGTTTAGCTTAGCTGAGGCAAGGCAGCCATCCAGAGCAGGAGCAGAAATGACCCACTTGCCCAAAGTAAATAGCTTCCATGGTTTTGCCTTGCCCTTGAGTTCGCTCTAAAGGGCATTGCTGCCACTGTTGGTCTCAAAGATAGATGATGCTGAGCATAAAAAACCTGATTCCTGCCACTGCCGTGTGATACTCAGGGTTGGGAAGGTCTGGAGGAGGAAATGGCAACCCATTCTAGTATTCTTGCCTGGAGAATCCCATAGACAAGAGCCTGGTGGGCTATAGTCCACCAAGGATCAGAAAGAGTTAGACACGATGGGGTGACTGACCACTCAGGTTTACACTATTCTGTAAGAATTATATATAACAATGACTGTTCAGAAGCACGGACTCTCTTGGTTCTTGAGTCTAACTCAGTATCTGCAAAGTCATTCTCGTGGGGAGAGGATGTCATGGCATCACTTTACATTGTTTAATGTTAAGTTTTAAGCCAGCTTTTCCCACTCTCCTTAACCCTCATCAAGAGGCTCTTAGTTCCTCTTCACTTTCTTCCATCAAGTGGTGTTATCAGCATATCTGAAGTTGTTGATATTTCTCCCTGCAATCTTGATTCCAGCTTGGAGCTCATCTAGCCCAGCACTTCGTATGATGTACTCTGCATACAAGTTAAATAAACAGGGTGAGAGATACACAGCCTTGTATTCCTTTTCCAATTTTGAACCATTTGTTCCATGTAACATTCTAATTGATGCTTCTTGACCCGCATACGGGTTTCTCAGGAAACAGGTAAGATGGTCCGGTATGCCCATTTCTTAATTTTCCAGTTTGTTGTGAACCACACAAAGACTTTTGCATAATCAATGAGACAGAAATAGGTGTTTTTCTGGAATTCCCTTGCTTTCTCTGTGATCCAGTGAATGTTGGCAATTTGATCTCTGATTCCTCTTTTTTAAATCCAGCTTACACATCTGGAAATTCTTGATTCAAGTACTGCTGAAGTGTAGCTTAAAGGATTTTTAGCGTAACCTTACTAGCATGGGAAGTGAGCACAACTCTGTGGTAGTTTGAACTCCTTTTGCACTGCCCTTCTTTGGAGTTGGGGAGTCCTGTGGCCACTGCCAGGTTTTCAAAATTTGCTGACATAGCTAGTGCAGCACTTTAACACCATCATCTTTTAGGATTTTAAATAGCTCAGCTTGAATTCCATCACCTCCACTAGTTTTATTGATGGTAATGCTTCCTAAGCTACTTGACTTCATACTCAGGATGTCTAGCTGTAGTGAGTGACCACACCATTGTGGTTATCTGGGTCTTCAGGACTTCTTCGTACAGTTCTGTGTATTCTTGCCACCTCTCTATGCATTACATCTAGATACAAAGGAGTACATCAAGGCTGTATATTGTCACCCTGCTTATTTAACTTCTATGCAAGTACATCATGAGAAATGCTGGACTGGAAGAAGCAGAAGCTGGAATCAAGATTGCCAGGAGAAATATCAATAACCTCAGATATGCAGCTGACACCACCCTTATGGCAGAAAGTGAAGAGGAACTAAAAAGCCTCTTGATGAAAGTGAAAAAGAGAGTGAAAAAGTTGGCTTAAAGCTCAACATTCAGAAAACGAAGATCATGGCATCTGGTCCCATCACTTCATGGGAAACAGTGGAGACAGTGTCAGACTTATTTTTTGGGGCTCTAAAATCACTGCAGATGGTGACTGCAGCCATGAAATTAAAAGACGCTTACTGCCCTGGTGGCTCAGAGGTTAAAGCATCTACCTCCAATGTGGGAGACCCAGGTTCGACCACTGGATCGAGAAGATCCCCTGGAGAAGGAAATGGCAATCCACTCCAGTATTCTTGCCTGGAGAATCCCATGGACAGAGAAGCCTAGTACATTACAGTCCACGGGGTCGCAAAGAGTTGGACACGACTGAGTGACTTCACCTTCACCTTCACCTTCACTTTCCTCCTTGGAAGAAAAGTTATGACCAACCTAGACAGCATATTCAAAAGCAGAGACATTACTTTGCCGACTAACCGTCGAGTCAAGGCTATGGTTTTTCTTGTGGTCATGTATGGATGTGAGAGTTGGACTGTGAAGAAGGCTAGCGCCGAAGAATTGATGCTTTTGAACTGTGGTGTTGGAGAAGACTCTTGAGAGCCCCTTGGACTGCAAGGAGATCCAACCAGTCCATTCTGAAGGAGATCAGCCCTGGGATTTCTTTGGAAGGAATGATTGTTAAAGCTGAAGCTCCAGTACTTTGGTCACCTCATGCGAAGAGTTGAGTCATTGGAAAAGACCCTGATGCTGGGAGGGATTGGGAGCAGGAGGAGAAGGGGACGACCAAGGATGAGATGGCTGGATGGCATCACGGACTCGACGGACGTGAGTCTGAGTGAACTCCAGGAGTTGGTGGTGGACAGGGAGGCCTGGCGTGCTGCGATTCATGGAGTCGCAGAGTCGGACACAACTGAGCGACTGAACTGAACAGTTATGTAGACCAAGCAGTTCTTGAAGGGTGCAAAGAACATTTATTTTTGTTCCTTCTCCAATCCATTTCATGGGGCTAGTTCTTCCCTTTTCTCTGGATGAAATTTAAACAAAGCCTCAGGCAGTTTTACCAGCAAGTTCTTAGAATATTCAAGGAAACATAATTCCAGTCCTGCACAAACTATTTCAGGATATAGAAAACACCCCCAAAAATTCTGTTTCTAGGATAGCATAAAACGTGATACGAAAACAATATGTGAAATTTACAAGGCTGTCTCGTTCATGAGAAACCAAATCTAGCAATGTATGAAAAAGGTAGTACATTCCAATCGAGTTAGGCACGGTTAGGTTTATTGCACACACTTACTAAACACCTGTAAGTCAGTCACCGGTGCTGGCTGGGCCTATAGTGGTGAATAAGCCCAGGCTCTTCCCTCCTGGCGGAGTGTTCTCAGCCGAAGAGAGGCAAAGCAGGGATTACAGAGGCACATAGCGATGCCAAGAGGAAAGATCACCATCGAAAAGCCAGGGAAGAAAAACCTAGGCCAGGCTTCACAGTGCGTCCAGAGCAGCAACGTGTCTTTCGCTTTTGGCCAAAGAGAGACTAGTGAAGAGAGAGGTCGTATAGTAGCTGTGGTCTGTCTTAGCCCCTTGGCAGCTGTGGTTTGCCAAGCCCTCACAAACTTGAGAGCAGTATGTAAAGAAGCCTCACACCCGGTCTGACATTCAGATCCCGGTTTCTACAACCCTCCTGCGCTAGAAAGGAGGTGCCGGGGCGGGACCAAACGCAGACGTCCCGGCGGGCCGGGGAGCGTGCGCCGCCCTCCCTCGCTCCCCGCTCTCTACACACGGCTCGGGCGGGGCCGAGGCGGAAGAGCACTGAAGGAGGTGACGGCGTAAGTGAGCGCCGGCGTCGCGGCAGCGGATCCAGAGGAAGCTCGGCGGCGGTGGCTGCTGTAAGCAGGCCGAATTCCTGCTGGCTGACGAGGCTTCCTCTAAAGCTGGCGAAGGCGGGGCCGCAGTCCGAGCTGCCGCAGTATCTGGACCCACGACGGGGCAGGTGCCTGCAGCGAGGGACGTAGGTAAGCGGGAACCTGGGTGTCAAATCCGGCGAATGACTGGCGGACCGACTGGCTGGCTGGCCATTCCCGCGTCAGTGCGCGCCAGCTCAGCACCCCGGCCTGGAGGCCTGGTGCGCTGCTCTTCCCCTACCACCGGAGCCGAGGCAGTGGATTTCTCCCCCGCGCCTCTGTGCCTTTCTGGGCCGGGGAAGGAGCTCGTCCCGGGGGACCAGTGTCCTCCCCTCCTCACCAGTTCGAGCTGTAAGAGGCAGAAGCGGAGAGGGCTAGCGCCCCCGGCCACTCCTCCTGAACCCGGGGGAAGGTTTGAGAGGAATTGCTGGTAGAGGTCCTCCAGCTCCTGCCGTCCTGGGTTTTGTTTGGACAACTCTGCTTCCATCATACCTTTGGCTCCATCCTTCACACTCCTGGGACCCGGTTCTAGTGAACGGGTATGGCACAACTGAGTATTTGGATGGTCAGAAGCCTGTTTTCCCACTGTATGACCGCTCTTGGTCATACAAGAGTGACCACTCTTTTGCGGAGGAGGGATGCAGCGAGGATGTCAGTATGGGTTTTGGACTTGGAGTCAGAAGAACTGAGTTGAAATTCTGGCCTGCCGTTTGGTAGTGGCGTTAATCTCGTGTAGACATTTTTAACCCATGTAACATTTAACCCATTTAACATGTAACATTTTAACCTATGTAAAATGGAACTTTCTTTTATCTATATAAATTAGTTTGGAGAATTAGATGAAATGAAGAAAGCAGAATGTTAATCATAAAATATTTGGGGAATCAGGTTAAATTTGGCTTAAGAATAGCCAGGACACTTAATGGTAGGTTTTTAGTTATGTCTTTTACCCAGAATACGCTTGGTGTGGGGAAGGGTGCCAGAGGAGATACTAGGATCTTGTGTGTTAAAACTTGACTGTAGTCTCTGCTTTGGGTTGGGCAGCATTAAAAAGAAATCAATTTCTCCTAGTCACCCAGACTTCTCATGCTTATTGATTACACATTATTAGTATATGAGGGATGACCTGAATCAGTTTTGCTCCTTTCTCAGTATAGTTAGTGGGTCCTTTTTAGGATAAAGCTGGGAAGGGCTTCATTCACACCTTGGCCGACTCTACAAGGAATTCTTTGCAGGTTTCCGAGGACTCCTCCCTCTGCCTCTGAAACATTTCATGTTAATTAAAAATGTTCAGAGAATAAATACAGGAACTTGAATCCTTTGGATGGCCAGACATTACAGTTCCAAGTTAACATGTGGAGAGACCTTTCTCTATATTGGTAAGAGAAGAAGTTTCCCCACTCTGAAGTTAAGTAGTGCCTAAGTTAGAGAACGGAGAAGGCAATGGCACCCCACTCCAGTACTCTTGCCTGGAAAATCCCATGGATGGAGGAGCCTCGTAGGCTGCAGTCCATGGGGTCGCTAAGAGTCAGACACGACTGAGCAACTTCACTTTCACTTTTCACTTTCATGCATTGGAGAAGGAAATGGCAACCCACTCCAGTGTTCTTGCCTGGAGAATCCCATGGATGGAGGAGCCTGGTAGGCTGCAGTCTATGGGGTTGCACAGAGTCGGACACGACTGAAGCGACTTAGCAGCAGCAGCAAATTAGAGAAGTGTTTGGGGTGGAGAGAAGGGAGATGGAATTAGTGACTTGAATGAGCAGCACCTGTTCTTACAATTGCTTTGTCTCACAAATTAAGGATACTTGCCTTTCCTTATTGGAGCATGATATGCTCAGTGGAGCATGATGAAGTGTAATCTTCCCTTCCTTTGAACACAGGATTGTCACTTTGGGATTTTAAGTCATGGATACGGAAGGAACCTTGAGGGTCATCTAATCCACTGGTTCAAAATCTGCAGGACATCAGAATCAGTTGGGGAATTAAAACCCCTGATGCCCAGTCACTACCTTAATAGATCTGAAATGGGACTCTGATATTTGTGATTTTTCAAAAGCCTTTCAGGTGATATTCATAGTTTGAAAATACAGCTGTAGATCATAGTTTATAAACAGGCTCAGAGAGGTGAAGTGCCGTGCTCAATTAGTTTGTTGCCTATGCCTCTTTAATTTTTTAATGTTTCTCTTCCGTTCCTTAACAGTAACCTTACTTGAATCAATAGTACTGTTTCAGGTTTTCTAGTGCTGAGAGCACAGAAGTGGGGAAAAAATGTCATTTGTTAGTTTGGGACTTCCCTGGTGACTCAGAGGGTAGAGGGTCTGCCTGCAATGTGGGAGACCCAGGTTCGATCCCTGGGTCGGGAAGATCCCCTGGAGAAGGAAATGGCAACCCACTCCAGTATCCTTGCCTGGAGAATCCCATGGACAGAGGAGCCTGGCGGGCTACAGTCCACCGGGTCGCAAAGTCGGACATGACTGAGCGACTTCACTGTTTAGTCCTGTTTTCATAGTTCCCTGTGCAGTTAGACTCCTTAATGCTCTTTAATGAAAATAATAGATTTTACACTAAAATGTTTTTACTAAGCATTGCTTAGGGTTTTTGTTTTTGGTAGAGTTATATAAAGGTCATGTCACTTTATAAATCAGTTTTTTAGACTTTATGCCAGGCCTTCATAAACCGTGGAAAAATTCCAATTTAGAAAAATGTTGCTTTTGTTCTGGCTTGTCATGAACCCACGGTACTATCCACAGGTGTCCTCCCACCCTCTCCTTCATCCTGGTATGCGTGACCTCTTTGCATCACTAGCCAGCTTCCTATGGAATTCAATTTGAGAACTGTTAGAGAAGCCCTGTCGGAGAAGGCAATGGCACCCCACTCCAATACTCTTGCCTGGAAAATTCCATGGGGTCGCGAAGAGTCGGACACGACTGAGCGACTTCACTTTCACTTTTACTTTTCACTTTCATGCATTGGAGAAGGAAATGGCAACCCACTCCAGTGTTCTTGCCTGGAGAATCCCAGGGATGGGGGAGCCTGTTGGGTTGCCATCTATGGGGTCGCACAGAATTGGACACGACTGAGGCGACTTAGCAGCAGCAGAGAAGCCCTGTAACGTCTCTAATTGCCTTAAAAGCACCCGATTTAACTAGAGGTTCTCAGGATTGCCTTAAGCTGGTCGTTGAATTTTAGTCCCTTTTTCTTTTTCGATTAATTGTACTGTACACTGATTCAAAGAATTTGATAAATGTCTAGAAAGGATCCACTGATGGAGAAGTAACAGTGCTTTATATGTGTTTTTCTTACTCATTATAGTGAAAATGTGACTTTTGCTGGGGGAGGGGGAGTGATATTTTCAGGATTCTTAAGATAATAGATTATTAGGCATAATTATTATTATTAGATTTGAACATTCTCTTTTGGGGAGATATATTCATTATCAAATTATTCTTTGATAAAGTAAGAATCACTGAAGCAATGAAAAGGCTATATTAATAGTAGATTCAGAAATGGATCCTGTGTCACAAATCTAAAGGAAGATGCTGAATTATTTTCTTTCTAAAAATGACCCTATTTATAGCATGTTAACTTCCTACAACCAGATGACACGGGGCATTCTGAATTCACTGATTTTAAAAGTCATGTTAACAGGTAATTTATACATTCAGAATTTAGAGAGATGTATGGTATGTGTCTAAGATGAAAAACTGAGTCACTAAGTCTTTAAATTTTAAAATTTTGTGTCAGAAATTCCTTAATTCTGAAGCCTAAAAGTTGTTGAATTTCAGATTCTAATGGAGTACACTTTCCAAGTAGAGGTATTTAGAAAGGATAAATGCAAACCCAGGATTCAGTTTTAGTATAAACTAGTGTTACCGATTTAACATAGAAGCAAAGGCAGGGATGGGATAGTGACAACTTGAAGACCCTCTGAGAAGTGGAATTTGGAAGTCACTTGTTGGTCCTTGAGGCAGTCTTCTCTGTAAGGACTTGAGACCAGAATTGGATATGTGACTTAATCTGCTTTATATCTGGTGGCTGAACTGCCTATCACCAGGAGGTGCCATAAATGTACAAATCTTCAATTTTTAGTCTTGATGTTTTTATGATTCATTCATGCCCTGTGATGCCAGTGGGCAGTATTTTTTAAATTTTTGTTTTGTTTTTAATCTTATTTCCTACTATAAGCCATTCATTCTGGGACTTCCCTGGTGGTCTGGTGGATAATGCTCCCCCTTCCAATACAGGAACACGATCCCTGGTTGAGGAGCTAAGATCCCCACCTGTCTCCTGGCCAAAAAACCAAAGTGTAATGCAGAAGTGATATTGTAACAAATTCAAGAAAGACTTTTTAAAAAATGGTCCACATCAAAAAATCTTAAAAAAAAAAAACAAACAAACAAAAAAAAAACCACACCACCATTCATTCTCATTTTTGAAGAGCAGGTAACCTCCCCCGTGTTCATTTACTACACAACCATTCTCATTACTGTCTTGTTTAGTCACTCAGTCATGTCCAACTCTTTGTGAACCCGTGGACTGTAGCCAGGAGCCAGCCACCAGGCTCCTCTAACCATGGGATTCCAGGCAAGAATGCTGGGGTGGGTTGCCATTTCCTTCTCCAGGGGATCTTCCCAGCCCAGGGATCAAACCCATGCCTCCTGCATTGGCAGGCGGACCCTTTACCACTGAGCCACTTGGAAAGCACCTAACTACAGGAGAAAGAACTTTTTCTTAGTGATGGTTGAGTTAACCTATACAGTGGTTCCACTACAAACACAAATAACTATTGGGCCTCTTAAGGATTGTTCAGACTTTAGGCTGTCCTAGGGTCAGTGAGTATCTAATAAGAGTTGAAAGCTCACTTGTTTCCCTTGTGTGTTTGTGTTTTATCTCTTTTTAATATATACTGTCCCTATTTGCTGTGCTGTTTATTATTTTTTTGGCCTTATCTTATGGCGTGTGGGATCTTAGTTCCCCGACCAAGGATTAAACATCAGCCCTCACCAAAGAAAGTTCAGAGTACTAACCACTTGACCATCAGGGAATTCTCCTGGTTTATCTTAGAAGGAATGTTGTGTTTGGTGAACACACAACAGCATGGCCAAGAATATAGGAGCAAAAATGTTAAGGGACCCTATGTGGAAGTTGCTTTTAATTTTAATTACGTGTACTCTGAGTTCATGCTTTCTTGATTTTAGGGTACACTGGTTGGACTCTTTACCAGATAGCCTTCAACAGTGTTATCCTTGTCTCTTTTTCCTTAGGCCCTTAGATTTCCCAAAGAAGAATCTTCAAATCTCTGGCTTGGAGCTTATAAACTGGGCTGTCAGCAGTCTTGTAGCTAACCTGGGGAAAATCGTAGAAGTTTTAGCATTCAGTGTGTAAACATTCACTTATGCTCATTGAACTCAACTATTTTCAGTATGATACCTACATTCTCAACTGGACCAGATTCTGTCCAGTCCAGGAACCCTGTCTTTTCCCTTCAAAGTTGCCTTATCCACTGTGGTAGCCTCTAGCCACATGTAGCAACTAAAATTTAAGTAATTAAAATTAAGTAACATTAAATATTTAGTTCCTCAGTTACAGTAGACACATTTCAGGCGGTCAATAACCACATGTTTCCAGAGACTTCCATATGGGACAGGGCCAACATAGCATATTTCTATCATTGCAGAACTTCTGTTGGTCAGCGCTGTTATAGTCTAGAGGGCAAGGTTGGGGGGAGGGGCAATTGGCTGGGTTTTGTGGAGAGTAGAAGGGTGTTTAAACAATTGATCCATCCCCTTGTTTTTAGCATGGTGTTCACACCCCTTTTATAGAACCTGCTGCTGCTGATTCCTAACCTGTTTTGAGGCACTGTTATGTAAATTGAATTGCTTTTTTCATTGCAAGCTTGACATTTAACTTTCTTAGGTCTTTAAGTCAATCTGCATTCCAACTTCCTCTCTCCCATGTGCTTTAAAAAAAAAAAAAAAAGAAAAGAAAAACCTTAAAATCTGTTTAATTCACTGTGTATCAATTTTAGTTTTAAAAGATAAGTTAAAAAATTCTTTATTCTCATCTTAATGGGGTTTTAATCCCAGGACAGAAGAGCCTGGTGGGCTGCAGTCCACGGGATCACTGAGGGTTGGACACGACTGAGTGACTTCACTTTCACTTTTCACTTTCATGCATTGGAGAAGGAAATGGCAACCCACTCCAGTGTTCTTGCCTGGAGAATCCCAGGGACAGGGGAGCCTGGTGGGTTGCCGTCTATGGGGTCGCGCAGAGTCGGACACGACTGAATGACTTAGCAGCAGGAGGGAATAAAAGTAAAATACATCTTTAGTCTGCCATCTGTATCCGTAAGTACTCCATCAACATTTAAACACATACAACTATCTCCATTTTTTAAAAATCTGCCCTCATATTTGCTCATGATTCTTGAGCAGTTTAATTTGACTGTTTTCTTTACTCCATCTTGACTTTTGTCCTCTCCATTCTACTAAAATTCCTCTTGTAAATGTCATGAGAATCAGCTGGACACTTTTTAATGCTTATCTTGCTTGACCTCTCAGTAGCCTTTGACAGACCATTTCCCTCTTTCCAGAAACTTTCCCTAGCTTTCTGGGCACCATATTTACCTGACTTTCCACTTTATTTCCCTAATCATTCCTTCTTACTTTCCTTTGCAAAGTAGTCTTCTTCCTTTTCCTCAACTCTTACATCCTACATTTAGTTCCTCAGGACACTACCCTACTGTGCATTCTCTTCTCTGTTTTACAAATTTTCCTTGTTGAGTTTAGCATTTTCTGTAGCTTTGGTTACTATCAGTTGACTTAAAATGGAATTTCTGTGTTGTTCTCTTTTTAAAGTTCCTGACTTGTGTATCCACCATTATGTATCCACTTAGATTTCTTACATTCACCTCAAATCTAACATGTCTAAAACTGAAGAGATAGCCAGTATAATCTTCCTCCAGTCTTTATTTGTTCCATATAAATTACACCACAATCTGCCCAGTAACTCATACCGAAGTTCTTACCCCTGCATACTGGCTTTCCCACAGTCTTGACACTTCTGACCTGAAAAATCTTAAGATCAATTCACTTTGCTACTTCTCCCAGTTTTCCTTTCATCCATTCGCCGTGCCTACATTTACCTATAACAGGCTCCTAACAGTTTTCCTTTCCTGTGGTCTTCTCCCAGGCATTCTGCACACTGCAGATAGAATGATGTTTTTAAGCATGCAGATTGGGTCTTAGACCTGTCTTTGTCTTTCAGTGGCTTCACACTACCTTTATGTTAAATAGCAGCATCATTAATTTGTTTTTCTATTTCTTGCCTACCTCTCCAGCCCCTTTAAGTGCTACATGCCCTCTCCTGGACTTCTGTTTATCTGTTCACTTTAACTAGTAACTCTTTATCATCCTTTGTCTGAGCTTAAAAATAATTCTTTCAGAGAGGTCTTCCTTGACCTTCTTGCCAGATATTCCCATGGCTCTGAATTTTATCTTTCTTATATGCATCACATTTGTTTATACTTGTTCAGATGACTCTCCCACTAGACTATATATTTTTTGAAAGCACAATGCTGTTCTATTTGTAGAAGCTCAAATTTTATTGAATTGAAATTTAATAGTTGCTTGTATATTTTTATAATTTCAGCCATTATAATCAGCCATTCTGATGGTGATTGTTAAAATCACCATCAGAAGTGTTAATTTACCTTTTTTTTCTTTTCTTTTTGGCCACACTGCGTGGCTTGTGGGATTTTAGTTCCCCAACCAGGGCTTGAACCCAGGCGCTCAGCAGTGATAGAATGGAGTCCTAACCATTGGACCACCCAGGAATTGTCTAATTTAAAGACACAGTCCAGGTAGCTTTCTCTAATTGGGGGAAGATTTTTTAAGAACTTAATCATATGCTTTTTCCTACTTCAATTGAAATTTCTTATGGAGCTTTGTGTGTACTTTTATGCGATGTTCTTAATAGAATAAATATCTGGGCTTTCCTGGTGGCTTGTGGTAAAGAACTTGCCTGCCAATGCAGGAGACACAGGTTTGATTCCTGATCCAGGAAGATCCCAGGTGCCCCAGAGCAGCTAAACCCTTGGGACACACCTGTTGAACCTATGCCCTAGAGCCCGGGAGCCACAACTACTGAAGCCCATGAGCTAGTGGTCTGCAACAAGAGAGGCTACTTCAATGAGAAGCTCTCGTAGCACAGCCAAAAGAGGTAAATACATTAAAAAAAACTTTTTTAAAATAAATATCTTATTGATGACTACTCAACAAGTATATTACTTTTAAGTATTATGAAGAATAAATCCCAAATCTCCTTTTATATTGCAGTATACAATGAAAGCATATTTGAATTTCATATTAAGAAGTTTATCTAAAAGTGATTTTTACATTGATAAGAAATAAAGTAAAATACAGTATTCTAAAACAGAGGTTCCCAAATTCTCTCTGTTCACACCCCCTTAATGTCTTTTTCATAATGCCTTTAGGTCTAGTAGTTTAATTTATTAAGTAATTAGGTCTAAATAGCTTATTAAAGTGTTTATTTTCTATCAAGCTAATAGTTGAAAGACAAAATAGTATTTTTATTTCATTCTTAAATATCCACAGTTACTTACTTTATGCATTTGTTAGGCACTATGAACTTCTCAAATCTTAGAATCATTAGACAATGCCACCCATATTTCTGGTTCTAAATTGATTTTTGAAAGATCAATTACATCAGTGTTTACTTTATTACAATTATGTAAGTGGTTCAGTTCAGTTCAGTCGCTCAGTCGTGTCCGACTCTTTACAACCCCATGAATCGCAGTATGCCAGGCCTCCCTGTCCATCACCATCTCCCGGAGTTCATTCAGACTCACATCCATCGAGTCTGTGATGCCATCCAGCCATCTCATCCTCAGTCGTCCCCTTCTCCTCCTGCCCCCAATCCATCTCAGCATCAGAGTCTTTTCCAATGAGTCAACTCTTCACATGAGGTGGCCAAAGTATTGGAGTTTCAGCTTTAGCATCATTCCTTTCAAGGAAATCCCAGGGTTGATCTTCAGAATGGACTGGTTGGATCTCCTTGCAGTCCAAGGGACTCTCAAGGGTCTTCTCCAACACCACAGTTCAAAAGCATCAATTCTTTGGCGCTCAGCCTTCTTCACAGTCCAACTCTCACATCCATACATGACCACAGGAAAAACCATAGCCTTGACTAGACGGACCTTAGTTGGCAAAGTAATGTCTCTTCTTTTGAATATGCTATTTAGGTTGGTCATAACTTTTCTTCCAAGGAGTAAGCATCTTTTAATTTCATGGCTGCAGTCACCATCTGCAGTGATTTTGGAGCCCAAGTAAATAAAGTCTGACACTGTTTCTCCATCTATCTGTCATGAAGTGATGGGACTAGATGCCATGATCTTCTTTTTCTGAACGTTGAGCTTTAAGCCAACTTTTTCACTCTCCTTTCACTTTCATCAAGAGGCTTTTTAGCTCCTCTTCACTTTCTGCCATAAGGGTGGTGTCATCTGCATATCTGAGGTGATTGATATTTCTCCCAGCAATCTTGATTCCAGCTTGTGTTTCTTCCAGCCCAGCGTTTCTCATGATGTACTCTGCATATAAGTTAAATAAGCAGGGTGACAGTATACAGCCTTGACGTACTCCCTTTCCTATTTGGAACCAGTCTGTTGTTCCATGTCCAGTTCTAACTGTTGCTTCCTGACCTGCATACACATTTCTCAAAATATGTAGTATATAGTATGATTTGCAGCGAACTCTTTCCTTTCTTGTACAACTTTTTTGGTCTCTGAAATTAATAGTCTCTTCTGTTTAGTGTTCTGTGTCAAAGTAAACGTGTTAATCACTCAGTCGTGTCCGACTCATGGTGACCCCATAGACTATAGCCGGCCAGGAAGAATTCATCTGTCCATGGAATTCTCCAGACAAGAATACTAGAGTGGGTAGCCGTCTCTGTACTTACTAGTAATTTATCTTCAACCTCTTTTTCAGTTGTCTCTATCTCCTGTCTCTGCATTCAGACAGTTTAGAAATTCTTTCAGTTTCACATTCTGTCAGTTTCAGGAGACATACTTCCTGCTCTCCTCAATTTTGATTGATAATTTGGCTGGTAAAATTCTATTTTGAAAATAATTTTCCCTTGGAACTTTGAAAGCATTAGTGTATTTTCTTCTAGTTCTCAGTCTTACTGTTAAAGAAATCCACTGCCATTCTTATTTCTGACTTTACTTGTGTATATGTATATAAATATTGTATATTAATCATATAAATATATTTCTGTAATCTGTATATTTTACATTTAATGTTTTATCTGTTTTATATATGGATCCTTTTTTGTCATTACCCCCTCACCAAAGCTTGTAGAAGGTAGTTTTGTCTCCAGTATTCCGAAATTTGATAATTCATATGTCTTGTTTGATTGTCAGATTGATGACCCTGTTTTCATTCATTAATAGGTTCTTTCCGTGTACAAAATCATGTCCTTTAATTCTGAGAATTTTTTTGAATCATGTATTTGACATATTTGAATATTTGATCTCCTGACTTGATCTTTTCATTTTTAAATTTTCATTATTTTCAATCTCTGTCATTTTGTGCTGCTTTCTAGGTACTGCTGCTGCTGTGCTGAGCTTAGTCATGTGCGATTCTTTGCGACCCCCATGGACTGTAGCCTACCAGGCTCCTCTGTCCATGGGATTTCCCAGGCAAGAATACTAGAGTGGGTTGCCATTTCCTCCTCCTGGGGATCTTCCCCCTCAAGGGATTGAACCCGTGTCTCCTGCATTGGCAAGCAGATTTTTTTTACCACTGAGCCACCAAATGTTTAATGTCCTCAAATGTTTAATTGTTTAAGAAAAATTTAAACTTTTCACACTTTTAAGTAACTTCAGATTTCCAAAAATATTTACACTTCACCCAGCTTTCCCTCAGTTTATATTATGTTGGTCAAAACCAGGGATTAACTGACCTATATATCTTATTTTGGTTTTCCCACCAATTTCCTTTTTCTAGAGTAGGACCCAATCCAGGATTAAACATGACATTAGTTGTTTTGTCTCCTTAGTCTTAGCTCTTTAATCTGGGACAGTTTCTCAGTCCATTTTTTTTTTCTTGATGGACACTTTTGAAGAATATTGGCCAGTTTTTTGTTTGTTTTTTATTTTTGGCTGCATCACAGGACATGTGGGATCTTAGTTTCCTGACCAGGGGTAGAACCCACACCCCATACAGTGGAAGCAGTCTTACCTGCTAGACTGCCGAGGAAGTCCATGGCCAGTTTTCTTACAGAGTGTTCCTCAGTGTATATTTGTCTATTATTCCCTTATGATTAAATTCAGGTGGTTTTTTTGACAAGAATACCACACTTACGATGTTGTGCCACATCAGGGGATATATGCTGTCCATGTGTCTTTTTACTGGGGATGACAGATGTTTGCTGAAGTTTTCTATTGAAAGGCACAATTTTACCCTTTGTAATTTGAAGTATCTTGTGGAAGGTACTTTAAGATTATTAAATAGCTTATATCTCATTGTATTTTCACCCTCTAGTTTTAGATTCTTGCCTGAGTCAGTTATTTCTGAGAGGAGTTGCAAATTGTAACTTTTCTATTCCATTTTTTCTTCTATATTTATTAATTTGAAAAATCTCTCTAAGGATTGTCTCTTATCCTCGTTTATTTATAGACTCAGGATATTTGTTTTATTCATGAGTTATCAGCCATTACTATCATTACATGCACAGTTGCTCAGGTATTTTGGCCTTTATGGGTTCCTTCAAATTGACTCCTGTGTTCTTTTGACATGTCATTTTTTTTTTTGAGCACTTGTTTACTTTCTGGCACTATAGTGATATTCCAGGCTCATCTTCTACTTCTGCCCAGCTCTGGAATCATCCATTTCTTTTGTTCCTGGGATATAATTGCTTCTAGTCTCTTTAAGCAGATGGAGCTAGGAAATAGATAGGAGTATGTGCATCTTCAGATCTGTACCTGTGTGTAAGTGTGTATAAAACACCATGAGTTCATACGGATGCCACAAAATGTAGCTTCTTTCACCAACATCCTGAAACCTAGCTCTCATTATCTACAACATATTTACTTACTTGCTCAATTTTTGAATACTGAGAATGAGGTTAAGAATTAACTCCTCTGTGAAAAGCAAATTTGTTAATTAAAGAACAGTATTTGTGTGCAATCCTTTTGTTTCTGGGGTGTGAAAGTGAAAAAGTGAAAGTCACTCAGTCCTGTCTGATTCTTTGCGACTCCATGGACTGTAGAATCCATGGAATTCTCCAGGCCAGAATACTGGAGTGGGTAGCCTTTCCCTTCTCCAGGGTATCTTCCCAACCCAGAGATCAAACCCAGGTCTCCCACATTGCAGGGAGAGTCTTTACTAGCTGAGCCACAAGGGAAGCCCAAGAATACTGGAGTGGGTAGCCAATCCCTTCTCCAGTGGATCTTCCTGACCCAGGAATTGAAGTGGGGTCTCCTGCATTGCAGGCAGATTCTTTACCAGTTGAGCTATCTGGATGTATACGGTCAGAATAATGTTTTCCTAAGTTACTTTGGCTAATTCTTTTCTGCTATATTCTTTCAGTGTGGTTATTTACTTGTGATACAGTTAGGCTCGTTTGTTATTATTTGTGTTTCATTTTAATTATATGTTTATTTTTAAATTATATGAAACATTAGCATAGTCCTGAAAGTCAGAACTTTACAAAAAAGGTGTATCTGAGTAGCACCACTCCCCTCCCATCCCTTCTACATTTTCCTATTCCTCCTTCTTTTCACCCTGTTCCCATCTACCATGCCCTGTAGGTAACTATTCTCAGTTTTTGGTTTGTCTTCCTGTTAATTGATTTGGGGGCACAAAAGGGCAGATATATGTATACTGTTTTTACTTTTATGAAAGGTGGCTGTGTATAGTATAGTAAAGAATTTAAACTTGTGCAGGATGAAAGCCTTTATCCTTGGCTTTTAAGAGGTCATCTCTAAATCCTCAGAATGCAATGTCTGATTCGCCTGGGGGCTTGGGTCACTGGTACTAACAATATGATTTAGAATGGGATTGGCCCCACCGGAAAAAACCAGCAGTGTGATTTAGGGTAATGACTTTGACATCAGTAGATCTCCAGGGGAGTTAAAGATTGAGCCTGACATGAGAACAGTAGGTTATGCCTATGAACACCAGTAAAAATTCTGGATGTCAAGACTTTGATGAGCCTCACTGGATTGCAGTTCTTGTCACACTTAGTCATACATTGATGCTGGGAGAGTAATGCTGTCTCTACTCCGTGGGGAGAGGACAACTGAAAGCTACGCATTTGTTACTTCTCCTGGATTCTTCAGTATGTACTTCTTCATTTGGGTGATTTTAATCCACATTCTTCAAATGTAATAAGCCATAGCTATTAATTTAACAGTTTTCAGTGAGTTCTGTGAGTCCTTTTGATAAATTATCAAATCTGGGGGTGGTTTTGGAAACTCCCCGAACTTTTAGTTGTTGCCAGAAGTGGAAGTGATCTTGGGTGGATTGTTTTCTCTTACTGCACACTTGGTTAAACTATTGCAGTGGCATATCACTGACACTCATTTGAACTTTGCTTTTCTCATTTAACCTGGAGAGTACTCCATGTTCATAGACTGCCGGGGTCTAGCCCCGGTGGATCCAGCGTAATTCAAAGCAGGGACGGAGTCAGTGTCCTAAGAAAGAACTATTTAATTAGAAAAGAGAGATTAGGAAGAAATAGTGTAGTAGGAAAATTTAGTGGAGAAAAGAGGCTGAATAACTTGGTTTACGCGGAGAACCAATAAAACTCCGAGACAAGGAGTTTGTACCACCTACATAGGCCACCGGCGCCCGCTTGCATAGCGGAGGGTGCCCTGCCTTGGGCTCCCTCTTGCGTGGGTCTTAGAAGCCAGGTCAAAATTAGCAGGCTTGGCGAGCCTCCACGCTCCAGATGGGAATTTAGCCAGAAAAGAAGAGAACGAGAAAAGACCACACAGAGGAAACTAGTCTTTGCAGGAACTGGTCCATTTCTTTATTTTCCAGGTCCACTTTTATACTTTCAGTTATGTGAGAAACACAGGGTCAGCTGCTCAGACTCTTATCTAAAGACAGTGTTCTCAGCATATCTTTGTTCTTACAAGGGTCTTACATTTGTTTACAATATCTCTGGTCTGGAGACTGATCAGCATTTTATGGCACCACCTTACTTTCTATTAATAAAGGTTAGGATCAGAAAACTTGTTTCCCCTTAAGATCTACTTAGTCTTAAGATAGTGATAAAGTTACATTCTTATATAGCAAGGACACAATGATTTATAACAAAGAGGAGTACAGTGATCTATAACAAAGAGAAAATTCATTAACTCAAAAGTCTAGTATTGCTAACATCAAAACTACTATATTTCTTTTTCTACATTCCAGTCACATTGATTAACATACTTCCAGGTGCCTAAGGATATGGAGGCCTGACGGCAATCATTAACTCAGCAATGAAACCCTTCACCAGCGTAATTTCTAACTAACTCACTAGTACTAT
This sequence comes from Aepyceros melampus, assembly GCA_006408695.1. Classification (NCBI taxonomy): domain Eukaryota; kingdom Metazoa; phylum Chordata; class Mammalia; order Artiodactyla; family Bovidae; genus Aepyceros; species Aepyceros melampus. The sequence continues at coordinate 258,530 of SJXQ01000371.1, forward strand.
ACTAATAATTTTCTAACTTCTCAAAAGAATCTGTTTTTAGAAAGTTTAAAGCATCTTGTGCCTCTCACGGTTGGGAGGCTGTAAACAATCACATGTGGCCGGATAATCCTGTCAGGCAGGCTAAAGAACCATCAGAGGACTGAAACAGGCCCAGGAGATTTATTAACTGGAGTCCTAAGTTAACTCCTTTACAGAGAGAGGTGGTGGGGGATAGCCCCCCTGTAATGTCAGAAGTATAGGTGAAAGGCATAATACAGCAAGGCAGGCAAACTCTGGTTTTGGGGGCAGATGCACGAGCACATCCAGCGAGGCTCCCTTAAGGCTCGACTCGCCTTTGCCTGTCGGGCCCTTTAACCTCATGACATTTGCCACGGGCGGGACTCCTCGTGCTGGCTCCCAGCAATAGACCTTATCCTTATTCTATTATAACTTCATTCATTGTGTGGATGAACCATAGTTTATGCAACCACTGTCGTATGTATGGGCATTTAGGTTGTTTCCAATATTTTTCAATTATAAACACTGCAGTGAATAACCTTACTATGTGTTTTCATTAGTATCTTCAAGGTAAATTCCTAAAAGCAGAGTTGTTGGGTTAAAAGTTAAGTACTTGTATGGCTCTTCCCTGTTGGCTCAGAGGTTAAAGCATCTCCTCCAATGTGGGAGACCTGGGTTCGATCCCTGGGTTGGGAAGATCCCCTGGAGAAGGAAATGGCAATCCACTCCAATATTCTTGCCTGAAGAATCCCATGGATGGAGGAGCCTGGTAGGCTACAGTCCACGGGGTCGCAAAGAGTCGGACATGACTGAGCGACTTCACCTACCTACCTACCTATGGTTCTTTCTAGAGTTATTTCTCCACTGATCTCTAGTAGCATATTAGGCACCTACAGACTTGGAGAGTTCCTCTTTCAGTATTCTATCATTTTGCCTTTTCATACTGTTCATGGGGTTCTCAAGGCAAGAATACTGAAGTGGTTTGCCATTCCCTTCTCCAGTGGACCACATTCTGTCAGACCTCTCCACCATGACCCGCCCGTCTTGGGTTGCCCCGTGGGCATGGCTTAGTTTCATTGAGTTAGACAAGGCTGTGGTCCTAGTGTGATTAGATTGACTAGTTTTCTGTGAGTATGGTTTCAGTGTGTCTGCCCTCTGATGCCCTCTTGCAACACCTACCATCTTACTTGGGTTTCTCTTACCTTGGGCATAGGGTATCTCTTCATGGCTGCTCCAACAAAGCGCAGTCGCTGCTCCTTACCTTGGATGAGGGGTATCTCCACACCACCGCCCTTCCTGACCTTCCTCCCTAGAGGATAGCTCCTCTAGGTGCTCCGCAGCCACAGTCCTTGGATGTTGAGTTGCTCCTCCCGGCCACTGCCTGGCCTCGGGCATGGGGTTGCTCCTCCTGGCCACCGCCCCTGGCCTTGGGTGTGGGGTGGCTCCTCCCAGCTGCCGCTCCTGGGCTCAGGGCATGGGGTGGCTCCTCTCGGCCCCCGCCCCTGACCGTGGACAGGGAGTGGCTCCTCTGACCTCGGATGCGGGGTAGCTCCTCCCGGCCACCGCCTCTGACCTCTGATGCGGGGGAGCACTTCCCAGAAACACCTGGAGTAACAGGCAAATTTGGCCTTGGAATGCGGAATGAAGCAGGCCAAAGACTGATAGAGTTTTGCCAAGACTGCTCCAGTAAAGTGCAACCACTGCTCCTTACCTTGGATGAAGGGTATCTCCTCACTGCCACCCTTCCTGACCTTCAACATGGGATAAATCCTCTATATACCTTGTTAGTTTAACTAGCAAAGCCCAGCAGGATTCTTTCAAGTTTTTATTTGTCTGTTTGTTCTTTATTGAGATATAGTGGACATAAAAAATTGTATAAGGTTAAGATAAGGGGCCTCCTAGGTGGTGCTAATGGTAAAGAACGCCCCTGCCACTGCAGGAGATGGAGAAGATGCAGGTTTGGTCCCTAGGATGGAAAGATCCCCTAGAGAAGGGCAAGGCAACCCACTCCAGTATTCTTGGTTGGGAAATCCCATGGACAGAGAGCCCTGGTGGGCTATATTCCATGGGATCACAAAGATTCAGACATGACTGAAGTGACTTAGTTCTCATGCAAAAGATATACAGTGGAGACTTCCCTGGTGGCTTAGTGGTAAAGAATCTGCTACCAATGCAAGAGACTGGTGAGTTTGATCCCTGGGTAGGGAAGATCCTCTGGAGAAGAAAATGGCAACCAACTCCAGTATTCTTGCCTGGGAAATCCATGACAGAGTGGCCTGGTGGTCTATAGTCCATGGGGTTGCAAGAGTTTGACATGACTTAGCAACTAAACAACAACAAGATATACAGCAGTGCTGATTTGATACATTTATATACTTCAATATGATGGAGAAGGCGATGGCACCCCACTCCAGTACTCTTGCCTGGAGAATCCCATGGATGGAGGAACCTGGTAGGCTGCAGTTCATGGGGTCACAAAGAGTCGGACATGAAAAGTTTCACTTTTCGCTTTCATGCATGGAAAAGGAAATGGCAACCTACTCCAGTGTTCTTGCCTGGAAGATTTCATGGACAGAGGAGCCTGGCAGGCTACAGTCCACGAAGTCGCAAAGAGTTAGACATGACTGAATATGCACACCACATGATTATTATTATAGTGTTAGCTTAGCTAACACTCTAATCATGCCACAAAATTATCATTTCTTTTTTGTGTGGAGAATAATTAAGATCCAGACTAACAACTTTTGAAATTTGCAATATAGTACTGTTGACTATGGTAGCTCAGATGGGAAAGAATTTGCCTGCAATGCGGGAGACCCAAGATTGATCCCTGGTTTGGGAAGATCACCTGGAGAAGGAAATGGAAACCCACTCCAGCATTCTTGCCAAGAGACTTTCATGTACAGAGGAGCCTGGCAAGCTATAGTCCATGGGATTGCAAAGTGCCAGACATGACTGAGCAACTAACACACACATACATACACACACACATACACACACCTACATTGTTGACTATAATCACAAATTATGCATTACGTCTTATCTACTTAGTTGCAAATTTATGCCATTAAACATTTTCCCAATTCCCCGATCTCCCAGCTCCTAATAACCACCATCCTACTTATACCACTTTACACAAGTTTGACTTTTTTACATTTGACGTCTAACTTATTTACAGTATCTGTTATTCTCTGTCTTATTGGTCTTACTTAGCACAGTGCTGTCAAGGTCTATTCATGTTTTCACAAATAACACTTCTATTTTTCTCATGACTGAATAATATCTTATTGTTTAAACTTACATTATGTTTTTAACTATTCACTTTCAGATGAGCACTTATGTTGCTTCTTGGTTATTGTAAAAAATAATCATGGGAATGCAAATATCTTTTCATTGTCCTGTTTTCATTCCTTTTGCATATAAAATAAGAAACAGGGTTGCTGGATTATATGCTATTTAAAAATTTTTTGTGGAATCTTTATGCTGTTTTCCATAGTGATTGCACTGATTCATATTAGCACCAAGTATTGTTTCTACTCCCATATTAACATCCCTGGTGGCTCAGTGGTAAAGAATCCGCCTGCAGGAGAGGGAGGCTTGATCCTTAGATTGAGAAGATCCCCTGGAGAAGGAAATGGCAACCCACTCCAGTATTCTTGCCTGGGAAATTCTAAGGACAGAGGATCCTGGCAAGATACAGTCCATGGCATTGCAAAAGTGTTGGACAAGACTCAGCAACTAAATAACAACCATAACCACATACTTACCAACACTTATTATCTCTTGTCTTCTTGATGCTAGCTGTCAATGAAAAAATAACCAATAGTCAATCCAAAGGAGAAATAGAGAATTTTATTTGAACCAGGGTGAGGATTGCAATCCAGGAGACAGCCTTTCAGAAAACTCTGAGGACGTTCTATTTGTTAGAAGTTGAAGGCACAGTCATATATATATTTTTGAGACAAAGAAACTTATGTCACAAATGACACACTGATATTTTGCATCAAGTTCACCAAAGATACATAGTCCAGTTCTGCACACACCAAGCAAGCAGCAGGTCACCATTACCTGTTACAGTTGAACAAACATTCTCATCCTTTATGAGCTCTGATTAATGTATAACTCAGATACACATTGCACATGAAGGAGGGATCAGTATGGACAGGGAATATGTCATGCTTAAAGTTTCTTGTCCTGAAAGATGATGTTGTGAAAATGCTGCAATGAAGGCAAAGAAAGGCAATGCCAAAGAATGCTCAAACTACCCCACAATTGCACTCATCTCACATGCTAGTAAAGTAATGCTCAAAGTTCTCCAAGCCAGGCTTCAGCAATACGTGAATCGTGAACTCCCTGATGTTCAAGCTGGTTTTGGAAAAGGCAGAGGAACCAGAGATCAAATTGCCAACATCTGCTGGATCATCGAAAAAGCAAGAGAGTTCCAGAAAAACTTCTATTTCTGCTTTATTGACTATGCCAAAGCCTTTGACTGTGTGGATCACAATAAACAAACTGTGGAAAATTCTGAAAGAGATGGGAATACCAGACCACCTGACCTGCCTCTTGAGAAATCTGTATGCAGGTCAGGAAGCAACAGTTAGAACTGGACATGGAACAACAGACTGGTTCCAAATAGGAAAAGGAGTACGTCAAGGCTGTATATTGTCACCCTGCTTATTTAACTTATATGCAGAGTACATTGTGAGAAACGCTGGACTGGAAGAAACACAAGCTGGAATCAAGATTGCTGGGGGAAATATCAATAACCTCAGATATGCAGATGACACGACCCTTATGGCAGAAAGTGAAGAGGAGCTAAAAAGCCTCTTGTTGAAAGTGAAAGAGGAGAGTGAAAAAGTTGGCTTAAAGCTCAACATTCAGAAAACAAAGATCATGGCATCTGGCCCCATCACTTCATGGGAAATAGATGGGGAAACAGTAGAAACAGTGTCAGACTTTGTTTTTTTGGGCTCCAAAATCACTGCAGATGGTGACTGCAGCCATGAAATTAAAAGGCGCTTACTCCTTGGAAGAAAAGTTATGACCAACCTAGATAGTATATTCAAAAGCAGAGACATTACTTTGCCGACTAAGGTCCATCTAGTCAAGGCTATGGTTTTTCCTGTGGTCATGTATGGATGTGAGAGTTGGACTGTGAAGAAGGCTGACACAGAAGAATTGATGCTTTTGAACTATGGTGTTGGAGAAGACTCTTGAGAGTCCCTTGGACTGCAAGGAGATCCAACCAGTCCATTCTGAAGGAGATCAACCCTGGGATTTCTTTGGAAGGAATGATGCTAAAACTGAAGCTCCAGTATTTTGGCCACCTCATGCAAAGAGTTGACTCATTGGAAAAGACCCTGATGCTGGGAGGGATTGGGGGCAAGAGGAGAAGGGGACGACCGAGGATGAGATGGCTGGATGGCATCACGGACTCAATGGAGTGAGTCCCGGAGTGAACTCCGGGAGTTGGTGATGGACAGGGAGGCCTGGCGTACTGTGATTCATGGAGTCGCAAAGAGTCGGACACGACTGAGTGACTGAACTGAACTGAAAGCTTTTTGTCCTGCTTTAAAGTATAAATTTTATTCCATCATAACCATTCTAAGAGGTGTAAGGAGATTCTCCATTGTAGTTTTGATTTTCCTTTCTATGATGATCAGTGATGTTGAGCAACTGTCCAAAAACTGATGGCCATTTGTATGTCTTCTTTAGGAAAATGTCTATTAGGGTTCTTTGTCTATTTTTAAATTGGGTTACTTGGTATTTTGTTATTGAATTGTAGGAGTTACTTATGAATTTTGGATATTAACCCTTTTTCAGATATCTAACTTGGCAGTATTTTCAAATCTGTACTATGTAATACTTCATGGCAATAAAAAGGAATGAAATAGTGGTACAAACAAAAACAGGCATAAATTTCAAGTACAATATGCCAAGCAAATGTCAATACCAAAAAAATATAACTCTGTAATAAACTTATGTGATGTTCTAGGAGAAACAAGTTAACACCTAGTGAAATACACAGTGGAAGAGGATTGATGGCTAAGGAACAATTCTGACTGAGGAATGAGCACAAAAATAATTTCTAGGTGATGGAATTAATCTCCCTGTTGATTGGATTGCATTTGACGGTGGTATATGAATTTATACAAATACACTGAATTTTGACCTTGGGATTTGTACTTTTACCATGTGTAAATTATACCAAAAATAAGGGAACCATAGACAACAACATGAGACAGCACCAGGCAGAGGTCACATGGGGTGGCAGTCAGATGTGACTTAGCGACCAAATAACGATAACAACCAAGCCCTCTCAGCCCCTTGCCCTCTGGGCTTGTGAATGGAGTGGCAGCTCTGAAGATCTCTGAATTGCCTTCATGGTCATTCTTCCATGACCTTGAACAATAGCCTTGCTTCTGTTGAGATGGCTGATTCATAACAATTTCCTTATTAAGCAGTCACTTGGTCATCCCCTTATAACATTTTAAATTATGTATGTTACTTTGTAAAAACATGAACATAAAAAATCGCAAAGAAAAAGCAATCACTTAAAATTTGACCACTTAAAGTTTACCATTGTTACCATTTCAATGAATGTATTTCCAAAAAGAACATAATTTTCTAATTGCCAGTGATTTATGAGATCAAAAGTATCATGCACTAAGTTTACAGATATATTGGTATCTGCTTCTGGATTTCTTTCAATGTCCAGTTGCATATGCTATACAGTTCTGACTTTTGCAAATTTATTTCTTTATTTATTTTTCAAATATAAATTTATTTCTTTTAATTGGAGGCTAATGACTTTACAATATTGTATTTGTTTTGCCATACATCAACATGAATCCACCACAGGTGTACACGTGTTCCCCATCCTGAACCCGCCTCTCACCTCCCTCCCCATACCACCCCTCTGGGTCATTCCAGTGCACCAGCCCCAAGCATCCAGTATCATGCATTGACCTTGGTCTGGTGATTCATTTCACATATGATATTATACATGTTTCAATGCCATTCTCCAAAATCACCCCACCCTCGGCCTCTCCTACAGAGTCCAAAAGACTGTTCTATACATCTGTGTCTCTTTTGCTGTCTCGCATCCAGGGTTATCATTACCATCTTCCTAAATTCCATGTATATATATATATATATATATATATATATGTGTGTGTGTGTGTGTGTGTGTGTGTGTGTGTGTGTTAGTATAAGCTATTTGTAAGCCCTCCCCAGACAGCCGTTTTGCTTTTTTGCATTTCTTTGCCATGGGGATGGTCTTCATCCCTGTCTCCTGTACAATGTTACAAACCTCTGTCCATAGTTTTTCAGGCACTCGGTCTATCAAATCTAATCCCTTGAATCTATTTGTCATAATCTTATTGATGCAAAAAACAGAAGCTGAAGGAAGTCTAATTACTTTACTTTAGTCTTAATATTATTCTTTCAGTTTTCACTGGAGTTCTTAAGATCTTGTGATTTATTCTTGGAAGTGAAAATTTGTATAATCACTTGGTGCAAGGGAATAAGACAACAGAACTCACAATGAAACTTAGTAAACAAAAAAGAAAATAACATTTTGGGAAATAGCTTAGGGATCTGAAGAGCTGCTACATAATTTGTTACTTGGTATGACTCTTCCAAATATCCCAACCAAACTGGACTAGATTCAGTAGCTAAAGAGCAGAAAACATTTTGTATTTGGGAATAGCATGGTGAATAAGAATAAGATTAATAATAGAATTATGAAAATTTAACTATAAATAAAAACAAAGTTAGATCCAGAATTCATTAGTAGAAAATATACACCCAGAATATCTTATACATGTCATATGAATTTCTTGAAAAGTAGATTTAAGATCCTTATTCATTTAGGTTTTGGAATTTGATAAAGTTAACATGCTAATAATACCAATTCATCTGAATAAATTTTAGATCTTTAGTTTCATTGCTATAAACTTCCAAAAATGTGTTCTTTATGATATTATTCTCATTTTGTATTTTACTATTTTGTCACAGTATTTTTTTTCAATTTCCTTCATATACTTCACATCTATATTTATTTTTCAATATAGTTTACACCTATATTTATTTTTCAACTTTTACTCACTCTGTAGCCTTTACCCAGAATGCCTCACACAAAATATCTCAGTAAGTCAAACTCTGTGTTTAGGTTATTCCTTCATAAGCACTATTGATAATTATTTTCTAGGTCCATATTGAATATGTATATAATTCAACAGAGTTTATGAAGGATGGTATTCTATAATGTCCCAGTCCAATGATTGGCAAACTTTTTACAAACAGCCAATTAGTGATCTAGGTTTTTTGAGCCACCTATAAGCTTTGTCACACAGTTGTCTTTGTCTCCCTTTTTTTGAAACAACTCTTTAAAATTGTAAAAGATATTCTTAGTTCCTGGGCCAGTATGGAGACAACCCACTGGAGATTTATCCCTTGGCCACAGGTTGCTAATATCTATTCTATTTAATTTCACATATACTGTCTCATTTACTATTCTTCTGGCCCTTGGTATTTTAACCTTCTCTCCTTCTTCTGGAAGCACAGCTGACCCTTAAACAATGTGAGTTTGAACTATGCAAGACTACTTATACACAGATATATTTCAGTAGTCAATATTATGGTACTCCATGGTCCATGGTTGGTTGAATCAGTGGATACAGAGGGCCATTCATAAGTTATACTCAGATTAATCCCCAAGTTATTTAAGGATCAACTGAACTTAGAAGTTCTTGAAGGCCAAAAATGCTGTATCACTCACTCAGGGATTATAAGGGTCTATCTTAATGTCTTGTTGTAACTGCTGGTCCAAAAATGCTGTCACTGATACACTTTTAAAATCACAGGCTAATAGTTTCAAATATGAACTTGATTTGCTTTATTTGATGATGTGTACAAAAGAGAAGGGACAAATCTTACAGACAGCAAAGTAATTCTGGTAAACAGACAAAATTCCCCTTAGATACTACTTATTATCTTTCTATAATAGAGTCCATTGTAACTCTCACTGTCTACCAAAATGATTGTACACAGCAAAATGTTTCTTCTACAATCAATTATTAAGAAACATTTTGTAATTTCTGTGGAATTTCTCCTTAATGATATTTAAACAAATGATTTTCTAATTTTTAAAACATTTATTTAATACTTATCTTATATCACAGGCTATTTGTTGAATACTTTATCTAGGTTATTTTATTTAATCCTCACTACAACCCCGATGAGGATGTTGTCAGTGTATACAGGTGAGTTCAGAGTTCACGTAATTAGCAGTTGGTAGAGATGCTATTTGAACTTCTGGGCTTGCACTCCTAACCTCTATGCTATGCTCTCTAGCAAACAAGAAGCTGATGATAATGAAAATAATGAGGATAACTAATATCATCTGTGGGCTTACTAATTACAAGATGATTTATTGTTTAAAATAATTTACATATACTATTCATATAACAGCATCACTAAGTCAACAGACATGAATTTAAGCAAAGTCCAGAGTTACTGGAGGACAGAGGAGTTTAGCTTGCTACAGTCCATGGGGTTGTAGAGTCAGACACAATTTAGCGACTGTACAACAATAACAATTCATATAAAAAAATGGCAGCATTATTATTTCAGTATTCAAAGAAGGAAACTAAATGAAGATAAGATAAATTAATAGTAAGTAGCAGACTCAGGATCCAATGCCAGGCCTCTGACCCAAGAACCTAAGTGCTAATCAGTATCTTTCAAGTGCAAACTATTGCTGAATAAATCCATTAATTGAGGAATAGTATCTCAGTTATCCCTATTACTTTCTAAATGCCAGTAGTGCTTTATCCACTAAATTATACTCACCAGATATAAAAAAATGATTTCCTTCTCGCAAGAAAAATATGTGATTTCAACAACCAAAACCTTTAAAAGGTTAGTATTAATAACTAGCAATAACTTAACTTGAACAAAAGTATTTACTGATTTTCGCTAAAGAATCTCTTCTCAAAGCTGCCTATTTAAGATCTCTTTTGTGACAAGAGCCTATCTTTTTTCATGCCTTTTAGGGGAGTGTCACATCCCAGACTCACAAGGCACACACAGGTCACCTGTAAAGACAGTAGCCACCTTCTGACTTAAATCAATAATGTCAGAAAGATTTGGAAGAAACACAGAGGTAGAATAATTAAGGATACAATAATAAAGTTGATTATTTTTTCTTTCTTGTGTGTGCCATATTTTTCTTTCTAGTAGGAAAAAAAAAAGTAGCAGATAGTTAGACAAACATAAGTTTGTCTAAATAAAGTTGATAGATACACATAAAATTATCTGCTACTTTTTTCCTACTAGAAAGAAAAATACATTTTATTAATTTTGCATCCTAGAGTAAACTGAAAACATAGCATACTTCTCATAGGGGAAGTTTTTTTACTCTTCATTCTGTTTCTTTATTCTTCAGTGTCCATCATAGCGTGTCTATGACAATTTAGCAGCAAGATTTCATTTTAGTCTAGTCAAACATAGCTAATTGTATAGTGAAAAGTTTCTACTTTTTTCTCACTCATAAATGAGAGCATTTACAATGGAGTTTAGCTCTGCAATATTTTATTTGACATAAGTATTCTTATGTCATATTCTTATACTCTTAATAACCGGAACACATTCTTCCTTCCTTTCCTTGTCATATTATGTTCTTCCTTTGAGAGACAATAACAGAAGGAATTAATATTCCTTAAAAGATATGTTGAAAATTAGCCAGGTGAAAGTTGTGAAAGGAAATAATAAGCAGGCAGCTCTTCAAATGGATATACTGTTTACAACACCCAAAGTACAGACATTAAATTTAAAATAAATATGAACAGCATAAAGTGTGTTATCCCATTCTTTATAATACCCAGTCAACATCTGTTCAGTAATTCACTAAATGTAGTGTTTAGTTTGTTTCAGTAAAATATGTTAAATTAAATGAAAGGCAAGTTTCACAGAATAAATAATCACTATTTTTCACTCTAGTGAACACTGGCAAGATACTTTACCGTTTAACTTGACTCCAGCTGTTTGTCTGTTAGTTAATATTGCCTTAAAAGCTATCTGTAGAAGGATCATAAATCACAAATTTCCTGGTTAGAGCATTCAGGAAGGAACTATCAACAATATAACATTATTATGTATACTTTTCTCACTTTTTAATTTAAAAACTTCCCATAAACAAATACCAAAGGAAAAAAAAAATGCTAACTTGCAAACTGACAATGGGCTTCCTGTTGGATCAGACAGTAAAGAATCTGCCTGCAATGCAGTTCCATCCTGGGTGGGAAGATCCTCTGCAGAAGAGTATGGCAACCCACTCCAGTATCCTTGCCTGAAGAATTCATGCCTGAAGAAATTCCATGGACAGAGGAGCCTGACGGGCTACAGTTCATGTGATCGCAATGAGTCTGACAAGACTTGGTGGTTACCACTTTCACTTTTACTTTTTTTCTTTTTTCCACAAACTGACTAGAGATGATAATTATTTAAAATTTTAATTTTATGTTTACAGGTATAACATAAAAATGTTATTATTGAATCTGCCACAGAAGGTGATTAAAAAATACTAAAGACCAAAAATAAATTTCAGATGAAGGTGAAGGTGAAGTCGCTCAGTCGTGTCTGACTCTTTGCGACCCCGTGGACTGTAACCTACTAGGCTTCTCCGTCCATGGGATTCTCCAGGCAAGAATACTGGAGTGGATTGCCATTTCCTTCTCCAGGGGATCTTCCCGACCCAGGGATCGAACCCAGGTCTCCCGCATTGGAGGCAGATGCTAAATTTCAGATAGAAACTATATATTTTCTCAGAAGCATTATGACATTCTCTATTAATCAACTAGAAAGTTAGTTGTATATATTCAAGGTCCCTCTTTCATTTATTCACTGCTCTGTCCTAGCTCCTAGAATAGTGCCTAGAATATAGAAGCCACTCAATAAATATTCTGAATTTGTTAAATCAATACAAAGTGTCTCGATCTATGATGCTCTTGAATAACTGGTAAAACTTAAATCACCCAAGATAAGATGAAAGGAAAAAAAAACAACTGATATATGTAGATTGTGTAATCGCTACACTGAAGTAAATATTTTCTACACATGGTGTTTAGTTAATAAACCCATTTGATATTTTAGATTAATATTTAATTTCTTAAAACAAAAAAAAAAAAAACCACTGCATTTAAAAATAATGAACACTGAAAACAAGTCATTTACATTTTTTGGCATTTTAAAACATGGCAATAACTACATAATTTGAAACAAGAAGCATTTATAGTAATAACAGTTAACAGTTACTGAATGTTACTATGTGGAAACCCCTACTATTAACTCATTTAATTATCAAAACAACTCATTAACATAAGTATGAAAGTGAAAAAGTGTTAATCGCTCAATTTGGTCCAACTCTTTTGCAACCCCATGGATTGCAGTCTGCCAGGCTCCTGTGTCCATGAATTCTCCAGGCAAGAATACTGGAGTGGGTAGCCATTCACTTCTCCAGGGGATCTTCCTGACCCAGGGATTGAACCCTGGTCTCCTGCACTGCAGGCAGATTCTTTACTGTCTGAGCCACCAGGTACAATCACCATTTTACAGAGGAAGTATAAGGGGAAATTATTTGCTTAAGGTCACAAATTTAGTAAGAAAAAGAGCTAGAATTTGAAAAAAGACAATCTGACTCCAAAAGCTTATTCTCATCAGATGGTTCTACATGGTCTCCTGAGAATTACTTATCAGTTTATACTGGCTAAAGTTTCTCACTCAGAAAATAAAGTAACACAACAGTTAGATGCCCATTTTAAATGTCAATAAATTTGAAAAACAGATTCAAAACTATGATTTTGAATGAATTCTCAAGTTGTGAATGTTGGCTGATTTACCACTTACATGAAAATTATGTGACCTACAGAATTTGGTATTCACTTTCAAATAAATGACATGTGCATTTGGAAAGAGAACTTGAGGTTTCTTAGATTTCTCAAGTTGGTATTTTCTAGTTTCAAACAATAGCATCTCAACTCACCAGTCTTCTCTTAGCATCAGTTTACTTGTTATGCATGTACCATGGATTCATTAGAAAACAGTGAGGAATTAAGTTCTACTGTGCCTAAAAATTTTAGAGGAGAGATTTGTGATGGAAAATTATTACTCTTTAGCAGCAAAAGTGAAGGTCAAATGCATATAGTATGAAAAGAAGAACAGAGTGCAAAATTCTAGTGTGCAGCAGAATATGAAAATGAATTTTCCTTCTTTTTCAAATCAACTAATTTTTACCACCACTGTAAAAAATATTATAAGTTCATGTCTAAGTTTAGTTTATGCATTGGAGAATCTTTTATGAATCTTCTCTCTCAGACTGGTAAACTATATATTGTCTATTTGAATTCAGGGCCATTAAATTCTTGCAAAGTCTTTCCTGCACTATATACATTATTGGTCCTGTCTCTGATCAGTGTCCTCTTTCTGCTTTACAGCTAATGTAGCATTTCTCCATAGCATCAATAGATTAAAACATTTGCTACCAGAAAAAGTATATGAAAATAGAGCAAGCTCCTTTTCCTACAAGATAACTCTATAAATCTGTCTAGCTTGCTGATGTTCACTTAATTTAAAATCAGTAAATATTTATCTTGCAGAATTCAAGAAGGCAGAGAGATAGGTTATTTCCCTTTTTTTTGTCCCTGACAGAAATGCTACTTTGTTAATGTTTAATAGGACTAGGTATATATTTCTGATATATATTTGGGAATATTTAGAAAAGGGAAAATGAGGAGTATATTAAGACTTTAAAAGATTCAATCTATTGTTTCTCGAGCCATACAACTCTTCAGTATAGAAAGAGGCAAGAGAGCTTAACTGACTGAATTTTATGTTAGCTTGATGCTTTCCTTAAATTTACTATAACAATGGCTTATTGACAAACCTAGATTATTTCTATAAAAATAAAAGCAAATTTAGTCCAATATTCTTAAACTGATAATTGAGGGATTAAACAAAATGTTGGAAACAGTACTTCCCTTAACTGTATTATAGAGGAAAACATTTTTTATTTTAAATGTAGACAAACTCTGCCCTGTTACAGTCCCTTACCTGCCACAGAAGATGGTTATAGATAAGCTTACATAATCAATCCCCTAGAGCCATTCTGAGCAATTGGTCAAGTATGCAACAGTCAGAATAGATGCTCACAGGTAATAAAACCTGCTCTCTCCCAGTTCTATGTGGCAATCATCTTATCCTTGATTATGGAAATATTGATTTTTACTAAATTAGAACATGCCCACAGCTGTAACATAACTATACTGTATTTTTACATACCTAGCATAAGTACACGGAGAAGGCAATGGACCCCACTCCAGTACTCTTGCCTGGAAAATCCCATGGACGGAGCAGCCTGGTAGGCTGCAGTCCATGGGGTTGGTAAGTCGGAGAAGACTGAAGCAACTTCAATTTCACTTTTCACTTTCACGCATTGGAGAAGGAAATGGCAACCCATTCCAGGATGGAGGAGCCTGGTGGGCTGCCCTCTATGGGGTCGCACAGAGTCGGACACGACTGAAGCGACTTAGTGGCAGCAGCATAAGTACAAAATATGTCTCAGTAGATAAATGCCAGATTTTTTATTATGATATTTTTGATTTTACTTTTGAAAAGCTGTGTGTGAATTGATGTCTTGCTTTCATTTTTATATACTGTTTTCTTGCACACAAACTTGCCTTTTACATAAGAAAAAGCAAGTTGGTTAAAGGTTCACTCTCTCTCGAGCTATCTCTTTTGAAATGAAACACAATGATTTTCTTATAGCTGTGCTCACACACATACCATTGGAGAAGGAAATGGTAACCCACTCCAGTTTTTTTGCCTGGAGAATCCCATGGATGGAGGAGCCTGGAGGGCTGCAGTCCATGGGATTGCAAGAGAGTCGGACACAACTTAGCAACTAAACAATAATGTTCACACCAATTATCATTTAATACTGACTTTCCCATTCTTCAGTACATTTACCTAAGATTAGCTGAAATCCCACCTCTTCTTAGGAGGTTTTCAACAACTTCCTATGTGAACCACAGCTTTTAGGACAGCCTGCTTTTGAAAAATAAGCCTTAGGAAGAATTGTTCACTTTGGGGGATCTGGAGTAAGACACCACTTCAATTTGTATGTTAACAAGAAATTCAGTATTCAGTACAATAATAGAAGAGCATTGGTCAACTGTTTCAAACATGTAAAGCTTATTACTTCATCAGCAAGATTATAGCTGCTTTCGAATAAGGTATATAATATGGTAAATCTTAAAAGAGGTAGTGAGATGATTAATATTTTACAAATCAAATTTACACAAAAGGATATGCAATATTTTATAACACTAAAAATTACATAATGGTTGGTAGATACTTACTGACAGATGATGCCTACAAATGTTTTGAGTTATTTAAACATAATAAATCCAAGCAATCTTATGTGGTTTGGTATCTTAATTTAGGATCTCTGAAAAGTAGAGCCTGAGACAAGAACTTTTATGTAGGTAGGTTACTCGGGGGTGATCCCAGGAACGTCGTTTGAAGGAATGGGGAGAGATAAACTGAAAAGGAAGAAAAGTCACACTATGCATTATTATTAGAATTGCCACTTTTGGCAAAGAAAGACAAATTCTGTCCAGATCTCTGAGACATTTCTGTGAGTAATATAAATCTGGGGTAATGATACACAGGCCCTTCTCCCCAGTGGTTGAGGACAATCTTCACGAGATGAACTCCCCTGTATCCAGGTGAATGGCTCAGTGCCAACCATAGAAGCTTGTAGACTTGGGGAAAGTCTTATGGCAGAATATTATAAGACAAAGAGAAAGCACAGAAGGTGAGAAAGAGGTAACTGAGGTAGGCCTGAGTGTTCACAAAATAGTTTACTTTGGATCTGAGTAAAATTTTGGTGGCCCTGCTGGCTCAGATGGCAAAGAATCTGCCTGCAATGCAGAATTCTGGGATTGATCCCTCCACCAGGAAGATCCCCAGGAGAAGAGAATGGCAGCCCATTCTCTTGGGTTGGCAGTATTCTTTCCTGGAGTACTCCATGGACAGAGGAGCCTAGTGGGCTACAGTCCATGGAACTGCAAACTGAATGACTTTCACTCAGTAAAAACGTAAAATTACAGTTGAGCCCAGAGAAGGCAATGGCACCCCACTCCAGTACTCTTGCCTGGAAAATCCCATGGACGGAGAAGCCTGGTGGGCTGCAGTCCATGGGGTCGCAGAGAGTCGTGCACTACTGAGCGACTTCACTTTCACTTTTCACTTTCATGCATTGGAGAAGGAAATGGCAGCCCACTCCAGTGTTCTTGCCTAGAGAATCCCAGGGACGGGGGAGCCTGGTGGGCTGCCGTCTATGGGGTTGCAAGAGTCAGACACGACTGAAGTGACTTAGCAGCAGTAGCAGCACAGTTGAGCCAAGGGTTTGCTATATGTGTATCAAAGGCATCTGCTAAATGCCTCTGTGTGTGTGTGCGTGTGTGTGTGTGTGTGTGTGAGAATACTGGAGTGGGTAGCTGTACTCTTCCGCAAGGGATCAATCCAACCCAGGTCTCTCGCATTGCAGGCAGATTATTTACTGTCTGAGCCACCAGGATGTGTATATGCATGTACAGAAGCAAAAACAGTACCTAAACCATAATCTTTAACTTCCATTAACTCATAATACTGAGTTTCAAATTTATTTAGTAGTCCCTTCAATTTTGGATATAGGAAAAGATAGTTACTCATATGACATTTTATATAGCAGTTTTTCTTCACTCCTTCTCCCAACCACCACAAAAAAGTAATATTTACTACTGTAATATTACTAGCTTATTTTTGTAACATCCTTTCTGGTCACATGCAGCTGGGAGTGAAAAGTTCAGAAAAGAAGTGTAGCTAGAGGTCTAAAATTTACACATTCAACACAACCTCTGCTGCAGACAGAGAAAGGGGAAAAACAGAACTTGTGGCTGATTCTGTCTATTCTCATGTGAATTCTGGGAATATATAAAAAGAAAGATAAATCACCTAGATCACATATTCTCACTTCACCAGCAGCTAGGACCCAGTGGACAAGGAGGAATTCAAAAGATGTAATAATTCTTTTCTGCTACTTTTTATGAAAACATTCATTTAAATTTAGCCTTTTGATAGTCCTTCCTATTTTCTTAAGAGAAAACATGTTCAGATAGACCTTCATCATGAGAAACTATTAAAATACTACCTATGTAAAAACCATTATTCATTTTTGGGTGTCTTACTTCTTGGCCTTTTAAAATACAGCATGTGAAGTTATTTTAATAAATCACGTGCAATTCAGGATGATTAAAGGAACCTAAAATTCTTGAATAAAGAATGAAAAGATGGGCAATGCTGGCCATTTTAACTCAGATATTTTCATTTACAACTCATAAACAGAAAAGTGAGCCCATGTAAATTTTAAGATTCCAAGAGGACATCATTTAAACTGAGAAGTAGATCAAGGTCGATTAATCTACCACAGTAAATTAGGAAGCAACCTAAAATATTTGTAAGCAATTTAAAGGCAACAAAATGTATGTTTTCTTGAGCACTGGTTACACAGTAAATATTTGCTGAGTTATTGACTTAATGAACATAATGATGAATTAATAAGAACTAATTTCTAGACAGAGAAAGAATATACTGAAGGGAAAAAAAAGAGTGCACTCAGTGCTGGTCATACAAGCACAATTGGTTTCTCACTGGAGGAAATGAGTACCAACAACCATTAACTACTCGTATAATTTTTATAAAATGACAGTATGTTTATTAATGTAAAAGTAGGTACAGAATCAGGCTAGTAATATAGTAATAGGCATTCATACTTACACACTAAAATAATTTTAATAAAGTCTTATTACAGGAATATATTATTACTTTGTAATGAGGAGTGAATTTGGAAGTAACTGCAATATCAGTCCTCATCGTTTTCCATGTATCTGGGTGTTGTGCAACTCAGATACCCAGGTTTAACTGATGGCCAATTTTGAAAGCATATGATAGTCACTTTTGTCAAAAAGGGCAATTTTAGTTTGAAAACAAAACATTCCAAGAAGAAACACAGAAGGTAAGTGTATACAGAGATGTGCGACTTCAAGAGACAAAAGCAACCAAAATCACAGTGAAGAAGGCTCCATTTGCCTTTGTGCAGATGACAGCCATCCCTTGAATTTCAACAGGTGGCAAGAATGTTCCCATTGTGATATCAGCTATGTAACTGTATGGACATGAAGGGGATCAGAATACGCCACCCTGTGACATGATGCCTTGATATATTAAATATTTTAAGAAACCTCAGGTGCAGGAAGGACTGTCTGACCTTCTCTCCTGAAGTAGGTCATAAGGCCATCTTGTGAAAGGTGCCTATTCATTCCCAGAAGACAGAGAGATGATAGAAGAATCCAAAGAAGAAGCCTAAATTACTTCCAGTTTACCAACCTTCATTCAAACATTTTGTCCTCTCATGTTTTCCCACAGATTCCTATTCTTTATCAATCTTGGTAAAAACACTCAGGTTAAGGTCTTCATTTCCTTATGGAAGCTCAGTGAACTAAATAGTCCAAGTGTACAAATCATACAATTGTGATCGACAAGCTTGATATTTTGATCCCGATTTGTAAGATTGAAAAACCTCTATTCTTCCAAAAATTAGTTATAATTGAAAATGATATACTGATACTCAGAGTAAATCCATGAAATACAGAAAAGTCATGATTTTTAACACAAATGACTGCATAATCAGGATATACTTATGGTGGACTTGTCATGGCACATTTTTAATAAATGGTTTTTCAGGTAATAAAAAAACTTATTATTTGTTAATAAATGATTTGTCAGATAATAAAAAAACTACATTCTAACCAAAATGCTATATGTTTATATAATAGAATATAGAATGAAATGCAAATGTAAAATATAATTTCACTTGTGATGATTCCAAAAACCCTCAAAAATGTTTTTTTCCTGACACTGTTTAAAGCTAATGGTATTCTAATTAATTTACTGAAATAGTTGCAGTTTACTGAAATTGTACTATTACAGCAAAGTCTCTGAAGCATATGTTTTAAGACAGCACTGTTACATTCATAGCTGCAGCCAAATGGATCCTACCTTTAGTAACAGACAAGAAGGATAAAAAGAAGCAATAGCAATCTTTGCATATTCTTTATTTAAGAGCAACTCAACACTGCAAACCAAGTGTCATGTACAGCTAGTGTAGTGAATAACATTTTCCATTCAAATTATAACAGGCAAATAATATTGTTGACAGTCATGCTACCATATGTGTTTAATGAGCAAAGCAATCTCTGATATAAGAAGAGACTGTACTTTTTTTTAAAAAAGGATCTAATCATCTTAACCTCCAATTAAAAAAATTATATTAAAAAAATAAAAAAAATAAAAAGGATCTAATCAGGTCATTGAAATTAGGGAGTTGTCCCTTAGATTTAAGGCCCATGTGTGCTGCCTTTTATGGACAGACTGAAAAGTCTACAGAATTCATAATATACCACAAATCCTTTACAGATGTTGTGCCAAATTTTGATAAGTGTGCAAAATCATTATCATAATACAACTGAGAAACATAATTCCGCTGGATAAAATGTTAAATTGAGTGGAGTCATGTGATAACACATGGGAAACAGCCACAGTCAAATATAAAACCTTCCAAAATAAACATATTTTCAATCAACCTAGGGGGTGGGATGGGGAGGGAAATGAGAGGGAGCTTCAAAAGGGAGGGGATATAAGAAAGCCTTCCTCAGAAGAAAACAACAGAATGAGAAAGACTACAGAGCTCTTCAAGAAAACTAGAGATACCAAGGAAACAATTTCATGCAAAGATGGGCTCAGTAAAGGACAGAAATGATATGGACATAACAGAAGCAGAAGATATTAAGATGAGGTGGCAAGAATACACAGAAGAACTACACAAAGACCCAGATAATCATGATGGTGTGATCACTCACCTAGAGCCAGACCTCCAGTAGTGTGAAGTCAAGTGGGCCTTAGGAAGCATCACTATGAACAAAGCTAGTGGAGGTGTTGGAATTTCAGCTGAGCTATATCAGATCCTAAAAGATGATGCTGTGAAAGTGCTGCACTCAATATGCCATCCAATTTGGAAAACTCAGCAGTGGCCACAGGACTGGAAAAGGTCAGTTTTCATTCCAATCCCAAAGAAAGGCAATGCCAAAGAATGCTCAAACTACCACACAATTTTACTCATCTCACACTCTAGTAAAGTAATGCTCAAAATTATCTAAGCCAGGCTTCAGCAATACGGGAACCATGTACTTCCAGATGTTCAAGTTGGATTTAGAAAAGGCAGAGGAACCAGAGATCAAATTGCCAACATCCACTGGATCATCGAAAAAGCAAGAGGATTCCTGAAAAACATCTATTTCTGCTTTATTGACTATGTCATAGCGTTTGACTGTGTGGATCACAATAAACTGTGGAAAATTCTTCAACAGATGGGAATGTCAGACCATCTGATCTGCCTTTTGAGAAACCTGTATGCAGGTCAGGAAGCAACAGTTAGAACTGGACATGAAACAACAGACTGGTTCCAAATAGGAAAAGGAGTATGGCAAAGCTGTATACTGTCACCCTGCTTATTTAAGTTATATGCAGAGTACATCATAAGAAACACTGAGCGGGAGGAAGCACAAGCTGGTATCAAGATTGCTGGGAGAAATATCAATAACCTCAGATATGCAGATGATACCACCCTTATGGCAGAAAGTGAAGAACTAAAGAGCCTCTTCATGAAAGTGAAAGAGGAGAGTGAAAAAGTTGGCTTAAAACTCAACATTCAGAAAACTAAGATCATGGCATCTGGTCCCATCATTTCATGGCAAATAGATGGGGAAACAGTGGAAACAGAGACAGACTTTATTTTTTTGGGCTCCAAAATCACTGCAGATGATGATTGCAGCCATGAAATTAAAAGACGCTTACTCTTTGAAACGAAAGTTATGACCAACATAGACAGAATATTAAAAAGCAGAGGTATTACTTTGCCAACACAGGTCCATCTATTGTTACATTAAACGACCTATGTTTCCTGGGAGACTATATATCACCTTTCTATTTTCTCAGGTTCTTTTCTTAATATTGATTGGTGTCTGATTCAGTCTCAATTTCACCATTTTTATTAGAGGTGACTTTTTTCTCCCTTCTCATTGCCTCTTTAAAAATAGATAGGCCACCATTGCTTCTCTAGGGACTTTTGGCAAAATGAAAGTTTGGAAATAAGGATGGTGTGTCCTTTGCTTGCATTTGATCTCTTAGACTAAGGTCACCTGGTTGACAGATCTGGTATCCTAGGAAAACTTGTTCTCTCCCAGTACTTTAAAAATCACAAGTTTCAGTTGATTTTTAGTTCATTATTCCATTTGAAGTATCTTGTTGATTTTATAGGTCTAATGTGATTGAGGTGTTGATATCTTTGTAGGAAATACCAGAAATAATTCTGGATTATTATAATCCTGTTTCTTAAATGTTGCTATCACTAAGAGAATTTGTATTGATATTTCAGCTCAAGTATGTATCACCTTTGGCTTAATCAATGCATACCCTAAATAATACATAATGAGTTTGATAGTTGGTTTAAGATAAACTGAATTTTTTTCCTCTTTCCTTCTTGCTCTCTTTTCTTCCTAAATTAAAAAAAAAAAAAAAGTGAAAACATTAACTCAAGTTTTGGAGAAAAGTTACTTGTAGTTCTAACTTTCCAAAACAACTATTTTCATTTTTCATGTAATACTTTCTCTCTTTATCCATGGATGTAATGTTTCGTGTAATTAAAGAAATACTTTAAAATACAATTAAAATTATAAAGAAAATATGTAAATTTTAACATTAAAATAATAAGTCCTGGGCCAATAAAGTATATAATGCGGAGTGGAGGTGGGAGGAGGAGGACAGGATGAATATTAGGAATTTGAGCCATATTAGTTCCAGCTGGATTGTCTGATTTAAAAAATCAGACTGTTTAAATTATTAAAAAATGACATGTTCTAAGATATCTAAAATTTATCCTGTTATATGCCTTTGGATTTCTCAGTTTTGTGTGTGTGTGTGTGTAGAATTTTTTAAAAAAATATCTAGTATGCTTTTGACTTGTTTAAGATATGATAAAAGAAGAATGAGATTTAGACAGAGAGAAACATGCATGAGTTTCTTTTCCATCACTGACTGTGTGATCAGGACAACATTCTTCACCTTTCTGAGCTTCAGTAGGGATAAAAATTGTTGAATCAGAGAATAATTAAGATTAGACTCAAAAGGTAAATTTTGGATTTACATACCACACAAATATGTGTAATTGTGTAGAAACATGAATAACTATGAGGTTGGTACAAAAGTATTTGAGGTTTCTGACTGTGAATTTTAAATCATTGTAACTTGGCTCAAACACATCTTTGTTAATCAAAATAGGAACCATTATAGTCAACACATTTTGCCATTGAGAAATAAGTTTATTTTTGTAGCATAAAAATTCGTGCTTAAGGATTCAGCAAACTCTAGGAAAGCGTTTCTTTTGCCTCCTGCTGATTGTGGAAGCATTTTCTCTGCAAAAAGTTGTTGAGTTGCTTGAAGGAAGTAGCAGTCAGTTGGCAAGAGGTCAGGTGAATACGGCAGATGAGGCAAAACTTCATAGCCCAATTCATTTAACCTTTGAAGTGTTGATTGTGCGACCTGAGGTCAGGTACTGTCATGCAGAAGAATTGGGCCCATTCTTGATCAATGACAGCTGCAGACATTGCAGTTTTTGGCACATCTCATCGATCTGTTGACCATACTTTTCAGATGTAATGGTTTTGGCAGGATTCGGAAAGCTGTAGTGGATCAGACAGGCAGCAGACCACCGTGGCCGTGACCGTTTCTCGGTGCAAGTTTGTCTTTGGAAAATGGTTTGGAGCTTCTTCTTGGTCTAATCACTGAGCTGGTCATCGCTGGTTGTTGTATAAAATCCACTTTTCTTCACATCTCACAAACTGATTGAGAAATGGTTCGTTATTATTGCATAGGATAAGAGAAGACAATACTTAAAAACTTTTTTATTTGCAGTCAGCTCATGAGGCACCTACTTATCAAGCTTTTTCACCTGTCCAGCTTGTTTCAAATGCTAAACGACCGTAGAATGATCAACGTTGAATTTTTTGGCAATTTCTCATGTATTTGTAAGAGGATCCGCTTCAGTGATAGCTCTCAATTGGTCCTTGTCAACTTCCGATGACTGGCCACTATACTTCTTATCTTCAAGGCTCTCATCTCCTTTGCAAAACTTCTTGAACCACTGCTGCACTGTATGTTCATTAGCAGTTCATGGTCCAAATGTATTGTTGATGTTGCGCGTTGTCTCTGCTGCTTTATGACCCATTTTGAACTGGATTAAAAAAAAAATATCACTCATGTCTGCTTTTTATCTAACACCATTTCTATAGTCTAAAATAAATTTAAAATAAACAATGGCAAACATGCCTTTAGCAAAAAAAAAACATAAAGCAAGAAATGTTCATTAAAATGATATATAACATAGCCACATTTATTTAAGAATGTATTTCAATATCAAACGGCAAAATTCAACAATACAAAACGGCAATGACTTTTTGTTGTTATTTAGTCGTTTAGCCATGTCAGAGTCTTCACAACACCACAGGCTGCAACATGCCGGGCTCCCCTGTCCTTCAGCTTCTCCCAGAGCTTACTCAAACTTGTGTCCATTGAGTCAGTGATGCCATCTAACCATCTCATCCTCTGTTGTCCCCTTCTCCTCCTGCCTTCAGTCTTTCCCAGCATCAGCCTCTTTTTTCTAATGAGTCAGCTCTTCCCATCAGGTGGCCAAAGTACTGGAGCTTCAGCTTCAGCGTCAGTCCTTCCTATGAATATTCAGGATTGATTTCCTTTAGACTTGACTGGTTTGATCTCCTTGTAGTCCAAGGGACTCTCAAAAGTCTCTAACACCACAGTTCAAAAGCATCAGTCCTTTCATGCTCAGCCTTCTTTATGGTCCACCTCTCAATCCATTCATGATTGCTGTTGTTTAGTGGCTCAGTCGTGTCCAACTCTTTGCAGCCTCATGGACTGTAGCCCGCCAGGCTCCCCCATCCACAGGACTCTGCCGGCAAGAACACCGGAGTGGGTTCCCATTACATCCATGCATGACTGCTAGAAAAATCGTAGCTTTGACTGGATGGACCTTTGTCGGCAAAGTAATATCTCTGCTTTTTAATATGCTTTCTATGTTTGTCATAGTTTTTCTTCCAAGGAGCAAGCCCCTTTTAATTTCATGGCTGCAATCACCATCTGCAGTGATTTTGGAGCCCCCCAAAATAAAGTCTCTCACTTTATTCTTTTGCTTTTTCTGTGTTCCAGCAGATGTTGGCAATTTGATCTTTGGTTCTGTGTTTCCATTGTTTCCCCGTCTATTTGCCATGAAGTGATGGGACTGGGTGCCATGATCTTCGTTTCTTGAATGTTGAGTTTTAAGTCAGCTTTTTCATGCTCCTCTTTCACTTTCTTCAAGAGGCTCTTTAGTTCCTCTTTGCTTTCTGCCATAAGGGTGATGTTATCTGCATATCTGAGGTTGTTGATATTTATTCCATCAGTCTTGATTCCAGCTTGTGCTTCATCCAGTCCAGCATTTTGCATGTTGTACTCTGCATATAATTTAAATAAGCAGGTTGACAGTATATAGCCTTGACGTTCTCCTTTCCCAATTTGGAACCAGTCCATTGTTCCATGTCCGGTTCTAACTGTTGCTTCTTGTCCTGCATACAGATTTCTCAGGAAGAAGGAAGGTAATCTGGTATTCCCATCTCATGAAGAAGTTTCCACAGTTTGTTATGATCCACACAATCAAAGGCTTTAGCATAGTTAATGAAACAGAGGTAGATGTTTTTCTGGAATTCTTTTGCTTTTTCTGTATTCCAACAGATGTTGGCAATTTGATCTTTGGTTCTGTTTTGCATTAACCTAACAACATGTATAGCTTACTTTTTCCACTATGATTATCATTTGTGAGATTGAATGTGTCCTTTTGTGTAAATTTTGATGACTGGGTACATTGGATAGATTATGTGTAAATTCTAAGATCTCATGAGGAAACTTGGCTTGTCCAAGGTCACGTGCTGGTGGATGGCAAGGTAGTATTGATGTATTTTGTTTTCTGTTTGAGTGTCCTCTTTGATAGATCACACCATAGCCATTTATCAGTATGTTGACACCTTAGAACAGCATTAATACATTTCTTTTTCCTGTACCACAGATCACATCAACATCATAACATAACTTGTTTCTGATTATAAAAAATAACACTTGGAAAATAAGAAAGAAGAAAATGTAAAACACAGGTTATTATATTCCTCTCATGGAAATAACCACTTATATTTATTGTGTTACATCTTAATTTCTTTTTTCTCACTGTAGACCGTGGCGTACAGCTACTTTCCTTGTGCCCATCTTACCACTTTTCTTACATTTTAGCATATATGTATAATAAAGCAGCAGCTTAAGAATGATTAACTTCCTACAGAAAGATGAAGATGCTTTTAACTGTATCTTTTACAACTAAAGAGTTCACATGCAAAAGAAACAGGCATTGGTCCTACTCCTGATTTTCTTAGGATACAATGCTTATGGTGTCCTCAAGTGTGACAGGTGGGGAGAGAGCAGACTCTGAAATCAGGCCTGCATGAGTGAATCCTGGTCCCATCACCCACTAGCTGTGTGATTTTGGACCATCACTTAAACTTTCTGACCTTTGGTTTCCTCAGCTTTAATGGGTCTGCCTTTCAGGCCTGCTATAGGTTAGAGACTGGAAAAGGCAATGGCACCCCACTCCAGTACTCTTGCCTGGAAAATCCCATGTACAAAGGAGCCTGGTGGGCTGCAGTCCATGGGGTCGCGAAGAGTCGGGCATGACTGAGCGACTTCACTTTCACTTTTCACTTTCATGCATTGGAGAAGGAAGTGGCAACCCACTCCAGTGTTCTTGCCTGGAGAATCCCAGGGACGGGGAAGCCTGGTGGGCTGCCGTCTATGGGGTCGCACAGAGTCAGACATGACTGAAGCGACTTAGCAGCAGCAGCAGCACAGGTTAGAGACAACAGCCAACAGGAGAGTGCCCGGCCCTCTGAATGGGTGGGCACGGGCGAGGCACACTCAGAAGCTTCTAAGGCTTCAAACCTGTCCAAATTCAGCGTAAATATAGAGAGCACACTCTCACCATAGCTGACTCTGTTCTGTTCTAAAACAGTTTATTTGTGTAATTCACCATTTCCCTTTACTCCTGCAAATATAATTACTGGCAAAAGAGGAGTGGAAAATGATGAAAAGTGAAAGTGGCGTGAAGATGTTCTCTGATTGGCAGGAGCCTTAACTCTGAGCTACAGCAGCCCCAGTCCAAGTGGCAGTGTTCCCTTCATCTTGGGACACCCTTACAGGATGAGCCGGGTTAAGTTTTGCAGATTAGTCCCCAAGGGACATTCCCGCTCCAAGGCAGTTACTTGTTGAGGCAAGAGATCCAATTTAGAGAAAGCAAAGACCCTTTCAAGAAACTTAAAAAAATTTCAGGATAAAAATAGCTTCAGTAATGACCTATTGTGGGTGATGGGCCAGGGGGTATAGATTCTGAAAACTTAAGTTGTTTATTGAATATACAATAAAAGTGAAAAATTGCTATTGCTTTTAGCCAGCAAAAAGTCAATACCTGGGTGTGTCTGAGGAAAAATAACACTAATCTTTATTCCCACACTAGCTGCAGAATTAGAGAAATCCACAGGCTGTGGTTTCCGTGTCTAATTAGGATCAATCCAAGATGTAGACACATCCCAGATAAGAATGCAAGGAGGGTGGTGGTGACATGTTGTAAGAGGTACAAGTATGGAGTGAAGCAAGTAGTTAATTCTCATAAGGGAAAAAGGAGGACGTCCCCAAGGAAGTGATACCCAAGTGGATCTTGCAGGATGAACAGGAGTTCACCAGGAAAGATAACAACCTTCCAGGTTCAGAAGACTGTATGAGCAAGACACAGGGTGTGTAGTGTAAATCAGTTCAGGGAATGAAAAGGAACAGTGTGGTTTGTGGGGCCTAAGGAGGGTGGAGGAGGGGTTGAGCTGCAAGCCGCTGCACTAGTATGACATTGGGCTTTTACCAGAGACAGCAAGATTTTTACTTCCCGTGAAATATTGGGAATGTTATATGATTAGTAAAAGTGGAAAGAATAACACAGCCATTAAATATAAAACAATAATTTTAAAACACAGAAAAGGCACTCAGCTTGCTGAAATTAAGCCATTTTTTAGGAAAGTGGACAATGTCATATTCCAGTCCTGCTAGTAGACAGATGCTTCAGAGAAGAGTTAACTCCCCACCACACATCAACAGTGCATCAGCCTAATAACCTCTGGACCATATAGCTAAACTATCTGCTGTGACTTGTCACATAAAGCATTAAACCCTGTATACCCTCAACCATGGATGCTCTTTCAATTTCCAGAATTCACCATTGGTTTCATTAAAGGTAGCTTTACAGAGAGAGGTTTAGAAAAAGGCAAATAGATACATATATATGTGTGTTTCTGTGTGTATAAAGAGAAATATATTTCTTTAATATACATATATGTTTCTCTTTAAAAATTAAGACAGTGATAAGAGACACTTAGGTTAGGGGCTCAGGCAGGAAATACTTGAGTAAATAGAAGAGTTGATAAGAGTAAGACTCACATTGTTGTTCCTGTATTTCTCCTAATGCTTTCCTGATTTTCCCTTTGCTTAAGCACTAGATAGGGGTCCCAGATTCAAGGACCTTAGAGAACACCTTCTGATTCTGAAGTTAGGAAACCAGGATCCAGAGCCAGCCATAGCATTTTCTAAACATCTGCCTCATTTCAGACAAGTCTCTGCTTTTCTAGCCCTCAGTTCCCTCATGTCACTGTGGGAGGAATTTCGAGTAGGTTCCACAGGGAGTAGCAAAGCTGCTCTATGGGCCTCTGTGGCAGATTAAGTGAGGCTTCCTGCCGACCTTTCCCCTTCCAACAAAGAAGTTTTGCTCTTGTTTGCATTATGAACAAGGCTTTTACAAGCTTTTTTAATAAAAGGATTCTGTCATGTTTTAAGTGTTTGAAAAAAGCAGAACTGGATATTTCATAAGGCATATCCAGGTCAGAAACAATTTCTACATCTGGAAGATGGGATAACAATTGTTCCACATCATAACTTCTGGGGTTGAACAAAATACTGCATGTGAGACAGGACATAGAACAAAGGAAGCATCAGTGTGTTATCTATTAGCACCCCCTGCATAGATCCCTCACAAATAAAACTGCATTTCATATGACTCTTCACGTTGGAGTATGAGATGTTGACCTGAAAAAAAATTGCCTTATCCATTTGTTTTATATCAGAAGCACTATAAGAATGCCTTGTTCATGTTCTCTGAATTTTTAGTATAACCGTTTTATTTCTGTTTCTTGTACATCGCTCTTTCTCTCCCGCAGCAGACAGTTTTGTCCTTATATCGGATTTTTGAAATACTTCTGGCCAAATGGAATGATGAAGTTGCACAAATCTGTGTGTTTCAGGCTCTCCAGCTTGTGGGAAAATGACATCAGCGTACACTCCCTCACCCTGCCCTCTACAACCTGCCTGGAGCTGCTGTTGATACTGTCGAAGAGTAATGCCACACTGCCTCCTTCCCTCCGCTGTATGAATTCTTTCCAGGTAAGGACTGCTTCCTTGAGGGTGTCATTTCTCAGTTTGACTTGCCATTGTGTTTTAAGGATCCTGACTTTCATAGGAGCAGCCCATGGAAAGCTACATTTTCACATGATCATAAACATAATGCAAGTATTGCCTTCTCTGACTCATTCTAAGTAAATGGACAAATGGAGCCTCTAAACTGATAAGGTGATTGTCGAGTAGTGGCCAAACACATATCTCCCTAACCCCAGGATTGGTTCTCTTTATCTCCATCTTTCCTGCCTCCAAGAGAAAAGGCAAGAACATTCAGCAAAGACACTTGTGAATGCTACTTCCCTTTTCCTAGCTTTGCCCTAGAACAAGGATTTTCAGCCATCATTAGTGTCATCTGCTTTTAGCTTGCAGTCACGTTGCTGAATAGAGGATTAGCGGTGATGGTGTTCTACCCACTCTCTTTTCCCCTGTCCCATTCCTTCCCTCCTCTGAGATTTATCTGTGCTCCTGGTATTGGATGTGGTCAAACAGAACATCCCATGTAGACTGACCCCTTGGAAGACCCCCTCCCTGGTAGGCAGCTAGTTGTCACCAAGGTGGTGATGAGAATTCAGATGTTGACTAGTTTTTTCAGGTGTGACCCTGTAGCTACCAAATGTTATCGAGCTTATCTCTAACTCTCAGCAATGGAAAAATATTCCTGAGCCCTCTAATGCTAGTGAGCAGGCCACATGCATTGCTGAGAAATGAGTGAATCTGGGTGGTGGTTTCTACTTGTGAAGAGTTGCTGATGGCCTAAGATAACTTCTGAATCAGAGAATATTGCTTGGTGCATCTCTGTGTTAAAACAAGATGTGGATTTTCCTGTGAATTACAGCTCAGGAATTTAGTTAAAAATAATAATAACTGTTCCATAATAATTTGCAACTATATTCTCTTGGAATTCTGTTACATTGATTGTCTTTGTGATTGTCTTCCTGATAACACATTTTAGACTTTGGCATACCTGTTTGTATTTATCATTACTCAACTGTTAATTCCAAGTTTTTGGATTCAAGGACCATAGAAAACAGATTCCGATTTTGTAGGAGAGGAAACTGAGATACAGAGAGATGGAGTCCATTGGCCAGAGAACAGCCAGCATATTAGAGACAGAGCTGGACTTGCCAGGCTTGTGTTGTGGTAACTGAGTGGTCTCATCTACCTTGGAATGCCCACCACACCCCTTGGAGTGTTAGTCACTCGGTCATGTTCGACTCTTTGTGACCCCATGGACTGTGGCCCGCCAGGCTCCTCTGTCCATGAGAATCTCTGGGCAAGAATACTGGAGTGGGTTGCCGTTCCCTTCTCTAGGAGATCTTCCCAACCCAGGGATCAAACTGGGGCTTCCCACATTGCAGGCAAATTCTTTACTGACTGAGCCACCAGGGAAGACCTAATTATGTACTAATTTATGTATAATTTATGTACACTCCTTTTATGTACTGATGTACTAATTTATAATTAATTAGTACTAGTTTATAATTATTTATTAGTATACTTCCCTGCGAGGCTTCCCAGGTGGTGCTGGTGGTAAAGAATCCACCTGCCAACACAGGAGACTTAAGAGATGTGGGTCAGATCCTGGGTTGGGTAGATCCCTTGGAGGAGAAAATGGCACCCCACACCAATATTCTTGCTTAGAAAATCCCATGGACAGAGGAGCCTGGTGGGCTACAGTCCATGGGATCACAGAGTCGGACACGACTGAAGCAACTTAGCACACGTGCACACATACTGCCCTGAACCAGTCTGATTTGAAATTCTATGTATCAATCCATATTTCTTCTAAGTTTTGCTCCTTGGATTGAACACTGAATAACACAGAAGTTTGCCCACAAACTTTTATGGGAGATGCAGGGAACTTAATAGTGGTTATCTTTGGAGAGCGAGGCTGGAAGACAATTATGTTTTATCTCACTCCCTCCTACACTGTTGGTTGTTTTTATATGACAGGTGAGTGGGGAGCAAAAGAGATGACTCGGACTTGAAGGATTTTACAGCCTATTGGGGAGACAGAACAGTCATCCATGGGTGATATAAATTGAGAGTCGTTTTATTACAAAGTATCCTCCACACAAGTCTTAAAGAGATTAAAGGTAAAAGAGTAATCTAAGCCAGGCATGGGGGATTTGAGAGGAGGCCCAATTGTATATCTTCTACAGGAGATGGAGGAAACCCAGCTCCCTTTGAGGATCTCACCTTGAGCACACAAACACACACAGGCACAAAAGCCTGGCCCACCCTAGGTACCATCAGCATTCGCTCCTGGCACCTTTCATCACAGGATCTCTCGCCATCAGGATGTTAACTACTGACTGTTAGTGACTGTTAGTAACCCCTTGTTAGTGACTGATTTCAGACCATTTGCTGAATACAATTGTCAGAAGCACACACGCTTTTCCAGTTTCAGCGGTACAGAGAAGCTGAGCACAGGTTCATGAACAGTGTCTGCTAAAGAAATGTCCCTGCTGCTACCCCTGGAAAGACGCACCAGGAACACTGCAGTAATCAACTTCCCACGCAGATCTTCACTCCAAAATACAGGATCAGTGAACAGGGTAGGATGTCTGTCAAGATTAGAAAGGGATGCTCTGCTTTTTCATCTCAAAACACCTACCTCATCATTTATTACAATGGCGAGGAACAGGGCTGCTAATGTTGCCTGCATTGAGAATTTATCTTTTCACTTGGAAACTCACTTTAGCACACTTTTTTTTAAAGACCTGTATTGGCAAGAGCTATAAAGTAGTACGATGACACTTGTTAAGATGCCATCATTACATTTTCAGTTCTCTAACTTACCAGGCCGAGGAAGTTGCTGTGAGCAATCCTGCTTTTTCTGTAAAAATGTTATTCATTCAGACTGCACTGCTGCCTGAGCTCTTCTCACTAGCAAATCCCAGAAGGACTGACTGATTAATTAGACCTAATAATGTATCTGAAATTCTGACTTCTTAAGTTCTTAAATTACAGTGTAATTCCCAGCCTTACAGGGATATCATTGGGCAGTTTTGTTATAATTTTCACTTCAGCCCTGGTCCAGTATCTTAATGTCCCTGGTATGATGACGAGCAAACAGAATGTAGGATTTGGTTGAGAATCATTGATGTATTGCTAAGCACATATTATAGTTGTATTGTTTGGGAACACATGCCCCAAGAAGAAGGATGGATTTACCATGTCAGTCTTTGCTTTCAGTTGATTCCTATCACAATGAGAACAAAATTCAGGCTCCTTAATGCAGACCTCCGTGGGCCAGCAACATCTATCCTGGGTCTCATCTACTCACTCCCTCTCGCTCTGTTCTAGCCACACTGGCCTTATTTCCTGCTCCCTTTCCTGATCTGGTCCTGCCCTCTGGGTCTGTGCACTGGCTGTTCTCTGTACTTGCAGGAGAACACTCTGGACCAGACCTTTGCAAGCCTGGATCCCCTTGCTTTTCAGATCTCACTTCATCTGTCAGTCTCTCCCATCAGGAAGCTTCCATAAGCCTCTTTTCCTTCTCTGTCAGAGGGCAGACAGAATGAAAACCACTGTCACACAAAACTATCCAAACTGATCACATGGACCACAGCCTTGTCTAACTCAGTGAAACTATGAGCCATGCCGTGTAGGGCCACCCAAGAAGGTCATTGTGGAAAGTTCTCACAAAACGTGGTCCACTGGAGAAGGGAGTGGCAAACCACTTCAGTATTCTTGCCTTGAGAACCCCATGAACAGTAAGAAAAGGTAAAAAGATAGAACACTGAAAGATGACCTCCCCAGGTCAGTACGTACCCAATATGCTACTGGAAATCAGTGGAGAAATAACTCCAGAAAGAATGAAGAGACGGAGCCAAAGCAGAAACAACAACCAGCTGTGGATGTGACTGGTCATGGAAGTAAAGTCCGATGCTGTAAAGAGCAATATTGCTTAGGAACCTGGAATATTAGGTCCATGAATCAAGGCAAATTGGAAGTGGTCAAACAGGAGATGGCAGGAGTGAACATAGACATTTAAGGAATCAGTGAACTAAAATGGACTGGAATGGGTGAATTTAACTCAGATGACCATTATATCTACTATTGTGGGCAAGAATCCCTTAGAAGAAATGGAGTAGCCATCATGGTCAACAAAAGAGTCTGAAATGCAGTAGTTGACTGTAGTCTCAAAAACGATAGAATGATCTCTTTTCGTTTCCAAGGCAAACCATTCAATATCACAATAATCCAAGTCTATGCCCCAACCAGTAATGTTGAAGAAGCTGAAGTTGAACAGTTCTATGAAGACCTATAAGACCTTCTAGAACTAACACCCAAAAAAGATGTCCTTTTCATTATAGGGGACTAGAATGCAAAAGTAGGAAGTCAAGAGCTACCTGGAGTAACAGGCAAATTTGGCCTTGGAGTACAAAACAGAGCAGGGCAAAGGTTAACAGAGTTTTGCCAAGAGAATGCACTGGTCATAGCAAACACCCTCTTCCAACAACACAAAAGAAGACTCTACACATGGACATCACCAGATGGTCAATACCGAAATCAGATTGATTACATTCTTTGCAGCCAAAGATGGAGAAACTCTATATAGTCAGCAAAAACCAAAAACAAGACCAGGAGTGGGCTCAGATCATGAACTCCTTGTTGCCAAATATTGGCAACAATATTTGACTAAATTGAAGAAAGTAAAGAAAACCACCAGATCATTCAGGTATGACCTAAATCAAATCCCTTATGATTATAGAGTAGAAGTGACAAATAGATTCTAAAGATTAGATCTGATAGAGTGCTTGAAGAACTGTGGATAGAGGTTTGTGACATTGTACAGGAGGCAATGATTAAGACCATCCCAAAGAAAAAAGAAATGCAAAAAGGCAAAATGGTTGTCTGAGGAGGCCTTACAAATAGCTGAGAAAAGAAGAGAAGCTAAAGGCAAAGGAGAAAGGGAAAGATATACCCATTTGAATGCAGAGTTCCAAAGAATAGCAAGGAGAGATAAGAAAGCCTTCCTCAGCTATCAATGCAAAGAAATAGAGGAAAACAATAGAATAGGAAAGACTAGAGATCTCTTCAAGAAAATTAGAGATATCAAGGGAACATTTCATGCAAAGATGGACACAACAAAGAAGAGAAATGCTATGGATCTAACAGAAGCAGAGGATATTAAGAGAGAGGTGGCAAGAATACACAGAAGAACTATACAAAATAGATCTTCATGACTCATATAACCACAATGCTGTGGTCACTCACCTAGAGCCACACATCCTGGAATGAGAAGTCCAGTGAGTCTCAGGAAATATCACTATGAACAAAGCTGGTAAAGGTGATGGAATTCCAGTTGAGCGCTTCCAAATCCTAAAAGATGATGCTGTGAAAGTGCTGCACTCAATATGCCAGCAAATTTGGGAAACTCAGCAGTGGATACAGGACTGGAAAAGGTCAGTTTTCATTCCAATCCCAAAGAAAGGCAATGCCAAAGAATGTTCAAACTACCATACAATTACACTCATCTCATATGCTAGCAAAGTAATGCTCAGAGTTCTCCAAGCCAGGCTTCAATAGTACGTGAACCATGAACTTCCAGAAGTTCAAACTGGATTTAGAAAAGGCAGAGGAACCAGAGATCAAACTACCAACATCCGTTAGATCATTGAAAAAGCAAGAGAGTTACAGAAAAACACCTACTTCTGCTCTTTGACTATGCTAAAGCTTTTGACTGTGTGGATCAGAAGAAACTGTGGGAAATTTTTCAAGAGATGGGAATACCAGACCACCTCACCTGCCTCCTAAGAAATCTGTATGCAGGTGAAGAAGCAACTGGACATGGAAAAACAGACTGGTTTAAAATCGGGAAAGGAATAAGTCAAGGCTGCATTTTGTCACCCTACTTATTTAACTTATATGCAGTGTACATCATGCAAAATGCCAGGCTGGATGAAGCACAAGCTGGAATTGAGATTGCTGGGAAAGATATCAATAACCTCACACATGCAGAAGACACCACTCTTATGGCAGAAAGTGAAGAAGAACTAAAGAGCCTCTGGATGAAAGGTAAAGAGGAGAGTGAAAAAGTTGGCTTAAAGCTCAACATTCAAAGAACATGACATCCGGTCCCATCACTTCAAATAGATGAGGAAACAATGGAAACAGTGGCTGACTTTACTTTTTTGGGCTCCAAAATCACTGCAGATGGTGACTTCAGCCATGAAATTAAAAGATGCTAGCTCCTTGGAAGAAAAGCTGTGATCTACCTAGATAGCATATTCAAAAGCAGAGACATTACTTTGTTGACTAAAGTCCGTCTAGTCAATGCTATGCTATTCCAGTAGTCATGTTTGGATGTGAGAGTTGGACCATAAGGAAAGCTGAGCACAGAATTGATGCTTTTGAACTGTGGTGTTGGAGAACACTCTTGAGAGTCCCTTGGACTGCAAGGAGATCCAACCAGTCAATTCTAAAGAAAATCAGTCCTGAATATTCATTGGAAGGACTGATGCTGAAGGTGAAAATCCAATCCTTTGGCCAGCTAGTATGAAGAACTGACTCACTGGAAATGGCCCTGATGCTGGGAAAGGTTGAAGGTGGGAGGAGAATGGGACAATGGAGGGTGAGATGGTTGGATAGCATCACTGACTCAATGGACATGAGTTTGAATAAACTCTGGGAGTTGGTGATGAACAGGGAAATCTGGCATGCTGCAGTCCATGGGTTTGCAAGAGTCAGACACAACTGAGTGACTGAACTGAACTGAACTGGTCTGTCCCATCCCATAAGAGACCCAACCTAAGCCCACCCCATCCGCCCACTGAATTCCCATCTCCTCGTCACTCTTATTGTATAACCTCACTTTGTTTAATTTTCTTCATGGCCCTTTTCACTGTTTGGTGTGCTTTTTGGTTTGTTTGCTTCTTTTCTCCTTTACTAAAATACGTGTCGAATGGGAACAGGGAGAATGTTTCGGCTCATCGTTGCATCAACAGAACTTAGAAGTTTGCTTGTATGTAGGAGGAGATCCATCCAGTCCAGTAAGGAGATCAGCCCTGGGATTTCTTTGGAAGGAATGATGCTGAAGCTGAAGCTCCAGTACTTTGGCCACCTCATGCAAAGAGTTGACTCATTGGAAAAGACTCTGATGCTGGGAGGGACTGGGGGCAGGAGGAGAAGGGGACGACAGAGGATGAGATGGCTGGATGGCATCACTGACTCGATGGACGTGAGTCTGAGTGAACTCCAGGAGTTGGTGATGGACAGGGAGGCCTGGCGTGCTGTGATTCATGGGGTCACAGAGTCTGACACGACTGAGCGACTGAACTGAACTGAGGAAGCATTGGCTTGCTAGAGATGAGTGGATAGATTCACAAATAAAATTCAAAGCAGTGTAGCCATCTGACATTCTAGAAAATTCCAAAAGACTGAACTAGGAGAAAGCAGAGGTGTGGACAGGACACCCTCGGGGCAGAAGCAGCAGCTTTTCCCCTGCTGGGACAGGGTGGACTCCAGAGGTAAGGTCCAAATTTGAGATAGGTCAACAAGATTGAGCACAGACGGGTATCTGAAATTACAGCCTGGAGCTCTGTACAAATGAGGAAGATGCGAAGAAAAGTTTGGCCCTTAGGAGGAGCATGCAATATCCAAGATAAGCAGAGTAGATGACCAGTGGACAGGTCCAGGCGCCTTCTGGGCCCTGGAGACCACAAGAGGGAGAAAATCGGAGCAATACTTTGTTGCAGAAACCGAGCTGAGGGGGCTGAAGCGACTGTGGAGCAGGTAGGTGGTAGCTGCTGCCACTGTAACTGCTGTCAGTTTGATTCCCTGCAGAGTGTTTCAGAGCTCTGGGGGGAGGTGACAGAATGCAGTTTCCACATTCATCTTGCAGAGCTGCAACTGGTTCCTTAACCTGAAGTCTTGCCATGGCAACTTAAAATCTGAACAAGGTCTCTGGAAGGTAGAACCGTAGAGTACCCAGGTTGGATCCAGTACTGGGCAGGGGCCATTGGGTTTAATGGTTCTGTGCCTCTTTTTTAGAATCTTGGACTATTGTAGCTGGAAGGATCAACTAGTCCAGTGACCTTGTGTTTATAAATAAAAAACAAGAAGGGGAAGTTGACACTGGATACTGAAACTCTGATTCCTCTGCTAGACTTTTTGTGCTACAAGTGATTTTACCTATTCTGTTTCCCTATCCCATGGGACACAGGTTGCTTAAGATATAAGCAAGTGTCATAGAAAACAGATAGTTAATCATCAGATAATAAGCAGGCAAATTACAATAGCTAATATTTATTCAGTGCTTTCTGTATTCTAGACCCTGTTCTCAGTGATATGTACTTTTTAGCTCATTTCATTTTCATGAAAAACAGCATGAGGAAGATATATTATTATTCCCATTTCACAGGCATGGAAACTGAGCCAGAGAGAATAACTTGCCCACACTCATACAGCTGGTGAGTGGAAGAACATACGGTTCAAAGCCTGTCTGTAGACACCCATACCTCCCATTCTTAACTGCTAGATAATGTTGCCTGTTAAAAGAAGTTTGGTTAAATAAACTAAGATTTTTTTTTTAACTTCAAGATTTTTCAGGGCCTTTTCATGTGTATAAGGGGCAATATGACCCTTCTAGCTGAAGAATGTAGTAAATATTTTTGAAATGTGATACCGGGAAGACTGTCCAGAGCATTTCATAGGATTAATACTCTGAAAACACAAATGGGGAAACAGTGTCCTGCCCGATCTTGAAAGATTTGGATGACCATGACCACACAGCACTCACATGCGCTTCATAGCCTTGTTTATCTCTGAAAGAAGTAGTGCTGCAGATTTAGCAATGGGTTGTAATAAGGCCAATGTCTCTCCCTTTAGTGACTAGATGGCTCTTCTCCTGATCAGGGCCACCTTGCTCAGAAAGACAGAAATAAGATGTTCCTTCAGCACCTGACGGGCACACAGGACCAGTCCAGAGCCCCAGCAGGCCCCTGGCTGAGCATTGCTTTCTGGGTCTGCACCTGATGCCCACTCTATTCAGCATTGCTGAGTATTGACAGTAATGTGGCAAAGACTTCCAGTAATAGAGGGAGCCATCTGGCTGAAGCTTCCCAAGTAATTTGGTGGTAAAAGAACCTGCCTGCCAATGCAGGAGATATGGGTTCAGTCCTTGGGTCGGGAAGATCCCTTGGAGGAGGAAATGGCAACCCACTCCAGTATTCTTGCCTAAAAAGTCCCATGGAGAGAGGAGCCTGGCAGGCTACAGTCTGTGGGGTCATAAAGAGTCAGACATGCCTGAGAGACTAAGCACACACATCTGGCTAAACTGTCTCTCTCCTAACTGATGGGTTAACTCACACTGAGAATTCCCAAGGGGAGTCTATTGAAAGCTTATACCCAACTGAGATGGTAGGAACGTTCCATGGCCTTGAGTGCCAAGTTGAAGAAACCCCTTCTTTTCACTCTAGCACCTGACCTCTCTCCAGCTCCACCCACTGCTCCAGACCATCTAATCTGTGTGAATGAGGTTTTCAAGGGAATTGAGGCTTCTTTTTCTTCCTCAGATAAATTGCTGTATTCTACAATCGTGAAGTTGCTCAGTCATGTCCAACTCTTTGTGACCCCATGGACTGTAGCCTACCAGGCTCTCCATCCATGGAATTTTCTAGGCAAGAGTACTGGAGTGGGTTGCCATTGATTTCAAGTATTTTCACAAACATTATCCTTTTTAAAATCCTCACAACAACTCCCATATCAAGGAGGCAGAAGGTAAGCAGGATAGGCAAGATCATGACAGCTGTAAATACAGGGCTGTGCTTCACACATAGCTCTTCTGGTTCTGAAGCTATTATGTATTCCATCCCATGGCAGTTACCTCAGAGAAAGTAGCAAATGCTCCCCTTTAATGGTCTTGGGTCTCCTACATCTTATTTTTACCATATGGCAACAGTATCTTTTATTAATATCATCCTTTAGAGAATCACAGCCTTCAGCTATGGGAGTATTCTGAGCTGTATGGATCCTGGCAAATATGTTGAAATTCATCAAACTATAGTTTTATGTATATACTATGTGGTTGCATAAGGCGGTGAAATTATGTAGAAGAGAAGAAAAAATAGCTTTTAATAGAGTGTGTCTGTTACCACTTGATAAGCTTTGTCAAGGGTGTTTCCTCAGCTCTTGATGGGTTTGAAATCATACACTCTTCAGTGGTGAAAGGTGAAGGTAATTAAGCACCTTAACCAAGGGTCTCCTATACTATTCCAGAGCAGGAAATTCTCAGTTCATTATCTTACTTGTATGTAGTTTGGTTTTAACTTTAAGAAACCCAGTAATACTTAAATGTCACCCTTTCCGTAATATAAAAACCATATACAGTTGACCCTTGAAAAATGTGGGATTGATCCACACAATTTTTCTTATACACAGTATATTTCAGTGGTAAATACCACAGCACTATGCAATCTGAGGTTGGTCAAATGCACTGATGGGAGAGGAGCTGTGGATACAGAGGGCCAGCTGAAAGTTATACACAAATTAACCCCCACATTGTTCAAGGGTCGACTTTATTCAACTTCTCAACTGTTCAGAAATTAATAATTTTACATTACCATCTGGCTACTTTTTCAGTACCTGTTTTAATATCTATATCAGAACAGAGGACGAAAACAAAATAACACATAAAAATTTGGTTTAGTAGGAAAGTTTGAAGTTGTGGTTTAAACTTAGGAACTTTTTTTAGATATACGCAGTCTCCAAGGACTCCAACAAATGGGAAGGCAGAGGCCCGAGAACTTTACAGATGAGTCGCAACAAAGGGTTACCAAGAAGAGAAAGAGAAGTTTCTGACTATACTGCTTTCTTCTTGTCTGCTTTAGACACTGCACGACATAAATGGCCTTGTCTGTCATATGCCATGTTCACATCTAGGTAAATTATAGCTATTAATATCTTTTAAGATAATGTTTTATTAAATGATTATAAAAAGATAATCACCTTGATGATTAAAAAAGAAATTGGAAAATGCCAAAAAACATAAACGGAATTAAAATCACCGGGCATCACCAGTACTGACAAGGTAATTCTTGTTCATGTCTCTCTCTATATATATCTTTATATACAGAGAGAAAATATATTTTAATATAAAGTTGGCCTCACTGGAGATGCTGGGACTCTGTTACTGGCAGTTTCCTGCTTTTTCCACTGTCATCACTGGCATGAAGACAGCCTTCTTGGAGACTGTCAAGGACTCTTGGGGGCTTTATAAACAAGGGTCCTGTCATTAGGTAGGAATGGAGGGGAGAGAGGCTGGAAGCCACCCCAGATATCCAAAGGTTGCTGCAGATGGAGTCAGGAGGCAGGCAGACCCTCATCAAGACGGCAGCCACTTGCAGGATGAAAGTTCCTCTGGGGGTCCACGTGTATCTCCCAGAAATTTGAGAGGGTGCAGCTTGACACCCTCCGGTCCCGAGGTGTGACCGTCTTTCTTTCCTGCTGACATTTTTCTCCTCAGTGGGCAGAGATAATCCCGAGTTGAGTGTCATTCGTTCTATTTAGGGAATCCAGGCTCAAAGGTAGTGATTACTGCTCTAGCTATTTTCAATCTGTCTCCTTAAAGCAGTCTTCTGAGAAGTGCCGCAGCAATTTGGATGCGGAAAGATGTTGCCTTTTCCTTCCTTTCTGCCCCTCAGGGCATGCTGTGGTTTGGGGAAATAAGCAGGAATCCTTAGACTGATACAGTTCTCTAATTTAAGTCCTGTCTCCTCTGTCTCTTCTCATACTGGCTGTTTGGCCACATTCTAGAGAAAATGGAGGGGCCCAGCAGGATCCTGGAGGCTTCCCGGGGGTCAGCCAGCCTACAGGTCTTCCAGCTGCTACAGTGAGTCTTTCAGACAGCTGCTGCCTGCACCAGTATTTCCTACCACACACCCTGCTCCTCCCTTCCAAAGATCTGGACTTGTAGGCGAAGTGGGACAGTGTTTGGTCCTCCCATAATCTCACCTCGTGGCCTTTACTTCAAGAAACTACCACTTGGTAGAGGAGCCTGGTGGGGCCGGGTACCCTGACTTGGGCCTTATTGAGAGAAGTGTAGCCCAGAAAGTCAGTCACTGTGTCTCTTGTTTACTTGTTTTTAACAACTTTCCCCCACCCCTTGACTTTGAAGGGAAAAATACATCCTGATGATAGAAAAATTTGATATGTTTATCATTAGCAAAGCAATACTTGTTTGCAGTTTTAGCATAAAAATATAAAAATCTTCAAATTAAACCAGTTCAGTCCTTCAGGGCCTGGCTTGGGGATAAGAACTGGCAGGGCCTGGGAACCTCTATGATTGGAGGGCACTCACTGTCTTGGGCTGAGTCTCTCTGAAGTGGGCCTGGGGAGGCCTGGAGGGCAAATGGAGTTAACTAATTCTCCGATGAAGGGATTATGAATGGTTTTGGTTCTAAAGAAGCTGGTTCCAGCTGAAGAAGCTGAAGTCGAATGCCTCTATGAAGACCTACATGACCTTCTAGAACAAACACCCCCAAAAGATGTCCTTTTCATTATAGGGGACTGGAATGCAAAAGTAGGAAGTCAAGAAATACCTGGAGTAACAGGCAAATTTGGCCTTGGAGTACAGAATGAAGCAGGGCAAAGGCTAACAGTTTTGCCATGAGAACACATGGGTCATAGCAAACACTGTTTTCCAACAAGACAAGACTCTACTCATGAACATCATCAGATGGTCAACACTGGAATCAAATTGATTATATTCTTTGCAGCTAAAGATGGAGAAGCGCTATATAGTCAGGCAAAAACAAGACTGGGAGCTGACTGTAGCTAAGATCATGAACTCCTTATTGCCAAACTCAGACTTAAATGAAGAAAGTAGGGAAAACCACCAGACCATTCAGGTATGACCTAAATCAAATCCCTTATGATTATACAGTAGAAGTGAGAAATAGATTTAAGAGACTACGTCTGATAGAGTGCCTGATGAACTATGGATGGAGGTTCATGACATTGTACAGGAGGTGGTGATCAAGACCATTCCCAAGAAAAAGAAATGCAAAAGGGAAAAATGGTTGTCTGAGGAGGCCTTACAAATAGCTGGGAAAAGAAGAGAAGTGAAAGGAAAGATATACCCACATGAATGCAGAGTTCCAAAGAATAGCACAGAGAGAGAAGAAAGCCTTCCTTAGAGATCAATGCAAAGAAATAGAAGAAAACAATAAAATGGGAAAGACTAAAGATCTCTTCAAGATAATTAGAGATATCAAGAGAACATTTCATGCAAAGATTGGCCAAAAAAGGACCAAAATGGTCTGGACCTAACAGAAGCAGAAGATATTAAGAGGAGGTGGCAAGAATACACAGAAGAACTATACAGAAAAGATCTTCACTATGGTGTGATCACTCACCTAGAGTCAGACATTCTGGAATGCAAAGTCAACTGGGCCTTAGGAAGCATCACTATGAACAAAGCTAGTGGAGGTGATGGAATTCCAGTTGAGCTATTTCAAATCCTAAAAGGTGATGCTGTGAAAGTGCTGCACTCAATGTGCCAGCAAATTTGGAAAACACAGCAGTGGCCACAGGACTGGAAAAGGTCCGTTTTCATTCCAGTCCCAAAGAAAGGCAGTGCCAAAGAATGCTCAGACTACTGCACAATTGCACTCATCTCACATGCTAGCAAAGTAATACTCAATATTCTCCAAACCAGGCATCAGCAGTACTTGAACTGTGAACTTCCAGATGTTCAAGCTGGATTTAGAAAAGGTAAAGGAACCAGAGATCAGATTGCCAACATCCGCTGGATCATTGAAAAAGCAAGAGAGTTCCAGAGAAACATCTACTTCTGCTTTACTGACTATGCCAAAGCCTTTGACTGTGTGGATCACAACAAACTGGAAAATTCTGAGAGATGGGAATACCAGACCACCTGATCTGCCTCCTGAGAAATCTGTATGCAGGTCAAGAAGCAACAATTAGAACTGGACATGGAAAAACAGACTGGTTCCAAATCAGGAAAGACCAGGCATCAGCAGTACTTGAACTGTGAACTTCCAGATGTTCAAGCTGGATTTAGAAAAGGTAAAGGAACCAGAGATCAGATTGCCAACATCTGCTGGATCATTGAAAAAGCAAGAGAGTTCCAGAGAAACATCTACTTCTGCTTTACTGACTATGCCAAAGCCTTTGACTGTGTGGATCACAACAAACTGGAAAATTCTGAGAGATGGGAATACCAGACCACCTGATCTGCCTCCTGAGAAATCTGTATGCAGGTCAAGAAGCAACAATTAGAACTGGACATGGAAAAACAGACTGGTTCCAAATCAGGAAAGGGATATGTCAAGACTGTATATTGTCACTCTGTTTATTTAACTTATATGCAGAGTACATCATGAGAAATGCTGGACTGGATGAAGCACATGCTGGAATCAAGATTGCCGGGAGAAATATCAATAACCTCAGGTATGCAATGACACCACCCGTATGGCAGAAAGCGAAGAAGTAGTAAAGAGCCTCTTGATGAAGTGAAAGAGGAGAGTGAAAAGGCTGGCTTAAAACTCAACGTTCAGAAAACTAACATCGTGGCATCTGGTCCCATCACTTCATGACAAATAGATGGGGAAGCAATGGAAACAGTGACAGACTATTTTTTGGGACTCCAAAATCACTGGATGGTTACTAAAGCCATGAAATTAAAAGACACTAGCTTCTTGGAAG
The DNA here is from genome assembly GCA_006408695.1 of Aepyceros melampus. Classification (NCBI taxonomy): domain Eukaryota; kingdom Metazoa; phylum Chordata; class Mammalia; order Artiodactyla; family Bovidae; genus Aepyceros; species Aepyceros melampus. The sequence continues at coordinate 302,003 of SJXQ01000371.1, forward strand.
AAAAGCTATGATCAACCTAGACAGCATATTAAAAAGCAGAGACATTACTTTGCCAGCAAAAGTCTGTCTAGTCAAAGCCATGGTTTTTCCAGTAGTCGTGTATGGATGTGAGAGTTTGACTATAAAGAAAGCTGAGTGCCAAAGAACTGATGCTCTTAACCTGTGGTCTTGGAGAAGACTCTTGAGAGTCCCTTGGACATCAAGGAGATCCAATCAGTCCATACTAAAGGAAATCAACCCTGAATATTAATTGGAAGGACTGATGTTGAATCTCCAATACTTTGGCCACCTGATGTGAAGAACTGACTCATTTGAAAAGACTCTGATGCTGGGAAAGATTGAAGGTGGGAGGAGAAGGGAATGACAGAGGATGAGATGGTTGGATGGCATCACTGACTCAATGGCCATGTGTTTGAGTAGACTCCAGCAGGAGATATGGCAGCCTGGTGTGCTACAGTCCATGGGGTCGCAAAGAGTCAGACATGACTGAGTGACTGAACTGTACTGAAGTGAACTCGTTCTAAAATGTCGGAGTCCATAGGAAGCTTGTTCACAATTCAGATTTCTTAGTGAAAGCCTCAGAGGTTCTGGTTCAGTAACTTGAAGAAGATCCCGCATCTGCACTGTAACAAACATCCAAAATGTCTCTGAAAAAGGCTTTCAAGAACCAAGGTGAGAAACACTTAAGTATAATGGAATATATTCCCACTGAAGTGAGAAATATACAGCAAGAAAACCTTTCTTTTTGATGAACACCTAGCTCAAATAGCTTATTTTACGCTTTTCTTCACTGTTTCTTGTTAATCTGCACATACATAACACAGCCCTAATGAATGAAGTAAACTGAATCGTTGTCATACAATTTGTAGTTTTTTTTCTTTTTCTGTCTTTTTCTTCTGAAAAGCACTGAGATGCTTGGTAGAATCCAGGTTGTCAGTTATCTCTGTGAGTCGTCCTTCTCTGCCGTTTGTGAACCTGGAATCTTCCCTCCGTCCGGGCCATGCAACCCTGGTAGCCTCTCTTGCTCATGGCAAGGCTGACTTCCTAGGACCCTGATGTTGGACACTCAGGGTCTAGTCTGAGATCTGCCAGCACCTGGATTTTGTGACCCTGACCTAGCCAGGTAACCTGATTTCTGGGTTTTGGTTCTTTATACAGTGAGGGTGTTGGGTTAAAAGATTCAGTTCCATTGAAAGTAGCACATAGAGTCATTTTGTCTGTTCCCTGCTGTTCCTAATGTCTTCACCCAGACGGAACAATATAACTTATTGTTTTATATATATATATATATATATGTTATATATATATATGTTGTTCCTTAAAGGGACTAGATTCTTATTTCTTTTGAACATATTGGAAATGTTTAACTGAAGGAAAGCATAGAGAAAGCTACATAATGTAGTTTTTATTTTTTCCTCCTCTCCAAGAGAATGGGGTCTCTTGTCACAGGACCTTCCTACCAACCACAACGAAAGGTAAACAACGGAGCTAGGGTGCTGTCTGGTCCCCAGCTCTTCCTGCCTGTGACACCCAGCTTACCCCTTCATCTGAAGGTGGGCAAATGCCAAACACCATCCGGGAGACTGAGTGTCAGAGGAGAGAGAGAGAGAAGCCTACGACGTTCTCTGCACAGCTTTGATCTCTCTGCCTCTCTCCTCTTTACCCTCCTTCAGGCTACTCCTCCTTTTGGTTTCAGTGTCTGACTCTGGATCCTGGTCCACATTGAAATGTTTGTGGCTTAGGAATTTTCCAGTGGTTTCACCTTTGCATTATTTTACTTATAAGTATGGTTACTCCAAGAAAATTTTCTGAAATATGAGCTTCTCCCCTTGCCCAGAGCTATAAACAAAAGAGTCTTGGTTCTTTGTCACCAAGCATGGCTGTGTTTAATCAGATGACTTCCTGGTCTTACTTCCTTGAAGAGGAGGCTAAAGGTGTGTGTCAGCTTTTAGAAGCAGAGTGATATCAAGAGTGAAATGAATACACTTGTTTCTTCCATGGAGGAAGCCACTGTGGTGTTTGAAGGAGCTTTTCAGGCTTTGGAGAAAACAGTAGTCTGGGAGGGATACCAGCCTTTAAGGAAACCATGAATCTGAAGAGAAAGTCTTCTGAGCCTCCGTTGAGAACCTACCCAGTAACCACTGGTTGCTCAGTAGAGAGAAAATTTAGAACAACAGGTAGTGTAGGGGACCAGGCCGGAGGAATTGTGAGGAAAAACAATGAAGCGACTTTAGGATTCTTCTGGTTCTCGCTCTTGATGATCTGACCTCTAGAGATCAGCACGTTGCTTCCTTCTAGTGACAAGTTGAGAATGACAGTCCCAGAGCAGTAATGATGCTGGGACAGCAGAGAGACTTTCTGTAGCACCAGCCTGGGCTTCACGCAGTGAGCATCAGCAGTTAGTCTGCAATAATGTAAGGCAGTTTGATTAATGTGTAACATACAAGAAGAAGGCTGGTGTGTTGTCAGAAGCTGTAACAAGAGAACACAAAGTAAATTAAAGAATTAGCCAAGTAGTGTTTAAATGCTGGTGCCTTTTCTTGTCTCTTTAGAGCTGAATGAAGTTCTTTATAAACAACTACATTTGTCTGTAGTCCCAGTATTTCTGACGCTGCCCCTATTGGTCTTCTTGTCTCCTTCTCATTTACCTTCAGTTTGACAACCATTTGCAAACTGGTTGTCATAAACATTTCAGAGATTGTCCATCTGAACCATCAGCTGCTTTTCACCACTTCAGAGTCCCCCAAATATACTGATAATTTTAGCAGAAATCAGAGCACTGCAAGCAGAAGACATGGTTCTTGGTATTTTATTTTAAATAGAGTAGTTAAACCAACTTGTATTACTGTGATTAATACTACAGTTGGATGCACATCTACAATCTTTGTGGAAGAAGTGTGGAATGTGTGTTTTATGGTTGTCACGCTTGATCCTTTCTTCTTTTCTTTTGTTTCTTGTTCTCTGTTGTCTTGAGAGTTTTCTCATCCATTTCTAAAAAATTTCCTTTGCTGGCCTGGAAGCAATAGCTTGCAGGTTTCCTCTTGTAGTGGTTGCTCTTAGAATTTTTAAACATATGAAGTGTTGTAGAGTAAAAGCAAAACTCTTAAGTATCTTTACCTTTTTCAAACAGGCAAGCACCTTATCATATTCTAACTACCTGTTAAGCACATTTCTTCCCCTTACCCCACATCTGCCCCATTGTTATTATCTACTGTTTCACTTAAAAACAAATAAGTTAGTCATCAATTTTAATTATTTTAATATTCATTGCATATATACACCTTAGTGACATACTTTTTGTTTTTTCTTTCCCTGACATTCCATATCTTTTGGTATTCCTTTCACAGACCTTCTCTCTGAAATGTTTTCATTCTGTTCTTGAATGATGGTACAGAATTCTGTATACCTTTTCAGTTTGAAGGTCTATCACTCCTTGCCTTCTGCCATCTCTTTCTGTTGATAAGACAGCCTTTGTAACATTATTGTCTGTTGCTCTGCGGATGGGGTCCATCTGTTTTCTCCTACTGGTCTGTAAGATTCTATTTTTATGCTTGATGTACTGTAACTTTACAGTGGTGTCTTGGAGTGCATTTTTAAGAAAGTATTCTACTCAGTATTCTGAGACTACTCCAAGTGAGGACTCCTGTCTTTAGTTCTGGAAAATCACTAGCCATTGTATAAAGTCTCTGTGGTCTCCCCCAGCCTATTTCCTTCTATTGACCTCGTATTAGACATATGTTAGAGTCTTTCAGTCTCTTCTGCTTATCTCTTACATGTTATTTCTTGTGTGTGCATTTCGGATAAATTCCTTGCTACTAGGTTGTCCAGTTTACTCATTCTGGTGTCTTTCCCAACTAGAGTTTTAGTTCAGTTGATATTTTTTTCATTACCAGGCTATCAAGGTTTTTAAAACTGAGGTATAACTGAATATAACATTATGTTTCAGGTATATAATATAGTGATTCAATATTTTTATATACTACAAAGTGATCACCACAGTAAGTCTAGTCAAAATCCATCACCATGCATGGTTAACAAATTTTTTTTTTCTTGAGACAAAGATTTTTAAGGTCCACTCTCTAAGCAAGTCTCAAATATATAATACAGTATTGTTAGCTATAGTAACCATGCTGTACCTTATATCCTTGTTGTTGTTTAGTTGCTGAGTTGTATCCAACTCTTTTGTGACCCCGTGGACTGTAACCCACTACTTTGGCCCACCTCATCCAGCACTGAGTCCAGAACGGTAGAGCTCTCTGCTGATCCTGGGTGCACATCACACGCTGATCCAGCAAGCAGCCTGGCCTCTCGCCGTTGCTGCAGAGGCAGAGTCCATGTGAGTTGGAACCACCAGCAGGTGACAGCAGCAGCTTTCTCGGGTCTCCTTTCGTGAACATCACTCCACCCTGGAGTCTGACCTTGACTTCTGCCTCATAAGGCCCCTCGCTTTGGCCCTGACTCCCCACTTTGTGCTTCTGGTCCAAGAAGATGCTTAGCTTGTTGAGTGTAGCTATGATTTGGAACTTTCTCTTATATTTTATCCATCACTGCCACATATTTGAAGAATTCAAGACAAGGACTTTCAGTGTCATCTTTGGCTCTCTGCGATATAACCTTGGCATTTTACATCCATGGTAGGAGAATAACAATTACCCTTCCTGTGTGAAAGCTCTTTGTAAATAATAAAGGCAAGGTCTGGCCATTTTATAATTAATATAATTGGTATCACATTTTACCACTACTCTATTTCTGGAGTCCAATTTTCCTTTTCGTGGGTGAGCGGCATGGTGAGGAAATGAAGTACCTTAGTTCATAATAGAATTAAATATCCCCACTTTTTTAGTTTTCTACTAAATGTTGTCAGCAGTTCAGGTCACAAATTACACAGTGGTTTCTAGAGGCAAATGGATTGTGGCTTTGTTTTTACTTTTAGACTTGGGTGAAATGGAAAGGAAATTGTGTTTAAATACAGTAGAACTAGCTCAACCATTCACTGGATTTTCCATTTTTTCTCAACTTTATTATTTCTTTTATAACCCAGTAATAGTATCCAAAACACAATTTGTAGTCATATTTAGGTGCTTTAAAAAATTTGTTTAAACTAATCTTGCCCTGGTATTTAAGAGTTTTTAAATTTCATCTTTCAGTTGATGATTAGTTTCATCTCATCATGTAGAAGGCTTGGAGAGTCTCACTGTGAAGATGATGCTTTTAATCAGTTTTGTAAATTATTTTGTTTGTGTCTTTCCCTCCCCCCACCAAGAAAAAAAAAAAACCTCAAAATTGTGCACTGTCAGGTTTGAGAACCTGCCAGAGAAGCCCCAGCCTGAGTTTGACCCTGGATACAAAACTTAAAGGTTTCCTTCTCTCCTGTTGCTGTAGTCTTGGCAACAGTAAGCTAGAGCCTCGCTTTTCTCCATTAACTGGCCTTTCTTTTCAATCTTGTCTCCCTCTCTTTCTCCATTCTCTGATCATCCTGAGTCTAAAAATGCTCCCTGCACATTTCCATATTGTAGAAAATAGTGACAGCCACGTAGTAATCAGTCTCCCAAAGTGAAAACAATAGGAAACAACTTCCAACCATGAAAATTCTACACAGAACCACACTTTTAGCATTAGCATTATTCTGGAGACAGAGAATGCCAGAACTGCAAAGTGACTGTGAGTAAATAGGAAAAAAAAAAAAAATCAACAGGTTCCAGTACTTAGTTTCTTATACTTCTGCCCCATCTCCACTCTGCCAGAAAGCTTTCGGTGAACCAACGCAGACTTCAAAATACTGCAGAGGAGATGAGAAAGACTAGCAAAGGTACCTACGACCTTTTTTAGAATGGCCACTATAAAGATTAAATCCAGCCTAAATTTTAAAATACTAGAAAAATGTACAAGCAGATCAGAGCATGGAATTCAGTGAAGGGATTTAAAAGGCCAGACGCAGTACAGGTACACCATTTACAGGCAGACACATTATAAAGGGGCAAGCATGGTTTAAAAGAGATATCACTTAATGGACCAGCGTTCTAAAAGTATAGCTTCTGGAGGAGAAAAAGCAAAAACAAAATAAGTACTTTTTCGAAATTAGAGTAGAAGGAGAATATTAAAGTATGAAGGAGAAAAAGGAAATTTAGGGTTCTGTAAAAACAAAAGTGATGGACAGGGAGGCCTGGCGTGCTGCGATTCATGGGGTTGCAAAGAGTCGGACACAACTGCGCGACTGAACTGAAAAACAAAAGAGAATCACACCTCTTTCCTACCACTGAAACACTGACCGAAAACCCCACTAAAGCTCTGGGCCTTTCCTGGACTGACAGGAAAAGGCATTTTTAAGATGGGAACTTTATAAAACTTTCCAGTATCATAAAAATGAACAAAAGGAAATCCAATAGAAGGAATTTTATAAAATCAGACAATGAAAAAATCCTAAGTATCATCTTAGGAAAATTATCCTCATAAAGCAAAAGTGTTAATTTCACACTCCACACAGAATTAAGAATTCTCAAACAAGCATTTGAGGATATGAAAAGCCACTCTAAATCAGAAATGCAAAATGGACAAAACTCTGGATAGATAAAGAAGGAGTTCATTGAACTCAGGAAAGAAATGAAAGAAAAAGATAACATTACTTCAGAAATTAAAAATTAATTAAAAAGTGCCCAAGTGAAATTACTCTAATGAAAATTTAATAAGAGGTTTGAAGAAAGATAGGAAAATAACCAAGAAAAGGAAAAATGATGTAAAGAAGGAAGTTAAAAAGTACCTGAAGGGGAGGTAGATTTTTACCTCTACCCTCTTAGGTTTTTTTGGCTGTCTTTGAGAATTAAATGTGGATGGTAACTGTAGCCATGAAATTAAAAGACACTTGCTCCTTGAAAGAAAAACTGTGACAAACCTAGACAGCATATTAAAAAGCAGAGACATGACTTTGCCAACAAAAGTCCATCTAGTCAAAGCTGTGGTTTTTCCGGTAGTCATATCTGGATGTGAGAGTTGGACCCTAAAGAAGGCTGAGCACTGAAGAATTGATGCTATTAAACTGTGATGTTGGAGAAGACTCTTGAGAGTCCCTTGGACTGCAAGGAGACCAAACCAGTCGATCCCAAAGGAAATCAGTCCTGAATATTCATTGAAAGGACTGATGCTGAAGCTGAAGCTCCAACACTTTGGCCACTTGATGTGAAGAGCCGACTCATTAGAAACGACCCTGATGCTGGGAAAGATAGAAGGCAGGAGGAGAAGGGGATGACAGAGGACGAGATGACTGGATAACATCACTGACTCGATGGACATGAGTTTGAGCAAGGTCTGGGAGATGGTGAAGGACAGGGAAGCCTGGTGAGTTGCAGCCATGGGGTTGCAAAGAGTCAGACAGGACTGAGCGACTGAACAACAGCAACAAAGACAGATTATGAGGGGGAAAGTATACAAATTTATATACATTTTACATGGCGTAAGAGCCCTCATAAGTAATGAAGAATAAAGAAATTGCAAACTCACATGCTTTAATAGTAGATTGAACAGAGAGAAGCATTTGTGGAAAAGTAACTACTGAATTTGTGGAAAAGCTATAGGAAGGTAATTATTTTAACTCGGTCTGTTGGCATTTAGTTCTTTCAGTCTCAACTTTCCTTGATGATATGTCCCAAAGTTGAATGCTGTAGAGTGATCCCATATGCCCCTAACTAGCTTCCCCCTAATATTAGCATCTTTTCTCTAACTCTAAAATTATTTGAAGATAAAAAAGTTTTAAAATAATGGGTCTCATACCAAAAAATGAAAATAAAGATATTCTAAAAAGAAAATAAAGATATTCTATGAAATGTGGGAGGCTAGACCAGGGCTTATCTTTTGAGCCCTAAGAAAGGGAATGTCTTGGTACCACCTCAGGAAGAGAGGTATTAGAGGGCAGCCAGACTCCCATCCGAGGGTTCGGGCCAAGAAGTTTCAGGGATGCAATTCAGGAAGTTCTCCCATATTGACATGGGCTTAGTTTCCAAAATAAATGAGCAGCTCATACAACTCATAACAACAACAACAACAACAAAACCCAATCAAGAAAATGAGCAGAAGATCTAAATTGACATTTCCCCAAAGAAGACATACAGATAGCCAATAAGCACATGAAAAGATGATTGGCATCTCTACTTATTCAGTTCAGTTCAGTTCAGTCGCTCAGTCATGTCTGTCTCTGTGACCCCATGAATCGCAGCACGCCAGGCCTCCCCGTCCAATACCAACTCCCGGAGTTCACTCAGACTCACGACTATCGAGTCAGTGATGCCATCCAGCCATTCTTATCCTCTGTCATCCCCTTCTCCTCCTGCCCCCAGTCCCTCCCAGCATCAGGGTCTTTTCCAGTGAGTCAACTGTTCGCATGAAGTGGCCAAAGTATTGGAGTTTCAACTTTAGCATCAGTCCTTCCAAAGAACACCTAAGAACAAAGAACACCTTTAGAATGGACTGGTTGGATCTCCTTGCAGTCCAAGGGACTCTCAAGAGTCTTCTCCAACACCACAGTTCAAAAGCATCAATTCTTAAGTGTTCAGCTTTCTTCACAGTCCAACTCTCACATCCATACATGACCACAGGAAAAACCATGGCCTTGACTAGACGGACCTTTGTTGGCAAAGTAATATCTCTGCTTTTCAATATACTATCTAAGTTGGTCATAATTTTCTTTCCAAGGAGTAAGCATCTTTTAATTTCATGGCTGCAATCATCATCATCTGCAGTGACTTTGGAGCCCCAAAAAATAAAGTCTCACACTGTTCCCAGGAAACGCAAATTGAGACAACAATGAGTTATTACCTCACACTGGTCAGAATTGGCATCATCAAAAAGTCTGCAGTTAAGAAATGCTGGAGAGAGTGGAGAAAAGGGAAATTACAGTATTGGTGGAAATGTAAACTGGTGCAGTCACTATGGAAAACAGTTTGGAGATTCCTTAAAAAAAAAAAATTTAAAATATAGCTACTGTATGATCCTGCAATCCCACTCCTGGGCTTTTATCTGGAGAAAAAGCTAATTTGAAAAGATACATGCAACTCAGTGTTCCTAGCAGCACTATTTACACTATTTACGATAGCCAAGACATGGAAGCAACCTAAATGTCCATCAGCAGATGAATGGCAAAGAAGATGTGGTACATATGTATGATGCATCTATTACTAAATCATAAACAAGAGCGAGATAATGCCATTTGCAGCAACATTAAAGTGAAAGTGAGGTCGCTCAGTTGTGTCCGACTCTTGGTGACCCCATGGACTAGCCTACCAGGCTCCTCCATCCATGAGATTTTCCAGACAAGAATACTGGAGTGGGTTGCCATTTCCTTCTCCAGGGGATCTTCCCGACCCAGGGATTGAACCCGGGTCTCCCACATTATAAGCAGACGCTTTACCATCTGAGCCAGCAGAGAAGCAGCAACATGGATGGACCTAAAAATTATCATAGAAAATGACTTCACTAGGTGAAGTAAGTCAGAAGGGAACTATATTGAATATCTTTCAAAAAACTATAGTGGAAGGAAATATGAAAAAGGATATATATACACACACATACATATATATATGTAAAACTGAATCACTTGCTGTGAACCAGAAATTAACATCACATTGTAAATTCACTATACATCTATGAAAAATAAAAAATAAATCACCCTGATAGTAGATTACTTTATTACTATGATATGTAAAATAATATATTAAGACTTGAGGTTAAGATGGAAAGTTTTAATATATATACAATAATTAATTGTTTTTAGTGTGGTCACTATTTATTTCAAAGGTTTGAAGTTTGTTGATGGTATAAATTCACAGCTTGGGGGATTGGAGGATGGAGAGAAAATGCTAAAGAAGTAAATGTTGGTTATCTTCATCTTAAAGATATCTATTAATTAACAATAGGGTTCATAGTGTAGATGGTGGTGTTAAGGAACTGGAATCTTAAGAAAATCAGAAATCTTTTTTTTTTTAATAGTTACAGAAAGCCCTTTTATAGTCCTTTAACTATAAAAGAAGTTTATCAAAAAATGGCGTTTTCTCAAAAAGCATAAAGGTGACCTTTCCTCCAAAAAGTCTTAATTCCATGATGCAGCAGACAATTCTCTTTGGTCAGAATTTATTCCATTGGATGGGATCAAGCCCCAGGGTTATGCAGGACAAATATGACTATTAAACAGCCATGCCTAAGAACTAAGAAAGTCGTTAAGAAAGGGTTCATGGATTTGTGGGCTAAATGGATATCTTACCTTTACCCAAAGAGAGATTTATTTGTTTGAGCTTTGATTTTTGTCACAAACCCAAGCAAGAATCATACTCGACATAGTTTTATTATTTTGGTTGCCATATTGGTTTTTTGGAATCATGTTTGAAATAATGCAGAAGAGTTGATTAAATAAGATGTTTATAGTCATACATTTAAAGTTGGAATAGATTTAGTTACTCAAGCCTTTGTTATAATAGTGTTTCCACAAGAAAATCAAATTCATATTACATCACCTAACATACAACTTCCCCCACCCCAAGAACATAATTTACCATATGTACAAAGACTGCTGCTATTTGGATTCCCTAGGATATCTTTATCCAGCATTTGTCTGAGAGGAAATTGCCTTATGCATAATCTGAAATAATTGAAATAATTGGAAGTATAATGAGAGCCAACATTTAGAAGCTCCCTTGTGCTTCTTTCTGCTCTGCAAAATAAAATTATCACTGAATGTGTTCATGTTTTAAAATTTAAGCAGACTTGGTAGATTAATCTTGTTCCCTAAATGTGCAGAGGTAGTTATATAAGGTGGTTGGTGTCCCTAAAACAGGTGTTAAAAGATCTTTTTAAGCTTCCTGATATATTTGCATATTTACTATGATGAAGTGGTAATTTGCATTATAGAGCTGATTACAGAAATCAGTATATCATTGAGCTGTGTTTTTAAAAATTCATATTATTTCTTGTTTCTCTGCTTTTTACAATACATGTAACACCATTAATAATGTTTTCAGACATCCCTGAGAGATTTGTAGACTTGTTTCAGTTTTCGTGGTTGATAGCTATTGGCTTAAAAAAGAAAGTCATTCCTGTGTGTGGCTCCCAGGATCCATTTTAGCATCTGGCCAAATATTGCACTTTTTACATGGATTCCACTCCATTTCTACATTCATGTTTAAAAGTCACAGTGAAATTAAATGAAAAGTCTGAGAAAGAGATTGGGTAAATACTTTGGCAACCTGATATGAAGAGCTGACTCACTTGAAAAGACTCTGATGCTGGGAAAGGTTGACAGCAAGAGGAGAAGGAGGCAACAGAGGATGAGATGGTTGGATAACATCACTGACTGAAGGGACATGAGTCTGAGCAAACTCAGGAAGGTAGTGAAGGACAGGAAAGCCTGGCGTGCTGCAGTCCATGGATGGGTTCACAAAGAGTCAGACACGACGTAGCTATAGAACAACGAAAGCAAGCTGAGATTTCCTTCTTTAGGCTTCGTAACAGGCTGGGAAAGTGTTCTGTCTTCTGAACTAGGGAAGAAGGACCAATAAAGAAAGAACTTCCGTAAACATTGCAAGAATGTTCAAAAGGTGCTGAGCAGGCAGAAAATATGATAGCACTCCAGGGACATTTTTGTTAAAGTAGATTGGTTCATAAAGAAAATATATCCAGATTAAAAGAAAGGTGACTTCGATGTATTATTCTTTCTTCAAATCATATATTTTCTTTTTTAAAGGAGGCTTTGTTTTCAGACATATCTGTGTCACTTAACCTTATCATTCAAATTTCTGTCCACATGTGCATAGCAAATCTTGACTTTGGTAGGCCATAAACACAAAACCTAAGCAAATTAAATCTGGGGGGAGAAACTCATTTTCCTTATCCCCAACCTTGTGCTGACTTATCGTGGTGTCATCACTAGCTGACCCATTTCTCTACGTGGAAAAATGGAAATTACTTTTCTCTTCCATGATGTGGGAACCTGCCAATTTTTCCTGTCTGATATAGTCTCCTTTAGACATTGTTCTGATATTTCTGATATGTTTTTCTTTAGTCATCATTCTGTTCTCTTACCAATAACTTGAAAATCATGTCCCTAAATTGGATCTCTTTGAAGGAAAAAAAAAAAAAGTGAGAATGTGAGCTCTGAGGCAGAGTGCCATGGTTCAAGTGGAAGAAACAAGAATCCTTAAAAAAAAAAAAAGGCATTTCTCTCTAATTTTAAAAGAAATATATAGTAACTGTTGGATATTTAAAAACAAAAATACCTAAAAAGGAAAAATAAAACTTCTAGAATCATATTCTTCAGTATTAGCATTTAAGTGTATTTCCTTCTGAAGTTTTTCTCTACGTGCATGGAGGGGAGAGCTCATGGTGCGTGGCAGGAGCTCAAGAGAGAAGATAGTTGGTTTTATAAAAGTAGTATATTGTTCATAATGTTAAATTCTGCTTTCTTCTTTTGTGGCATTAAATTTCTTGTATCACTTAATAATAACAATAGCTAATATTTATTGAGTGTTTACAATATGGTAGTCACTCCTGTAAGCACTTTATACATATTAACTCATTGAATCTTTTCTAGAGTCCCTAGTATAAGTACTATCATTGTCTACTTTTGTCACATGAGGAAACAGAATTACAGAAAGATTTTAAAAGTCACCCAGGTTCACAAAGCTTGTAAATGACAGAAGTGAGATTCAAGCTCAGATCTCACTCTAGAGTCTGTCTATGGCTTTTCACTTTAGCTGTTGATTTCCATCACTTTAAAACGTGATTTGCAATATCTATATGATATTCAATCACAAATAGTATTGGTTTTTCTTCTTTTCCTTTAATGTTATATTTTTGTGAAACATTGAATCTTTTCTAGAGTCCCTAGTATAAGTACTATCATTGTCTACTTTTGTCACATGAGGAAACAGAATTACAGAAAGATTTTAAAAGTCACCCAGGTTCACAAAGCTTGTAAATGACAGAAGTGAGATTCAAGCTCAGATCTCACTCTAGAGTCTGTCTATGGCTTTTCACTTTAGCTGTTGATTTCCATCACTTTAAAACATGATTTGCAATATCTATATGATATTCAATCACGAATAGTATTGGTTTTTCTTCTTTTCCTTTAATGTTATATTTTTGTGAACAGTTTCTCTGGCATTAATGTGGTTTTGAAACATAATATTTAGTGACTGCATAATGTTCATTTGTATGAGTATTTGCATCAAGCCTGAGTCTGCTTCCAGTTTTTGTGTGTGTGTGTGTGTGTGATACCATTCACTTGAATATCTTTTTTTTAATATAAATTTATTTTAATTGGACATTAATTACTTCACAATATTGTATTGGTTTTGCCATACATCAACATGAATCCACTACGGATAAACAGAGTCCCTCTCTGGGCCTGGGCATAAAGCATCTTTGGGGTTCTGGTCTCCTCACCGTAGCCGTGACAAAGGGCCTTGTCTGAGGAGTCTGTGCCAAGGGAACAAAAGATGCTCCACAGTTTACATAGACAAGAGATAATTGTGATAAACTGATTTCTGGAACATCAAGAGAAATTTGATCATTCTGAACCACCTCCAAAAGCAGGCAAAGCAAACCTTTTATGGCCTGTGTCCTGGCTTCCCTACCATCCTGTTATCCTAGGCAAAAAGGCAAATGGAACAAATGACCAGGGAAATCAGAATGTAGGCAAAGAAAATATCAGTGTTGCTTTCCCAGCAGAGTGCAGGCAGCTTCGTGACAAAGATAACTCATCTACAGAGGAGGGTCATGGCAATGCCCAGCAGTGGAAGGGGCTTGTCTTGATCTTTATAAATGTGAAAAGCTGAAGCAGAAAGAGAAGACTCTTATTTGCCCAGATAAATGGAAGCAGGGATCAGGAGGCCTAGCAGAAAAGAGTCCTGTTTGCTTCTGGGCAGAACTTGGCCTGCTGTTTGATGGGGACTCCAGCTTACCATATTTACAGAAATAATTGAAAAGAATCTCTGAAGTTCTAAGAATAAAGCTCAGGTCCAGATCACACTGAAGTCTTGGACTGAAGACTAAGGAATTGGGTCTTTTTAAAGCATGGCCAAAGGATATAATAAATCTCTGGTCCTCTTATAAACTCACTGCAGGGGCAGTCTCAATGCAAGTAAAGCACCACTCGTACTTTTAGGAAGGCAGTGTCCTTTA